>VFFE01007212.1:344609-565404 GCA_008921705.1 Burhinus oedicnemus
AGAGCTGAGCGGGGCCCTCACCAGCCACAACATGATTTGCTGCAGAGAGGAGGAGAATTTGCCCAGGTCTTTGAAGCTGTGCTGCTCCCACAGGCTCAGGGCAACTTGGGGACCCTGGAGAACCCGCTGATCCCGGAGCTGAGCAGAACCCCAGAGAACCTTCCCCCACCAAGATCTGCCTGGGCAGGAATATCTCACCTTTGGCATAGCAATTGGGGTTCACCGAGTGATTGGCAAAGCGGATTTTATTTCCTTTGCGGGTGGCATCAACAACAAAATCTATTTAAAAAAAAAAAAAAAAAAAAAAAAAAAAAAAAAAAAGAGAGGAAAAACTAGATGGGCAATTTCCCAGTGTTCTGGGTTCTGAATACTGCAAGAAGCAAAGCAAAGCACAGTAGGCATGACTACTTCCACAGTGAGTAAAGAATATTTTGTTTGTGGTATCAAACATGTTGGAACTTAACTAGCTGCAAAGCAGCACCTTACATACAGTCTTCAAGTCTCTTAACACAGTATATATGAAGGGATCCAAATAATGGGGAAAGATGCATTGCTCTTAGTAGAATCAGTCTGAATTCACACCATCTGTGAGTGTGTATTGCCAGACAAACCTCACAAAGTCCACTGGACCCCTATCAAAACTTTCAACTTCTCTGATAAGAGGAAAATGATCTATTGTGAACACAGGTTCAGTGTCTTACCATTTTCCTCATGGCAATACTCCTGTCCTGCAATGCTGCATCTCCGAAAAACCATCTTGTTTTCAGTGAGGGTTCCAGTCTTGTCAGAGAAGATATACTGAATCTGGCCAAGGTCTTCAGCAATATTGAGTGCTCGACATTGAATTGTTGAGTCTGTTTTCTCATGGTAAAAATCAATGTCATTCCGTATTAAATAAATTTGTCCCAATTTGACAATTTCAATTGAAACATAGAGTGAAATCGGGATCAAGACCTACCAAAATAAAACATGGGGATTAAATAAAACCAAACTATTTGGCCAGTTACAAACATGAAGTAGCTCTACTGAAGCTGAAGAGTTACTTCAAGGATATAAATGAGATCAGAATATGACCCGTGTTCAAAGCAGACCAAAGTTACCTGTAATAAAATGATCATCGTCCAGAACATATTGAACCCTGCTAAGGTTGGAGGAATCAATTTCCCATCTGGCTCAGGGATGTTAAAAAAAGGTATTTCCGAATACCTACTTAACCAAATTCCATGGCCTTGAAAACAAGAACAAGATAAAGTGAGTCAGTTGTATGCAAACTGTATCACAGTTCAGGGTCATGGTGTTAGCTGTCATACTCTGCAGTTCTTTCTAAGCTTTTAAACTACCATTTTATCTCTTAAGTTTTGCCTCAAGAGGAACCTCATTTAAATTAATTAAGTATCAACGCACACATGAATAAATACCTTACATGCATTTCTATCAACAGCACATCTATACAGCATATCTCGGAACTAAAGAAATACTAACTACACTTGATAAAAACTCCCCCCCCCCAAAAAAAAAAAAACCTCTGGCAATTAATTGTATTATCCTTGCTCATCCAGGTTTTAGTCAATCTGTGAACACCAAGTCATCATTAAGTGTAGTCTGAAGAAGTCTTTTTAAACATGTTTTAAACACCTTTTTGATTTGTCATAAAAGTTAGTCTCTTTAGATTTACTCAAGATCACTATTTAATCAAACCCTAAACTAGCAAGTCCTTACAACTCTAGTCACACTAAGCCCCTCCCCACAATGCTGTACATGCACCTCATGCTACCTGAAAAATCCTAAGAGAAAGTAGGAGTTTTGCAGAGCAATTAGTGAGAGAAAAGATAAATGAATCAGAGAAACAGGTTCCAGACCTAAGAACTCACACCAGGAATATACTTCTTGACCACACTCCAGATTAAACATGGTAACATGAGCTAAAACCTGGCAGCATCCCCAGCTGCTAGGGAATTACACATGGAAAAAGGCCGTCTCCGAGATGGGCTATTAAAATAAATCAGCCCCAAAATAAAACACTAAGCATTGCAGGCTGAGGGAGGAAAATAGCAGGAGTCTGCTGATTCTCACTTACCTATTGCACCAGTTAAACACATCAAAATGAGAAGCAGAACACACCAAAGAATATCAGTGTTCACTTTTCTTTCCAATTTACTGCGCTTGTAATGAGGGCCACTGTTATTCAGCATGGCTTTGGTTTCATGACCTGTAACCACAACACAGGTTGAAATTCTCTAATAGCAGGTATCAGAACTACAAGTGCTTTATATTTCTTAAGCTCTGGGAAACAGGACATTTCTGTTAACTAATATTTGAACAGAGATTATAAATATGAGCAAACTAACTGCTCCTACAATGTATGAATTCTGTCCTAAGGAAAACTGAACAAGCTAAACCAAAATCTGTTACGTACATATTAACTTTTAGACTGTCAATAATATTCCTTCCTATAGAAACAATCTCATTCTTGACGTTTTCTGTATTATTTCTAATGTTTTCTACAAAATCCTGCACATGCATTACAACTATTGGGCTTGATACATCAAATTGCTTAGTTTAAAAACCTCTGTCCTTTGATACAGAACACTGAAGAACAACACTAGCTTCAGTTTTGGACAAGAAAAAAATCCTAAGCAAGCCACACATCTCCACGTCCATTTCAAAACCTGCGTCTACCATCACAACTAACAGTTGAGGACAAGGACCTGTTCACACAGAAAAGTTGGCCTCCCATGAATAATCAGACATATCAGTTCTTTACATTACTAAAATAGAAACAAACTTAATCCCGACATGCATTCTTAACATTTCTAACTTGTCCTGGTTTGAGTGACACAGGATTAATTTCTCTTTCAGTAATTTTACTTTTCATTAAGGTGTCTTCTAATGCTTGGGAAAACTGCATTTGATAGAAGACTCTAGTGTCTGAATTTGTGAAAACATTTACTTTATAGCCAGCTATGGTATGCAGGTTTCAAGGTCTCAGTGTTTTCGAGCTACCCAGGTGCAGGGATGAAGAGGAATGAGACCTGGGCACTTGACCCAAGCTGGCCAAGGATTATTTCATACCATGAACGTCACATTCAATAGAAATTAGAAAGTTTGCTGAGGAGTTTTTTTTTTCTTCTATGATGGCTGCATCCTGAGAACCTCTTGCCCCGGTGCTGGACCCCTGAGGCCTTCCCTTCCTCCTGAAGCCGCAGCGCTCGCAGTGTCCGACATCTGCTGTCCACTGCTGGGAGTGCACAGCTTCCTACTTATAGAATTGGCTGAGTGTAATCCTCGTATATTTTATATTGATATCAGGATCAATATTGGTTCTTTAGTATTATTAATGTTAATTATTTAGTATTATTCTATTAAATCTGTTTGTATTTCAACCCTTGTGTTTCCTTGTTTTTTCCCTGATTCCCCTTCCTGGGTGGGGAGGGGTCATTGGGTGCTAGAATTAATTGTTGTGGGTTCTTCGAACCACAACACTAGCTACAGCTGTTTTCTGCTGAATTCAAGCTTTTACTCTCCTAATTTCCCTTTGTATGATACTGTTTCTTAGGGCACATAACAACTTGTTTGCAAGGCAATCTGTGAAAGCCAGGATGGTTCACTAACCTGCATATACCACTATGCCTACAACAGCTTCTGTGTTTCTTACTGTGCATCCTCGGAGCAGTAAGTTTTCCTTGCTGAGGCCCACGCGATCCTTGTTTGAATGCTCACTGAAAAAAAAGCACATTACTTCAGCTGTAGGACTCCAGGAATTACCATTCAGGCTTTGCAAAACCATTAGGGAGCAGATTTCCCAAAGAAGCTGCTAGTCACTGACTGCCATTCTGACATTTCAGATCAGACTTTTCAAAAGAATGGGGTAACATGCATGCAGATCACCTTTGAAAATCCAGGCACGTAGGCACTGTATTAAAATTTTCTTGTGTTTACAAGCCTAGCGTTTGGCAGCTGGCATATGAGAAGTAGGCAACACTACTGAAAAGACCTCAGGACAAACACTGAAAGGCTGAAAGCCTACAACTTCCACTTGGATTGCCAAAATCAGAAAAAATTCAAACAAAATACAAAATCCCATTTTAAATACACTGTGAGCATCGTTACTCCAGTGGCATACTTTCACAGAATCACAGGGACTGGAAGGGACCTCTGGAGATCATCTAGTCCAACCCCCCTGCCAGAGCAGAGTCACCTAGAGCAGGTTGCACAGGATGGTGTCCAGGCAGGTTTGGAATGTCTCCAGAGTCGCAGACTCCACCACCTCTCTGGGCAGCCTGTTCCAGTGCTCTGCCACCCTCAAAGGAAAGAAGTTCCTCCTCATGTTTAGATGGAACTTCCTATGTTCAAGTTTGTGCCCATTACCTCGTCCTTGTTTCAGCGCAGGTAGGCCCACCGTTTGTCAAGGTGTTTCCTCAGAGACTAAGAATATATATATTTATTTTTCTTTTCATATTTCTAACGTGTTCAGTGCCCACAGGGAAGAATACAGACATTATAACTCTCAAAAACTGAAAATCAGTCACTCCATGAAACAGCGTTTTGTTTTCCTACTGTCTATAGAAAATCATAAAACCATAAGAAAAGACACAGATAGGCACATTAGTCAAAAGGAGTTTGATCAAGTCACTGATGGTTACAAATCAGAGTAGGAGAGGAAGCCAGTCCTTCCCATTTCCAATTCTGAGCAATGCAGCTTGTCCAATCAGGCCATGGTCCAGACCAAATACTGTACATATCACGTGTTACTTGAAACGGCTATTTCACATATGCAAACAGCTATTTCACACAACTGCAAAACAGCCTGAACTAAGATGTTGAAAATTTTCAATATAAATTAAGAAGCAGTAGTGGGCTTTCCCAGTTCACAATCTGCTGCTCAGAAAGCCCTTCTGGAGCTCTATCTGTTGAGCTGCACTCAGAAATGTAGTGCTGCAAACTGACTTCTATACATATTGTCATTCTTTTTTAAAGCTCTCTGAAAATTAGTAAGAGCACCAAAGCAAATGACAATAGTTTGAAGAGCCACCAAGCCTACTTACACAAAGCCTCGGAAGCGACTGAGGTCGTTGTTAGGACTTTCACACTCTATTCTACTGGAAAATTTTTCTGGATCAATTTCAGAGACCTAAAACCATAGAAAAAACAAACCCAGAGAACTCAGACAAAATGTGATGGAACTTAAAATCATCATAAATTCCTAAGTTCAGATGTTACCATCTACCAACTTAGATTCAAGACTGTAAGTTGGTGGTCGTGTTGATGATCTGCTACCCAGCTTAAATCAGACTTACACACCATGGAAGGCCTTCCTAGTAAATACCAAACCCTGGCAAGTATCAGTTGAATTGCTGATATTTTGAGAACACCGGAGAGGAGAAAATGGGTGGAAGAGTGAGAAAGAAAAAAAATGCAATAAGAACATCTGAAAGGCAGAGATTTCCCGTAAGTTTTTTTCATGATACAGAAAAAAGAAGAGGCACTGTCTTGTCTGCAAGCAGAATTTCTTCCAATCAGCCGTTGTTTCCAATACCATCACCAGGCAGCTACCTGTGCTAATGCAAAGAAAGCAGGTAGAACTTTTTAATGATATCTGAGCCTTACCAGTGCTGAAGAAAGGGCTGTTATGAAAGACTAGAAGTACATGTTGCAAATAAAGAGCAGGTGAGCTCTTCACTGAAAAGCCAGGCGAAACAAATATCCTTTATTAATAAAGAATGAAACCTGACAAGAAGCACGAGAAAAAGCAAAAGGCCTTATCTTTGGAATGACCTTCAATTGCACTTGCAATTTAATTTCCGTTAATGGCATATGAGCATGCATCTAGTGTAACAGAAGCTAGCCTCTGGTGTGACAGAGCCATTTCCAAGCTAAATACCTTCCACTAACTCTTTGGAAAATCATTTTTTCTGCTCTTTAGAAAAAAAGAATGACCAATTTAAGGTTTCAAACACCAAGGATAAATCTATAATTCACAGGTGTAATCAAATACATCTTCTACATAATTACAGGTCTCTGAGAAGGCTGCACTCCCACAATTGGGTGACTTCACACTGGCAGAATAACAACTGTGAGGTTAAAACACAATCCTGTAAGCAGGATTTGAAACTCAGAAGACATAATATTATTAACATGTAGTTTGTTGGCTTGATTAAAAGAAAAAAAAATTTGCTATGTTTTGCTGTATTGATTTGTTGCACTGTATTAACTGAAGTCAGTATGAATGCAGCCTTAGACAGACAGATACCTTCAGTCTCTTTGTAAATTTAATTAACTATGAAAGACCTCTCTCCCCACTGACCTTTCTCATGTTTATTTGTACAGGAAGTACAACATTTCTGTAAAATGTTAGATGGTATAATTGATTCATGCTTTTCGAGCATTTCACATTGTACGATGATGACAGAAAAGACAGCACAAAGAGAATAAGAACTAACCCCAAAAGGAAGTACAATAGCCAAAGCAGTCGACTCCTCTTCTACAGCCTGGAAACTGTCTCCAGATATGCATTTCTGGTGCAAGCATCTTAATTTTTGATGAACAACTAAACCATTTGACTTGGTTAAGCAATTTGTAATAGTAGTGAAGGTGATAGTAGGGGCTTCTTGCAATACACCTTGAAATAGCAACCACAGAAACTCTGGGTGTAACCTATAGTGGGCACAGAAGTTACATCTACACTCTGCCAGTATAAAACAGAGGTGACAAAAACTATGTCCAAAAGCAGGTCTCTTGATATGGGCACTCAGATCTTCTTGGACTATAAGTTTATGGTCTATATTCATTATAATCTTAACTTTGACAAGGCAAATATTAAGAGTAGAAGATTTTGCACCTTATTTCTTAAGATGCTTCCCTATGTTTCTTGGCACAAAAGAGAAGATTTTCTACAGCAGAATTAAAATTACTTGGATTTTGTGTAAACATCCCTAAAGAAGGGGGACAATAACGATGGAAACTGAGTAAGGTAGCTGGGAGTGACAGGCCCTGCATCAGGCTCTCAATGGAATGGGGAGAGAGGCAACTTCCCAAGGCCATGACTGTTGCTTTGGCCATGCTGTGTTCCTGACAAACTATATGGTTTGATAACATGGCATGGAATCCAGTGGGCGTATGGCCGAAGTGGAAGAGGAGAGCCAGCAACTTCTTTCATCAGCTTGGCTTCTTAGGCTGCCTGGAAGAAAAGGACAGCACTTTCCTCCCCACTAGGCTTGAGAATGCTGCAGCTAGGATTGGATGCAGTCATTGACCATGTATCATAAAATCATAGAAAAACATAGCATACCAGGTTGGAAGGACCTCAAGGATCATCTGGTCCAACCTTTCCTGGCAAAAGCATGGTCTAGACAAGATGGCCCAGCACCATGTCCAGCTGAATATTAAGTGTGTCCAATGTTGGGGAAAACAGCCTGAGAAGGAACTGACCAGTGCAGCCCTGTGGCCTCTCTTACAACATAATAGGAAACATTCACTGCTCACAGTGACTTAGTGCTAAAGGCATATTAGCTTCTCCACCCCCGTGAACCTGTGCTTGTTCAGCTAACCATATGAGGGGTGGAAGGAAAAGGAGATTAATCCTGTCTTAATGGAAAGCAACATTTGAGTAACTTGAAAGCAGCAATGTCAGTTTGTTCACTAAATAGCTCATTATACTCAGGGAGCCGGTCCTCAGCTGTTTTGTGTATTTCTCTATGAATGCCAAGATGGCTGAAGACACTGTGTTCTGTGTCTCGTTACCCGCTGTTACCTAAGAAGCCTCAAGTTACTTTCCCAATTTCTTTCCTGTTGTCATTTAAGCATTAAAAAAAAAAAAAAGCTATTGTAAGTTGCCAAAAAATAAATTTGACTCCACGAGTTTTAGCTCCTATTTCATGCCCTAACTTTGCCTTGCCTTCTCCTAAAGGAATCCCACGTGCAAGAACAGGTGGCCCACTTATAACCTTTTTCATTGCATTTCTACTTGCTCAGTCACAAAGAAGTAGGACATAACACCCTTGCAAATAGGTTAAGTCTTTTTAGTCCTTGTCTGCAGATGTTCTTTAATTTGATGTAGTTTATTCCCATTCTTTTGACCTTAAGAAATGGAGAGGTCAGGCAGTCGGCCTCTTATACACCACTGCCAGTTTTATTCAGCCTGAGTTTGTAAGGACAAAGCCTCTGGCTGAAACTCATCTGGTGGGGCACTACAGGTCTGTGAAGCTGACCACAGCTCTACGTTAAGAAACCATGCAGTCCTGACAAGAAGACTCTACAATGACTATTTTTCTTTTTCTTTTTTTTGTATTTGAGGAAAAAATGAACAGTCTTGAATGCTGAAGGAATTGCCACTTTTTTTGGACAGTATGACTCTTCCTAGCATTTTGGTGCAAGTTTTCTGGAAACAGAGAAAAGTCTCTTTCTTGAGTGAGACCGAAATCAGAACTTGGTAGCAGGATCTGGTATGAGATCAGGGCTTCCTCAGTAGCCCCTCAGTAGAACCATTTGAGTTTTGCCTTTCATAATGGCATGTATGTACAGAAATACCAAACAGTTCTTTCTGCCTTACTGTTTTAAGATTAAATCAATAAAGCAAAAAAAAAGCAGCATGTCACTCACTGTAAGGGGATAAGAAACAGCTTTGTTCATGGATAACATATCATGCCTTTGGTATTACAATACTCGCTAAGTAACAGGGGAGTCTTAAATACACAAGAAGGTACTCCTCCTCACTTTCTCACCACTGCTGACAATTCAGAGGTAATTTTATCTCCAGAGGACTAAACAACCTGTTATTATGGGCAGCACCAAGTCTCCCTGCTGTTGTTTTCAGCATGGCGTTTCAGCAGCAGAACTCAGTACCAGGTGTGTTGAAGACTGCGGAAATGCCAGGATTCTTTGTTCTTTTGGTATCATCTTCTTTGTGCCAGCCTCCAGCATTTTGTCTGCTAGGTACAATACCAAGTATTGTACGGAGGTAAAAATACATTTGTAATATGAAAAAAAAAGTGAAATAGAGAAGATAATATCTGCTCCTCTCTCTAGGTCTTTATATAGCACAGAATTCCCTTCTAAAAAATTCCAATTTCTCACCCATGACATGATACGCACCATAAATGACTTCTTGACATTTACCTGAATAGTTATTTTTACTGGCTTTCATTATTTGAAATAGATCTCTCTTTCTCTGGGTTAAGTGAACACAAAGATTTACTCCAAAATAACTCAAGCAACAAATTAGAACTATGTTGCCTAGTTATTTTGTTTTCAGACAGGGATTGCTGAGCTATCAAGAATTAGGCAATCCAGAGGCTAGGTTGTTTGGGTTTTTTTAGCTGACCATCTGTCATGTCAACTTTCTTACACCACTAGAAATGCACAATTATCACCTGCTCTGAATATCCTCTCACCACCTGCCTCTGCTTTAGATTGGTTTCTCCATCAAGGCCTGCCGTTTCGATGTAACAGATCCCATCCAGGTCACTAGAATATAACAGCACCATGTCAGCAGGAATGATTTCATTACGTGAAAGCCGGATGAAGTCCCCGACACTGACATTTTTCCAGTATTCATCCACGTATTTCTTCTCCTTCCTGAAATACAGATAAAACCAGTAATTTTTTACAAATGCATAAACTGAAAGCTCAGAGAAACACCCTGTAAATAGAAAATTACTCTAATAGTTAATTTATGCTTCCAAGCCATTAAAAAAACTCTGATGAGATAGTCTGTATTGATTGTCTATATATAGACAGCTAGGGCTGTCTTCCACATTGTGCTTGCTTCCCTGCATCTCATTCTAAGCTGGCCAAGAAGCTCACTTGCACCAGGGAGCTGGGAAGTACATCTAGCTTCTACAGTGCAGTCATAAACTAATAAGCTTTGCAACACGGCCCTTGTGTGTAGACTGGCACTTATCTACTAGCTTTAATCAAGGTGATTATTATTACAAAGAATCAGCTCTGGGGTCCAAGCCCTGTTTTTCTGGGAATTATATTCCAGGCACCTTCCCAGAATTATTTTAGCTCCATTTAAAATTCAGCCCATTTGCTTCCTGTATTTTCATTATTCCAAGAAAGCAAATAGTGTTTTCAGGATTTCTCTTTGGGTCACCACTTTTTCTTGCAATTATGCAACCAGGAACAGCAAATCTTTTTTCCTTCTGATAGGGCTTTTCAAAAATGTCTGTCTCTCAAGACGATGAACATCTACCAGTAAGCAAAGAATATTCAGCAACCACTTCACTGATGCTCTGAACATAAATACTTGTATTTACAGGCTTCTAAAATATCCTTTCCGCTAATTTTGAACATAAGGTACCAAGATTCTATAATACTCAGGGAGGTCAATAAAAGCTCAGGCCCATCAGCATTGAGTTGAAATTTTTTATTAATATGAAATATCCAGGCACGATGTATGTAAAATTTGAACTGTTTCCAACTTTCCATTTATAGCTACTATCTGTCCTCAGCTGAGATGAAGAATCTTCCTTTTATGCAATCACAGCACTTTATTGCAAACACAATCAGGTACAGAGCGGTGAACAGGATGCGAGGTAACAAGCAACAAGGAGTGCTTGATGAGCTAGCAGGAGGCACACAGTAGTAGGCTACTGCAATATGGACGATGAAACACATCTACAGTTGCTGTTACCAACACTGCACACATCTGGATGCAGTACTTTTTTGTACAAACTGTTACTGCCCTCAGTGATTGCCTGGCTTGTCTGCCTTGCACAGACTAACCCTAGAGCTATGTTTAAGGAAAGGAGCATGTAGTGTACAGAGTCTTCATTTCTCAGTCATCCAGACTGGGGTATAGTCCAGGCTGTGCTAGCTAAGGCTGTCTTCCGTGTTGCGCTTCCTTCCCTGCACCTCGTTCTAAGATGGCCAAGAAGCTCACTTGCACCGAGGAGTTGGGAAGCACATCTAGCTTCTACAGTGCAGTCATAAGCTAACAAGGTTCACAACATGGCCACTGCGTGTAGACTGGCACTTACCTACTAGCTTTAATCAAAGTGCTAGCTATGTAAAATGCTTCTGACAAATAGTGAAACAGAAAGACACATCTAATGACAAAGAAAATATCAGAAAAATATTCCCTGTATCAAGCTTTGCACCCATACCTTTCAGAGCTGCATTATCTGACAGTACTCTTTTGAAAATGCTTGTCTACAAACAGAAGGCACAAAGCCCACACAATTCATCAGTGTACTGATGACAATTTCTCCAGTGAAGATAAGATGGAGGTGGTTATATTGCTTTCAAAGTGCAAACAAAGCAAAATCAGGAAGCAACAAAAGCTGACATAAAATTAAACCAATACAAGACACATCTGTTTTCTTCTTAAGATGCTCATCACTAGTTTTCTACACAGATGGAAAACAAGCACAATGGAAAGCATGTAAAACTTAATTAAAGCTACTGCCATCTCTATCACAAGATGGATGGATTCAAACAACACCGCAGGAATTAACTTTTCATACCAGTACATTTCCTTCAAAATAAAGAAGAAGAAAAAAAAGATATGAAGGAAAAATTTCTGAAGTAAATTAACAAAAACCAACGTAAAATAGAGGTAAACAGGAAAAGGGAAGGAAGATTTGCTGAAACAGAATGTGACACTCAGTTACTGAAGGTATGACTTAAGTGTTGATAGCTGCAAAAGTGCTAACAAAGTAAATCTATTAAAGAGACTGAGCAAGCTGGAAACTAGTGATCATTTTTCTTTTCTTTAGAACTACCTCTCAGGTACTGAAAACTACATCAGCATAACTTTTTGTGTAGGCCAATTTACCCTGCTATGAAGGTCAAGTGAGTCCAATTAGGGTATAACACCAACTGGAGTAAAATGCCCTGGTCACTCCACAACAGCACCCTTTTACCTCACCCTCCAAACAGGATGGAAAGGACTTGAGAACCCAGGAGGGCAGTGGGAGAAAATTACTTCCATGGCCAGCTTGTATCTAGAAGAGTTAGAGAAAGTATGGAAACAGAAAGGTAAGCAGAACAAAATAAGCTCATAAACGAAGAAAGCGATGGCATCACTAATGTAATAAGATAAAAATATCAGGTGAAAAGCTGTCAATTTCTGCCACTGACTTCTATGGGAATTTTTTTAAAGTGAATTGGAATTTGCAAAACCACAAAAATATCTGGAAATTAAAGATTTTGTGACAAAACAACCCTTTCATTTATCCTTGAAGTAATTATTTACTAGAGATTAAAAAAAAGGGAAAAAATGCTGGTACTCTCGCATCTCTATATTATTTATAACTACCGTATATTTCACCGAAAACTACAAAACCTATTTGTCTGTGCTGCCAGCATTGTGATTAGTCCTCAGGAGATGGCACATATTTACCTTTTAAATCACTACCTATTTAATAAACCTGAGACTGAAAGTATAAGATGCTTCTTTTTCCTTGAGGCACCTGGACAAGTCCCACTTTCCTTTTGCCAGGCTGGAGTCTGGGAGAGGAAAGGAAAGCTAAAGGTAAGGAAGAATCTTGTAGAAAGGATTATTCTTTCCAGATCTCAATTCCATACAGAAAAACTGGATATAAAATTACATCTGGATTTCAAATATATACAATGATTTGCATAAACATGCATTTGTAAAGAACAGTAATTATAACACATCTACATGCAAGGATTGGAATGAAACAGAAATATATTTGAGAGAGAAGAAAAAAATATCAGCCAGCAAAGTTATCCATCCTGCTGCTGATGCAGCAGATGGATCACGCACATATTCTTTATCCAGTTCAGCACCAAGTCAGAGAAAAAGTTTAACTGTCTTTAGTAGTAGGTCAGTAGAGGAATAAATTAATTTTCCCATCATAACCACTTCACCATAGTTCTACTGAAATGAAACGAACTACATGACTTTAACAGATGCTCAAATAGAAGTGTCTTACACTTTGTGATTCATGGCTATTTATATAAGATCCTACTACTTTAAAATGATAACTTACTCAGAAGGCATGAGGACTTGATAACGAAATATTTAACATCATAGCAACAATTATAAACTAAACTAAAGTGCACATTAGCACATTTTATTGTTTATTGATATGTTGTATTACCCCACAAGGGAAAGATGAGACAGAAAAAAAAAAAAAACCAAAACCATTTTAAGCAACATTATCTTATTTTATCCCATTTTAAAGACAGAAATAAGCTTTCCTGGAAAAATCAGCTTCAGGCTAAAGCCAAATATAATAATTCTGATCTATCAAATGGATAAATTCCAGAACTCCAAAAAGTAGCAGGTTGAAAACTCTGAAACTGTGGATGTCAGGTATTTGTGATACGCAAAAGCAAAGAACAGGGGGAAGGGTCAGATTTGTCAAAAAAGCATAGAAACTAGCATCTAGTTGCTCAAATAGATTTATCAAGGCACTGCGACTGGCGCATTTTGTCATGGACAACAGAGCACAGTGAAACTAGTTTCTATTACGAACACTAAACTTTGTATAAAAGCAAGCCTCAGAAGCGTTCAAGAAGCAAGGATCAGTGGTCTTGCTGAAAATGCTTCATGTAAATTGTCTTCAGATACAAACAGGTGGCCTACCAGCTTTCAAGCATGACAACTATTGCTTAGTTACGTTGAGATACCAAGAAGAGCCATTATATTGGGCACTTGTCTCAGTAGCCACGTAGGTGTCAGTATCTAATGTGTATGTAAAGTTATACAGACAGCATGTACAACGTATACAACTTCTCTAGATAAACAAATGCACAGTAAGAAAATAACTGGAAATTGTATTCAACATTAGCTAGTTCTTCATTGTGCTTACAATTGATACAACTATTCTTGATTAAATGGATGTACTGGAAGAGTCATTACAATTTCTAAGGGATCCTTGTTAAACAAGTTAAGAAATTCTGAATCCGAATGTGAGATTAATGGAAGTTTAAGATAAATCAGCTCACACACGCTGAACAATCATTTTTGTACCAATAAGATTTAATTCTCCTGAACCACGCCTCCAAGCTTATTTTTAAAACCAGATTATACTATAGAAAATAATTCATGATAAGGAAATTAAGGAGGGAAAAAAAGTTACAAAACCTAAATACTTACAGGCACAAGACAGAATTTTTACAGATTACTAATATGGCCACTGATTATTACACATTTTTTGTGACAGGGAAGGAATCAAGCCAGAAAAGAAGATCAGAAATTAATGCTGCTTCATTGACATTGGCGTGAGACTGCAAGTAACACAGAGTTTTCAGGAATATGGACATTGAATGCTTCAGCTTTCTGGCAATGAATTCTTTCAGGGTACATGACAATTTGTAGCAGAAATAATCCAGCTTCTCCCTTAAGCCTTCTCTGCAGACATGAAAAAGAACAAAAACGTTTATCTTCCCTAATCACCCAGTTACTTGTTTCAAGCTCAAATTTTTATATGTTGAATAGAATATTTCTGGGAAAACTGCTACATATATTTGTGTTTGCAGAAGAAAAAGCTGTTTGTTTTTTACTCTGATGATATAAAATGATAGTCCAGACTTTTTTTTATGGTTATGAGCTAGCTCTTAAAATACCAACAGAGTATGGCAAACGCCAGAAAGCTGGAGATTCCATCTTCTGAGTAATATCACAATATGTTTAATGGTTATGTAGTACCAAATTGCAAACCTGCTGCATGGGCTGATTAAGGTCATGTCTACAGTACAGAGTTTAGGGTTTGGCATAACTAGCTAGCACCTTAAGATTTTAGAAAATTTATTTTCAGTGTATTGCCTTCACTAGAAAAATGTGTGTCTTTAATGAAAAGAGGGAGCTTTAAATGTGTTTTGACACTACAGCAACTACTATATATTACTGCTCAGACCTTACTGAATTTGTTAAAGTGCCTAACTGTCAATCAGTCCTCTCCTACAGGTGCTGTTTGTGATGGCTACTACAACACATGAAAAGTGACAGTTTTCAAAATACTTATTTCCCTGCATGACCATACAGCATGCAAGAAAAGATAACAGAAGTACAGTGGACCCTTCTTGTATTTTACAGGCTTTGAATGAGTCTCAGAATATCCTTTTATGACAGGTATAAAAGAAAAATAATGATGTGGGCATCACTGATGTGCCATAAAAGAAGTTTTTTGTCAGTTAATTTAGAATACAATCAGTTTACGTTCCTGTCTTTTTATTATCCATACATTAAAAACTGCCTGCCAGCAAACCTCTCACCACTCGCATGCTCCACTCGTGACCTGCACCTACAGTCTGTAATACTGCAGTCCTGCACTGTGGAACAGATGCTAACATTTGCACCAAACTATGTGATGCACTCAAACAGAAAATGATCTCATTCTGTTTGGGGAAGTGTTATTACGTTATGAGTAAGTCCTGATACCGTTAATGAGTTTTACCAATATAGTGATAAATTAGCAACCTTTGAATTTCCATTATGCTTACAGTGATTTAAAGGAATTAAAAATACACCTTTCAAAACAAGTGCTATGTACAACAATGCTTAACTAGTCAAGCTACCTTGCTTAATACAGGACAAACTCATGCATGAACACTCTTGCCTCAACCAAAGAATAATTTTTTTCAGCAAATTCTACACCAATTTTATATCCATTTAGCAAAACTGGTGATCAGGACTCAACTAGACTAGTCCCTGAGCAACCTGACCTAATTAGACCTGTGTTGAGCAGGGGGTTGGACTAGATGACCTCCAGAGACCCCATCCAACTTTATTTTATGATTCTGTGAGTATCCAGAAAGTAAACCAAAAGATTTATCAACAACTTTTTCACATATACTCATAACCAAATAATAACAATAAACCAGAAAGACTGTTGTCTCTTACCTGCTATATACTTTGGTTATTAAGTTGTTTATCTGTTTATCCATTTTGTACTTTGAGTAATCTTCCAGACCATCTTTCACTGCAATAATTGTCAGAACTGCTACTAGAGGTAGCATTGTAATTTCTTTTTGGAAGGCTTCCACCAGAGGAATCCAATTTAGGACAACTAGAAATAGGAAATACAAATTGGCAACTCTGAAACAAAAAGAAAACACAGGAGTTAGCTGTGCTAGCAGACAGTCATCCTTACTCCCCCACCCCATGCTGTATAGACACTTAAGTTAGCAGCAATTTATCTTTTCTTCACCCCAACTGCAATTTAAGAATTACGTATCCACAACTCTGTTTTCACTCTCCAGCCAATAGATTACTTAGCTGCACAGTTGCTTAATATGCATGAGCAGAAGATGAAGAAACCAAGAATTTTCCTGTATTTTCAAAGCTGTTGTCCAGGTTTGGACCTGTCTTCTAGTGAGGCTCTAGTGAACTTGCACTCTCTCAAATTTCCAGGTCCTTTAAACTTAATTTTATCATTTTCTGGGGGATATGACATGTTTTAAAACGGGAGCCACCCTACAAGCTCCCTGCATAACTTTACAAATCAGCAGTCCTCCAAGCAGCAGGAGGATGGAAAAAGTTGGCAACAGAGAAAGGCATGAGGGAAGGGGAGAAATACATTTGCACAAAATGAGCTGAAAATCACACTGCAGATTGCTGTGTGGCAGTGCTCCAAGGGTAAGGAGTATTTCAATAATCTGCAGAACTGAATGATGAAAATTACATAAGCTACAGAGAAAAGGATTAGCCCAACACAGATGATACTCACGAGACTTTGGCCAAATAACACAGATCTTTTCAGAAATGATAGGCAGGTCAGGAGGAAGAACAATTTTTGAATACCCATCTATACACTGACACACACATAAAAGGATTCCACTTCAGAAGAATTACCACAAAAGGAGTTCATTACCTGTGAAATTGTTCAAATAAATTCCTTGGTAAAAAATTCAATAAAGTATACTTAGTAGTCCGTATTTTGTTGTTCATGTACAGTTTTGATACTTTTTCATACTCTTCCTTAAAATGTCCCAAACAGGGTATCACTATCCTATGTTTGCCAATAGTTTTTGATGATTGATAGCATTTGTTACTTGAATAGCTGCTGCTATCTCCTCCACCCTCTGTAGATATCAGTCTCTGCCAACGGTATCTGGCCCAGCGGATGGGATCTGCCATTGTGCCTCAAATGCTTTGTAATCCAAGGAGCGTCCTCTATCTAGAAACACATTAAAATACAGCAAGTAAAGTAATAATTTTGTAGAGGCTTTTCAACTAAAAAGTCACAGTTACAGTTTTGAATAAGCCTAGGAAAAAAGTAATTTCCGTATTTTGATTAAAAAGAACCAGACAGTTATTAGGTTATGTAAGGTCAGGAATCTCTGCTTCAAAGGTTGAATTTATCTGAATTTCATCCACCCTTTCAGGATCCTAGAGTTTGATTACTCTGTTTAAAATGCATGATATTTTTGTAATAGCACCTCATGTAAGCAGCCCGCCCACCAGTTTCTTGTGCTGTAGTATGGTGAAAAAACAGACAAGCTGCTAATTCTGCAGAGAACAGGATTTTGAAAGGAATCTTTATCTCAGACACTGCAGTCTTTGCTGATGGTTAACAACCTTTTAAACTCAGGAGTCAACAACATAGCAATAGGCATCTCAGTACAGCCTTAGACTCAAAGTGAGGGATTGCCAGTGAAAGGAACTAAGTAGATATCATGAACAAAAAATCTCTTCCCATTGAATTAGAAACAGCTTTGAGAATTTTTACCAGCTGATAGAGGATGAATAAACTTCACACCAATGCTTCGCTTCTATTCACCTTAGCTAAGCTCTAGCAATCTACCCAGGAATTTGTTTTCCTAAAGAAAGCTAAAGTTCATAGGTATAGGTGATACTCAGTTTATCAAACCACCCAATGCAGTCAGAAAAGAACTTTTACACACACAAACCACGCTTTAATAGAAGCTCCAAACTTCTGTTTTTTACAATGAGTTTTTGCACAATTTACAATGAGTTTTTACAATTAATATTTGCAACATTTCTTGTACTACTTCTTCCATAGAAGAGCTCATCTTATTTTTGTTTATAAATTGTGCGAGCCCCAAATCATCAATACAGCTACTTCTCACTGCAGATTACTTTTCTTCCATCTGGTGCTTTACTATCTGCATAAATTATAGCAAATTTTTTTACTAAATCCTCTTCCTAAATTCCCACACAAAAGCTGTCTCTAAAACTTGCTGGGTCTTTCTAAATGAAGTATCTGTACTACAGATTACCTTTCAGGATCAAACTAATCCTGATTTTAGCTTCCATCAACTCAGAGATCTATTCATTTGGTATCTCTTTCTCTGACACTGACAAGTGCCACTCTGTGCTGCTCGGATTCCTCCAAAATGTTGCTGTAAGAAGTAATTTTCCAAACTATTGATTTGACACCATCATATCTTCTCTTACATATCTTCCTTGATTTTTCCTTTCTGCTATTATAATTGCATAAATCTGGAAACATGGGCACAGGTCCTCCAGCAATGCAGTAGTATCTGCATCAACCCATTCTGTTCTTAGAAAGAAGATGATTCTGCAAAGTTCCTAAAAAACCTGTTCCACTGCATCACTATCCTTTGGCTAGAAAGCTTTCCCCTAATGTCTAAGTGGTCTCTTGCTCTTATCAAATGAACATTGTACATTTTTGTCCTATCATCATTAGATGTGAATAGTTATTGACTGTTACAGTCTTAATGTCTTGGAAGACTGTTACCACACACATGAAACTCATGTTTCTCTTTAGAAACCATGATTTGCATATGAAGGAAGAAGAGGAACAAGGAAAGAAAACCAAACCTCTATATAGCATCTCCTCTCAGCACGCCCCGGCAGTTCCCACATGAACTACTGTTCTCCAAAGGCCCTTCTGCAGTGGTTCCCCAGGCAATATAAGGGAACAGTCTGAGAAAAAGAGACTTTCATTTTTTCTCAGTGCTAAACCTCATGGTCCCAGTAACCATCAGACTATTACAGGCAAGCAACTGCTGCACAGGAAGGCAGCTTTGCCTGGGACTTCTCAGAGAAATAAGAAGGAGGTTTTGAAGATTTTCCAAAACATATGGCATCCTCTTATTTTCACAGAATGTGGCATCTTCATATCCTTGCTCCCTCTAATCCTACTGCCCGGGGGACAATCCCCAGAGGGACTGCCCTCTGCATAGAGGCTACTATCCCATTTTAGTCAGGGTCAGTCTTTCCTCCAGAGATGAAAATTCTGACATCTAGAAGCAGCTACTTCACAACAATGAACTACTTTTAAGGTATGGCTACCACATAATCAGACATATGAATACTGATCCATACACATGTGAAAGAGATGCTTCAACTCATTTGCACTGAGTCTGAGAACAAGTCTAAAGCTTGGAAGTTAGCCAGGTCTTCAAAAATGTTTAGGGACTGGAAAACATGCTGCTAGTCTGTATTCGGCAATGCAGAGCTCTTCAATACACCCAGAGCTCCTAAAAAACAAATGAACACCTACATGAGTCAGGACTGCTAGTGGAGTCCATACCTGGCTATGCAGAGCTCTTCCAATACACCTAGAGCTCCTAAAAACCAAGTAAACACTGAGCCTTCTATGTGAGTTAGGACTGAAGAAGAAAGTATTGAAAATGAATTTAAAAAGCTGACTGGCTGAAAAGAGATACTTTCTTCTTTTGCAATCACAATTTTTGGAAGTTCAGCTCTTAAAAAAAACCCAAACTTCTAGATTTTGAACGTCATCCTTAAGGCTTGGCCATTTTGAGGAAACAATACTCCTCCTTAACTGTCTCTGCTCTAACAAATCAGTAATTTCACAAACGGATCTTATGCAATGAGGGGCCTTTTTAAAGAAATGCTTGCTTTAATTAACAATGTGCTGGATTATCAGGGAGAGTTTTAACATGATTTCTTCTTTGTCCTGTTAAATTCAACTGTCTCTTTCAAGCTTCCACCTTTAGCATGAATCATAGAGGGTGTGTCAATTAACCACACTTTTACTTGAAGCGATAATTCTTTGCCCAAATGCAGTAATCTGACACATCTCTACATACTGTTACAATGTGCAGTACTGTTGTAGAAAACTTCAGTAAGTAAATACCACAAAACTTTTCAAGATGCCATATGAGCCAGGTAATTGAGAGCAGGTTAGATTTGTAGAGAAGATCATGTTTGCTTTCGTAAGACCATCAAACAAACATCAGATACTGGTGACTTCTGTGACCAGAGACAGCAGCAAAGTAAAGAAACTCTCTCAAAGCAAACTCCCAGGGCTAATGGGAAAGTAAAGGCTTTAAATGGCAGATCCTGTTCACTCAGTGAAAATTATATAGGCAAAATAACCTACAGAGCTAAATCAACTTTAAAAGCTTAAGAATTACATTATCAGTAACATGCAGATAAAGATGGGAAGAGAGAGTTGAGAATCAGGAAAAACAAAAGAGAAAACCTGACATGTTTCAAAACCGTCTAAATTCTAACTTGTTTTGGTTTTTGTAATTTATTACCTTCTGTAGTATTTGATGCCCAGTGACCACTGTTTAAAAAAAAGAGTGGGGGGAAAGAGTACTGGACATTTTAATGTGACAGAATTCCTCACCGCTGGATCTGGAGCCAAAGGTTTAAACTGCATATGCAGTGTTGCTGAAGAGCAGTCACCCCTTACCGCATACGCATCCTTGACTCCTGACACAGCTCCAAAACCTCTGCCCCACCCTTCCTCATCCTCCTTCAGAGAAGCAGAGCTTAAAAAGGACCAGGAAACCTCAGATTCAGTTGTGTGCACTGTGTCTTTCTGCCAGTATCCCCAGCATTTCATTGTAGTAACTTTTAAGAAAACTCTGAAGAAAATTGTATGGACAAGAAATAACTAACACAAAACCACCACAACCACACCACGTTGGAAACACTGTATGAGCAATCTCCTATGGCCAAAAGGCGAATCAGACAATTAAGCATCTTGGGAAAAAAAGTATCTGGATCTCATACTCTGCCACAACGGCCTCTGACTCACTTGGGATTTGACTGAGTTACTACTTACAAATGATTTTTCTTAATAATCATTTGTATTTCCGTTTTAAAATAGGATTTATGAGGTTTCAAACTTCAGAAATTATTTCTGCTTTTTTTCCTGTCTTTTGAATATTTTTCTTCTTCTTCCTCATTAAATTAGGATCATAAAGTAATGAGGTATCTTTCCTTTGGTTAGCTAGAAGGAGGTCAAAAGGAGATTCAGCAACCTCATGTTAGATACTGTAAAGGATGAAGTTGCCAAAGATCAAATAAAAGCTGTTTTAAACAATTTTTCTAAGAAATCTCTTCTCTTAAAACATTATTTGGCCCTCTTGTCATGTCATTTTTCACAGTAAACTCTAGAGCTCTCCAGCTAATGTGAATTCCAAGTAGTAATACAAAATGGCTGATGATTCTTTAAACACTGGCAAAAGACCCACAAGATGAGTTAGTCTGAAGAAATATTTTAAAGGTTTATTTTTAAAAAATATGTTTATGTTTAAAAAACCCAAGAATAATGTTCACATATTTTAAAGCAGGAAGCCTATACAATCCTACTCTAAGTCTTGAGGACAGCGTCACACAAGCTAGGCTCTGTTCTCATTTTCATGCTATACACTCAAGTGAACACTACTTGATCTCGCTAAATGGCAATAGCTGACATAGAGATAATCCAGATATTTCTCACATGCAAAAAGGCAAGTTTCTGCAGCAAGCTCACTAAAGTCACATGATCATGATGAAATATGGAAGGGAATTATCTGACACTGGACATACTACTTGCTTTCTCGCTACCTCAGTTTCCTCATGTACTGCGATTCTTTCCTCTTCTTAAACTCTGTCACCTTCACAAACTCTGCCAACTTCCAATTCTGTGAAGTATCACCTTCATATCTGCATTCAAGCCTTCTCTCCTAGCTTTCCTGCAGGGGCATGGACCTAAGACTAAAAACTCCTCAGTTCCAGTTATATTATTCAGTAGCCTTTGACAAATCACTTGGCAATCACTGACCTCTCCCATACCAGATTCTTTCTCAAGATTGTCTACAAAACAGATGTGTAGGTAATTTAGCCAATGTTTATACTGCTCTGGAACTGCACCTTACTATTACGTTGTGGTCATTTGCTCGCATGTCATGTGAAGTGCCCTACCATTTACCCCAGCTTCTGTTGACCACTTCCTCCCTTCTGACAACATCCTTCTCTTTTGCTATGATCTCCAAATAGTTAGTCCTCATTCTTCTTCCAGAAAATTCTTTGTTAAGTACACTCAGTAAATGACATATTTCACAAGAATGCTCCTCAGACCTTTGGCACATGCATGTGCACAGTGTGTTTCTATCCTGTTGCTGCTCAATCACAGTCTTTGGATATAATGTGCGGGAGGCCTCCTGTATCATCTGGCCCTGTTTCCAGTAGGAAGCAATCAATCGATTCTTGGCAAACATAACTGCAATCAATAAAATTGTATCATCTTACCTGAAAAATGTCTACAGCACCTAAAAAAGAAGCAATTCAGATAATACATCTCTTCAGCAACACCACTTTTCTTAGCTCTGTACCTGAGTATTTCAGGATGTTCTGCAGGTCTGAGGTTCTGAGGTGACCAGGGAAGATAAAAAATGCTAACCCAGATGGAGGTCACACTACACAAAGCTATGGAAGAGCGGATCATCCCTGATCCACACAAAGTCCCATTTAATCCTCTTAGTAAGTGTTACTTGCACCGGCTCACTAGCACTTGTGTTGCTACATTACAACTGCAGTACACTATCAGAACTATACAAGCTAAATGTTAAAAACGCCTCCTAATCATCTTTGAAAACTCAGAAGCTATTAGACAACAGAGAAGGTTAAGGGAGCCATGGCCTAAAGATTAATTTGCACTCTGAAGGACAAATACGTCTTTTCTCCTAAGGTTTGCTACTTTCTTTGTAACATGCAATTTCACAAGTCTGTAATATGTCTTTGCAAGCCAATATGAAATCTCCAGAGACACCCAAACATGCTAAGAAGACGTGGATAAGAGATTTGTGCTGCCAATTTATGGGACAAACAGCCAAAAACCTGCAGGAATCAAAACTTAAATTCTAAGAAAAATATGTGGTTATTTGCAACCACATATTCTGAGTTATATTCATAAATGGGATGCTAAGAACTCTTGGATTAAGAGTGGAAGGCGGATGTTACTATGAAAAGTTAAATGCTATGGCAATATTTTGCCATGCACTCCTACCTACAAAGTCTGATATAGCATGGGCAACACTGAAAACCTGCCTCATCTTGGAAAGAAAATTTCTTGGTTGTGAGTACATTAAGCCAGCTATCGGCAGCTCTTCACAACTGAAAAACAATCAGCATGATGAACTAAAACACAGCAAGTGCCAAGGCCCTGACACAAGATCAATTGCAAGGTAATTTAATAGTAAACCATACATGCAGCAGTGTTGATTAATGTGCCACAGTGTGGGAGCACTACCTAAAAGCAGAAAATCTCCTCCACCTTGGGTAAAGTTAGTTAGGATGTCAATCAGACCTTGTACCTACAGACACAACTGAACCACACAATACCAAATTTTAGGTTTAAAACTCAGATGAATCATGTATTTCTGCTACAGGTAACCAGTTTCAAAATAAAACTGAAAACTGCCAGAGAGCTGTAATTTGCGCAAACATTTTCCACCCTTTTTTGCATTCATCAGAAAAGTTCTGCTTTATGCCCTGTTCTTATGTGCCACATTGGTCTCTCAAAACTGTAAAACAAAACCTTCCAGGTTAAGTCATACTCTTTCATGACCGTCTTTTCTCACAAGTATATCTTTAGCTTATGGTCATGCAGCACTTAATCGCTGCAGATGCTTTGATATGTGTGAAATTCATATTAATTTCACAGTAAGACTTAAGATGTGACCCATGTAAAAAAAAATTACACTGGTGTTCATATGATGCAAAAGGATGTGATTTTTTTTGTATTCAGTGTACACTCCCTAAGTTACAGTACACGGTTTTAAAGGAAATGCATTCATATTGGCATTATTGCTGGTTTTTAACTACCCTGATTTCTTTAAAGGGCCAAAACTCTGCTGTGTAGGCAAGGTCTAGGTTACTCATTGCAATTTATACTGAAAGTACCTGTTACAGCAAGAAACTCTACTTGAGTTCCCAAAATCCTAGGTTAGGTCTCTGAATAGTCCTATTCTTCTGGTTTTCTAAGACACCTACCTTATCAGCTCTTCAAGAGTTCCAGAAACTCCCAAGGCATCCAGACCAGCTTTCAGGTTTAATGTTCTAGGGTTCTTCAAAGGATCTGGGAAAGCAGGTTGTACATACGATCACAAATAGAGCACAACTCCAAATCCAAAAAATCCTCCACGGTTCACTTTAAATGAATATACTAGATTTGATTTTTATCTTAAAGACATTCTGGTTTTAAATAGACTTCTCTGCCAACACTGGAAGCCAGAACTGGGCATAACCCGAGCTACTTAGTATCTAGATAAATAACAGCAGTTAAGCCACGAAAGTGATTTCCATGAAGGTCTCCAAGTACTGTGCAGACTTAGATGGCTCATGTCAAGGCCTGTAGCAGTGCAGCTTCATTGTTTTTTAGCCAAACAGATTAAAGCCACCTTAAGCATACTGCAATCATACCTACCAAAACTGTATCTTAAATATGAACAATTTACATACAGCCTTCTGATTTTTGAGAAGCTAAAACAACAGCTACAATGGATGTTAGATACCTGCATATTTCAAAGGGATGGTAATGCTACAGCTGACAGCACCTTAATTGTCAATGCTGTTGAACTGATCCAGTGTATTTGTGTTGTAGGTTCAGCAACAACTGCTGTGCATAAGCACAGCTCCTATTTTCTGCCACTAAAGCATCTTCCTCACATGCAACCCAGCTGCAAATCACAGTGCTGTTTTAGAATATAACCTGTCCATCATGTTTTTTCCTTGGCATTTTAAGATTTTCAGTGGGAGATCCCTTGGGTAAGGCAGTTCTTAGGGTCAGATTCAGACTACGCAGGTGTCTAGTTTTCGTTTCAGCCTCATGAAATCCTCTGTGGCACTTTATTTATTTTAGTACTTCTCTTCCAATACTGTTTATTATATTCAGGTCTAAAATTAGGTTCAGATCTTGCAGACTTCACTTAATATTTCATGACAATGATTTCAACTATTAGCTGTCCAACACAGGAACTGTTCATCGTCCCTATACTTGGAACACGTAAATGTATTTTCATTTCATTAATACAACAGCAGAAATTATGCCAGAATTTATATCCATTTTCAACAGCGTATCAATATATATTGACGGCTTCTGGCTTTATATGGACAAGACAGGGTTTTTAAAAGTCATTACAGAGACCACAATTAGGTGTGATACAGGTCGTCATCAGCCGCAACACTGCTCAACAGAATTCAAGACAGCAGTGAACATAATTTTCCAACACTGTAGTGAATTTTTTACAAAACTGACTCCTCTATAACCTTGGGAATACAATCAGATATTCATCATGGAGCAATAAAACCTGTCTACTGCTTGGGGATATTCTGACAGGAATAACCCGTGAATCCACTTAACCACTAGAGAGTTTCTGCAACGCTACAAAACTTGTCTCTGAGAAGATATTTCAGGCCTGAAAGAGAAGTGTCCTACAGCAATTCAAGGATCAACCTCAAATATGTATCTTTAAAAGTTTTGTTATTAAAAATGATGCCAAAAGATACAGGAGCCTAGAAAGAAATGCGGGGGGTTAAGAATGCTCGAATTCTGACCCTAGTAACCTCAAAACTAGTTAAGACACTAAAGCAGCAGTGCGCTGAATAGCTGAACTGATTTAAAAGCTAACACTGAAAGGAGTTGCGCTTGTTTCTCCTACCTCCTGCTCCTGGCTTTGTCCCCTCCTTCATAATCGACCTGGTACTTACTCAACCTGGTTCAACTCATTGATCTGCAAGACCTTTTACTAACTGAAAGACAATAACATTATTGGATTTCCTGATCCAGCCTACAGCTGTGAAAGTACTCATGTTGGCACAGGGAGGTAGGACGGGAATGTCAAATTAGCGTCTTTGAGTACTTATGTAGGGCACTCAGTCCTGATTTTGGTCTAGTTTTCATTAGAAATATGTATCAGCTGTGGCTATGGCCTCTGAAATCCAGATCATTCACAGCACTGGCAATTAACAAAAGAAAGTGATCCTTGTCTGTCAGTCCTAGCTTTTACTCCTGTAAATAGTAACTGCCCGCAGACTAACTGTAAAGACTGAGTCTAAAATGATGGTTTCAGACCAGCTCTTAAGGCATGCAAAGGAGTTAAGAGAATTAAATTCCACTCTGATCTTGGGGAAACCATTTAGTGCCTCTCTGCTGCAATCCATCACTTATGTAAACAGGGATAATGACAATTCTGTTATCTCTTGGTGATGATATGAAGATAAATATGTTTTTAAATAAGAGGTTTCTCAATACTATGGACATCGGTGAGACATGAATACCCTTTAAGTATTATTTTAGAATGAAAATAATAGTAATTTTGATATTAAAAGTACATTTTTCTTCAGTACCTGTACTTCTGACAGAACACTAATTTCCTTTTAGGAACTTTGATTTTTCTTTCCCACCCTTGTGAACATTTCTTCACTACTAAGCCCAGTATTTATTATTGTGGCCTAATCCTGAAACCAGCCCTGTGCACTACGCTCCCCTCCGCGCTTTCCTGAAGCATCAGGGATTTCTGTGGGACTTACATGGACCTAACTCCACTTCCTTGCCAGAAATCTGTAAGGTACGTAAAAGCTTACACCCTTTCCTTCAATCACCGCCACGAACTATTAAAACAAAGGCTTTTGTTTCTGGAGTCAAGGTCCTAATTACCTTCTCTTTCTGCTCTGCTTCCAGAGCAGCCCAGTCGATGAGATTAACGTAGGGAGGGGTGCCCTCCTGGCCCGGGGGACATTTAAAAGCACAATATCGCAAAACACCCTTTTTCTACGGCCCACGACGGCCGCGGTACCACAGCTTCAGCCGCCGCCGGGTTTTGCAGGGGGCCGGTTCGGCCTCGGCAGCACTTGCCCAGACCAGAACCCCGCCGCCTTCAAAATGTCACCCGCGGTTCGGAGGAGGGGACCGCCCTCCACATCCCGGTCCGACCGGGGGGGGGTGAAAATGGGCCGGTGGGGTGTGACGACCTTGCCTTTTCACGCCGAGAACCGACGGCCTCACGGTCCCCTCAGCCTGAGCGAGGGGCGGCACCTGCCCGGGAAAACTTCCCCCGGCCGCCGGCAGCCCCTCGCACCGGGCCGGCAGCCCCGTTTCCACGCCGGCTCGGTTGTCCCCACGGCCGTACGGCGACGCGGGTGGCTCCGCCACAGCCTCCTCGTGCGGGTTCCTCCCACGACCGCTGCTTCCACGTTTCCCTCCCCTCAGGTCTCAGCCCAGGAGCCCGGCACCGGTGTCCTCCCGCCCCACCAGCCCTACACCCGGCCCCACGGGCAGGCTCCCTGCCTGCCTGATCCCCCCCGCTCGGCCCGGCGGGCTCACCGGTGGCACCGCGCACATCCCAGCGTAATGGCCGCGGCCCCCCGCCGCCCTCGCTCCCTCTCCGCAGCCGCCCCGCCCCGCCGGTGCTGCCCGGCCCCTCTGCCGCCCCGGCCCGCCTCCACCTCCCTCCCCCGGCACCCTTCGCCGCCCTCCACTCCTCAGTGTGCCCTCACCGCTCGTTTCTTCTCGCCTCTTTCCCGCTCTGGTCTTTCACCCCCGGGGAGTGACTGAGGCAGGACCCGCCGGGCCGGGCCGCGGTGCGGGCCTCCAAAAGCGGCCCCACAGCACACCCCACGGCCTCGGGTGAGGGGTTGCTCGTTGCCGTGGGGCCCAGGCCTTTGGTTTACACCTGGGGAGGTGAGGTTAGGTACCCCCAGCCGGGGGCAAACGCAGCCCCGAGCCAGCACGACGGACTGCATGGAGGCAAAGGGCTGTCGTGCCCAGGCGACAGCAGTTGTGCACCCATTTTTCCTCCTGCTGTGCTCGGGAGCTGAGTTTTCAAAGCGAAAAATGAACAGAGTGGCTCGTACAATCTCCGTCGACTGCAGTGGTTGCCCATCCAAAGGTTAGTTATCATTTAAAGGCTTTTTTTCCCCTTGAGGCCTCAGGAGGTGGAGGCCATGGTAGGAGTGCGTCTGTGACAGGACCCGATGCCCTTGACAGCTTGTCAGGGAAATTGATGTTCTTGATCTTTTGCAAGGACAGTCTGGCACTGACGGCAGCTCGGCCGGTCTAAACATCAAGTTTTCTAGCCACTGAGCTAATCAAGGTTAGCAAACACTCTCTCTTGTTTTCTAGGAAGTAAGCCTCTGGCTATTGAGAAACTGCCTGAATTATCTTAAACAAATCACTACCTTCAGGATCCTCAGTGAGTTGTTTCATCAATAGCTCTCTTTGAAGCCTCACACTTTTTGCTCTTACTGCCTTCCAGAGCACTCTTGAAGGCCGCCCCTTAGAATGAAACCACACAGCCTTTTAACCAAAAGTGAGAGGATTCCTACTACAAGACCATCTTCTGCTGAAAAAGGAAGAAGAAAAAAAAAAACAAACCAGAAAAAAGTTATTTGCAGACCCCTTGGTCCCTATTGAAATGGACTGGAGTTACCAGTATCAACAACAAATTCCTAACAGAGTTGGGAGGGCTGTGCTGTGCGGTGGTAGTTGATTGTGCTCTCCTTCCCATGTGCATGGCATTGTTTTCCTCTGTTACCCTGCATTTTGGCACACACCACATCCCTGACCACACACTGAAAACACTTTGGTTATGTTTCAGTGAATGGCAGCTGGTGATCTGTTCTTTGAAGTGCCCATATGGCTAGCAGGAACTTCAAAATGTATTGGCGTGTCAGATGGAATAAAAATACATCTACCTGAAGGAAGTCCGTAACTGCTGCCTTGGAATTATGCAGGTTTATTCTTCTGGACAGGAAAAAAGACGGAGTTGTTCTGTTTCCTTGGCAGGAACCACCACCTTTGCTGGCTCAGGTGCTGTAGGAAAGAGGATGCGACTCTGAGGAAGGCAGAGCGAGCTGCTGCAAGACACAAGGTGGTAGCAGGCCTGCAGAAAACAGTTACTTTAATGTTGTTTAATTGGTTAACATTGATTTATTGGAACTTTCAGGTTAGCACAGGTGTTTCAGAAAAAAGAACATCACAAAGCTTTTAACAAAACAGCCACCACTTCTGTAATGACATCAGAGCTGTAAATAATTAATATGCAGAGTCCCACATTTTCCATTCAAATCTTTTCATGCATGTCACTCCATTCTGTAAGCTTACAATTACAAAAGGCATCATTTTGTTTCCCTTGTTTGCCCAGTGATAATGATGGCCTTGATTACGCCTGCACATCAGTGTGCTGCAAAAATACCAGCCCAAACCATAAATGAGCTAGCTTGGCTGCCAGAAGGAGCATAGCTGCCTTAGTGCAGCACTCTATGCAGTTTAATTAGATGTGTTGAAGCAGGGTATATGAGTTGTTCAGAGTAGTAGGTCTGATTGGGTAGGTGGGAGGCTTTACTGGTGCCTGACTTGGCCATTACACATACATGTTTCACTTTCATGCTTTTGTATTAGTGTCCAGTAGTACAAATGGGCTTGATCCCAAGCATGCAATGCAACCTCCTAGCATGTTTCAAGTGTAATTAAACTGTCTTCTCCCAAGTATCCTATGGAAGAGTAACTACAAAGAATATAGTCATCACAGGTAGTGCTTGATACAGAAATCTCACTGATAGCTTTTCTGTGTGGAGGTAATAACACTGAACGTCATCGACACAGATATATCCCTTTATTTCCAGAGAGGTCTGCAGGTGTCTTTCATATTAACTCCTGAACAGCCACATGAAAAGGGAAAACTATGGGCACATGAGAGCCATTGATGACTCTAGCACAGTTGGAGAGCTCTTTGGTCTTCCATGTTCTTCAAATCCTCTGTTTCTGGCTGCAATAACTCTGCAAATACAAGCATCAACAGCTTGTCCAGCTGTGCTCATAATGGCACTATTTGGAGCATATGAAAGAGAGGAACTTACATCAGGGAACTCTCAAATAAACATGCTGGCAGACTGAAAACTTTCCCACGAAGACCTGGAAGGAAGAGGGAAATTTGTCATAGGATGCCATCAAATATTTCCCGGAGCACCTCAAGTTAATGAAATGCTAAAGACCTGGGTATGATTTCCCAGGCATTCCAGTGCCAAATCCACATAAGTAGCAGTGCCGGTGGGGATTTGGGTTTGTAGACATAGATGGTTATCGTACTGCAGTGTGGATGCTCCTGGACCAGCTTAGCAAGTACAAGGTGCATTCGTATCAGGTCAGTGGATGTACCTGAGAGATCTGGTGTGTATTTACAGTATAAATAGTGACATACTATGATATACACTCTTCTTTAAATATCTTTGAAGATGTGGTAGCATATTAATCATAATTTATAGCCAAAAAGGGACTTGATTATCACCCGGTAATTTCATCACCTTTTTCCTCCTTAGCTCTGCAGTAAACCCAACTAATTTAACTGCAGCAGAGATTTCACCAGAAAATGTAAATTTTCAACTACATTGAATTATTGCTTACGAGATCATTTGATAAATGATGTATTTAGAGTCCTAACCAGTGTTGTATGTGAAAACCCAGTATTTTGCCAATGCAAATTAAAGCTGTCTGATGTGCATATGCATATGTGCATATATCTGAGGATCTTACCAAAGATCCTCAGATGTATTTCCTGACAGGACCCCAGTCTGCCTCAGTTTACAGGATGATGGATGCACAGTGAATGAGACAGCTGTTTATCTGTTCTAGTCTGTGTGTGGCTATAACCTTTATATACCGTACACCGTTTAAATCTGTATGGGTTTATTGATTTCCTCATGAGGAGATTGTGTTCATCACTGGAGTAAGCGTTTTATAAATATTCATGAATTTTCCTTCACAGCTCCCTGTGAGACAAGAAGGTATTACTACTTCCATGTTACAAACAAAAGATTGAAACAAAGGAGAATAAACGCCACAATGTGAAAGTGTTTGCTGGTGATTCTGGGACTACGTGCTCAGTTTGAAAGGTCTAAAATTTGTTTTTATATTTTTACAGTGCAAGATATAGTCTGTGTATATTACATACATTTTGCAAATCTTGAGAGAGGTAGAGTACATGTGTAAATATTATCATGGGAGCTTTTCTGAAAGGCACCTTCTGTGTCACTATTCCCTTGTTATTGCAAGCATGCCAAGTAACCTGGTTCATAAACTGACTGAGCTTTGTCTTAAAAGTAATCAGGTGTTTTGCTCATATTACGGTATTAGAAAACTGTTCCAGAGTATGGTTGCTGTGAGGGTTAAGAATTATCTTCTAGTTTCTAAACTCAGTCTCATACCCACTTGCTGTTATACTAGCAGTGACCTCTGTTTTAATGGTTTAAGTAGTTCTTTTTGTTCCTTGTGTTTATCCATCCACCTTTGTTTTGCTAAAGTAAACTGATAAGAATGAATTATATCAAACTGAATGAAGCCTAACTAAATTCTGAATGTAAGTGTCCAGCCAAAGGTGTAATGCTGTTTAACAAATCCATTCAGACCTTAGTTAATGTTGGATAAATTGCCATGACGTAGCTTGTGTAGACAAGTTTTAAGGGAGTAACTGACTGTAGTATTCACTCATGCAATCATCATGCTTTGCCTGTGGTTTATACCATTATGTTTAGCCAGTTGCAGAATGACGGGAATCAGGAAGCTTGCGTTGTATCCCAGTTCTGGAGGGCAGTTATTAGCAGTCAGTAGCAGTCATAATTATTGACGTAGCATTTACTGATATACCACTCACTGTGGTTTGGCCATCATGTGTATTAGGAACTTTCATCCTGAAAGTTACTAAGATGATAGGACTTTTTGTTCTAGGGATTTTCATTCTGTTGCCCGTTCTGCAGAAAATAATTGTCAGCTGGAATTTAACAAGGAATCTGAAAGTGTCGTTCACTTTTAAGGGGCTCTGAATTACCAGGACAAGCAGAAAATAATCTTAAATGAGATATCATCATCTTACTGCAGCTCCTAATGCAGCAGGAATTTACCTTTTATCTTGGCATTAGTATTTCCTACAATAGGGAAGCGGAATTGGTAATCTGTAGTGAGACTCCAGCTTCTAACAATCCAGGTTCACTACCGTGCTGAACTAACATGGGCCCAGTGAATAAGAAGACACAAAATTATAAATAAGAAAAGGAACACCATCTAATGCTGCTCCATCTAGGCTGATGGTTGGAAAGTAGTACTAGTTAAGTGGAATTTCACACAGGCAGCTTTGATGCACTGGGATAAATTGCTTTATCCCTTCTTTTTCTGTTTACTGTGGTATGGCAATTTCCCATGGCTAATCTTCAGCCTTATCTTATCTACAGCTCTAAACTTATTAGCTTGTTTACACTGCTACAGTTTTATTGTGCATCAGAACACTTTTGGTATGCACTTATGATATGTACTTATGTGCCTTCCTTTTCATTGTATGTATAAGCAAGTTATTTCACTTGCTGATTTTATCTGGTCCACAAAATAACTTTAATTCTGCATCTTCATTTTATCAAACCACTCTAGTGGCTAATAAAATGATCCGAATGAGTGATATCAAATGAATTATTTAGTAAATGTTGCTTTTTTTCTCTCTCTTTGCTTGTAGAAAGTTACTGTCTGGGTGATAATTTTTGCTGAAGCTTTTTTTTTTTCTATTAACTTTTTTTTTACAGTTTTTCTAACACTTAATTTCTGCTGAACAGATGACTCCAACTTGCTAAAAAAAATTTGTCAGTATTTTAAAATGGTTACTTATGTCACAACTAATATATCCATTTCTTGAACAAATAAAAATAATCCAGCAGATGGATATGAAGATGCCACTTGGACTTTTGATTCTTTCAGGTATTTTCCACAAGGGAAAATCCAAGGCTGTTTTTTCATAAGATGGTCAATCTAATTTTAGGAAACCTAGTATCAGATCAAAAGTGTCCACAAGACAGCACACTGATAAAAACTCATTTTTATGGTTCACATGCATTTAAACATTTTTGAAGGTGAAACTTTGTCCCAGCAGACTTTATATCTGATCATCTCACCTTCTAGAGCCAGTGTAAACCAAGATAAAGTATAGACCAAGACAAAGCACAAGTACAACTTTAGCTAACTTGTAAGAAAAGTTACCACATTTGTGTTTCTGATCCACTTGGGTTGCCCAGGTCCAAGATTAATTAATGAAAAATAATGACCATAGTAAAGACAAGAGAGACTTATTCTTTCACAGGTATTGTAGGTCAAGTTTAAACTTAGAAGAAAGTCTACGGTTTACTTTTAACTGGTATCATATGTGACAATATCAGAACTGCTCTTTGCTAGGATTTTATGTCGTATAATGCTTTGTAATTAACATATGGAAAGAACATATCCTGTCTCTGCATGAAGGAACAATTTATATTTTCTCCTTTTTTTCCTCCTATAGGTAAAGGAACTATATAAGGAAAACTAGGAAAATTAACATAAATGTAAATTTTCTTTTTGAAGTCACTCAGGATTTCTTCTGAAATATTCTCCAAACTGCAAAAGAAAAATTTCTTACTACATTCCTTACAGTGTCTTGTGGAAGAACGAGTAGACCATGTCTTCACAGTGCAAAGAGAAATTATCTGGAGAGCTCTTCTCCAGAATTTACTCCAGAGTAACTCTAAATAAAAGCAAATGTAATCCCAGCTACTTCACTGAAAATTAAGAATATTTCTACTGATGCAATAACATTAAACCATTGCAAATCTGGTATGAGCAAAATGCTAATCAAAGCTATTGTCACCTGCATAATGAGATTCATTATTTCACTACTTATAAATACATGCATTTTCCTATCTTATAAAAGTCTTACACTTGTGCACGAGCCAGAGGGTTTTCAGACTTTTTCAGCTGGCTGGTAATGCTTTTAGGTAAATTAGAACATTTTTTTGTACCTAGAAAGAGAAATTATACATAAGCAAGCTGAGATACAATGATTTTATTGGCCTGACTCTCTTACTCATCAGTGACTAAGCCATGAGAAAATTGTTTGCCATTGCAAAGAAGTACGCAGTGTGCCTCTTCTTTTTGTACCTTCGTTAATTTGAGACACTCTCACACGCTGAAGAAAAAGGGGAATTGCAGTAATATGATTAAAAGCAGAATTCATCCGAGGAGTCATGGAGGTCATGGGTCATGGAGGGTATACAACTGCAGCAACAGTGCAACAGTTAGCAAGGTGTGAAAAGTTGGTAACTATAAAGAAGTTGTCCAGGATTCTTACAACTGCTTCCCAAAATATAATTTTCAAAATAATACATGAATATTTAGTTAGCTTTGTGAGAAGATGTTGCTTTCAAATTATTTTTTTCTGGCCTCCTCCTCCTCTGCAATGTATTTCTTTGTATACCTCATGAGCACTACATTTGCTGTGTTTGATGTTGTACTGCTGTGTGTTTCCTAAGAAAAAAGAACTTCTATCATTCTAGACACGCAGCTGGCTTCCTGCCATGGTCATACTTTTCCCAAAATACAGAAGAACTGCTGGTTCTTATCAGATATTACTTAAAGTTAATGAACATGATGGTGTAAAGCCACAAACTTAATGGATTCCTACACCACCTGTAGGAACAGTCAGATATTACTTAGTATTAATTCTGCAGGTGGGGAAGCTCAGATGCAAGAAGATGAAGTGGGTAGGAAATAATATAATGGCAGGGCTGAATTTTTTCTTTATCCTAGTTCTGTGCAAAGTATGGTAGTCACACAGTCTGTCTCAGAAAAGAAAAAAATGGGAACAGATGTTAAATATCCTTCAAGGAAAGTGTACTAACTGACTCTGCTTCCCTGAGCTTGGATACAGGCATGGATAGATGGGATTTGTTCTTTAACAGGAGTCTAGGAACATCTTCAGCGATGTTATTCAATTGTTATTTCCCATGGAAAAGAGAAGGGCAGAAGTAGGAGGTAGCTGTGAAAGGCTTCCCCTTATATATTACTTAGGGACCCCAAAGAAGTCCAGGCATTCTGGCCAGCATGATGTGCTGCCAAATTGGACGCAGACTGACAAGACTGAGAAAGACTTGTAAATCCCAAGGCCATTTGCCCTTGGTTGAAACAACCTCTGTCAGCAAAACCAGAGTTTTGCCAGTATTTGACCAACAGCTGTTTTCATTACCTTAAATTATGTGATAAAAATAAAATCTGTAGTGGCTATCATAGTAGCTCTCAGCTCAGAGTCATATAATAAATATAGTCCATGAATTTCTTGTGTAGATGAGGGGAGATGTACCTAGTAGTGTGTTTATTATTTTAGGAATACTTTCCCCCCACTGCTATTATGAAGTGTTGGTGCAACTTGCTATGCAGCATATTCCAGTGTCTACTAATTGTTGTTTACTAATAAGGCTAAGAGTCACCATAATCTACCCACAGGGCATTTTCTTTTATCTTTTATGATGTCCAAAGAATTTTGAAAAGCACCAACACACTTTTACCATTCATTATTAATATTAAAATCTTAAGGTTAGGCTCAGAGAAGGGGAGGAATATTTGGCTTGTGGTTTTATTGCAACTGCCCTAAAAGGGATTATTAATTTTCTGTGGTTGTTGTCCTTTTGCATTCCAGCCATTACAATCATTAAACCTGCACATGGTGAGTAAAATTCTAGTCCTGACGTGTACCTGGTATTTAATTCACCCAGAACTCTTAAGCATGAAAAAAGGGACGTAGAAGAATAGAAATGGTCACAATAGACTTTTTCCTTATAAAATGGTAGCAGTAGATCAGGCGAAAATAAAGTCTCTTCATGTTCCCTGAATACAGGATAAAAAATAATGGGCCTGAATTGTAGAGGAGGAGAGCTAGGAGAATATTCACAGAGATTCCAAAGACTCCTCCCTCTCCTGTCAAAGAGGCTTATGCAAAGAATTGTGTCTTGGGGACAGGAGAGGAAAGACAGAGTAAGTCTGTGCCTGCCCAGCTGTGGACAGAAGATGGTGACCAGAAGATCCACCAGATGAATCACCAGAAGATGGTGACGCATGAGCCTATGGTCCCAGTTACTGACTCCAGTTTGTCTCGAGTTACGAGCTGTTACTTTAGTGGGTATATGGTCCAAGCCAACTACAGGCTCCTTGGTCTATACAGTAGGTGACTTTTCTGGTCTAAGCTATTCTCCTGCCTCTGTCCTGCAGAGTACTGGGTGTGATACCAGCTCCTGGTCCTTCCACTACCTCAGCCAGGCAGGTGTCAAGATGTATACAGTACAGATATTTAAAAAACCCATGATATGAACTTGTTTGATTTAAAGTAATACGTACAAGATTTTTCCCATCTGGTACCTCAAAGTATGCTCGGGGAGTGTCCAGCAATAGCAGTTCCTCTCTGAAAATCTTGCAGTGTAGCAGAGCTGTTTTGAATCATCTCTTTAGTATGTTCTTGTCTCTGAAAGACAGTACGGAGTTCGGTATATAAATTGTGTGTCTCTAAGGTGATGCTGCACCACGAGAATGTCCCTCACAGCTATTGGTAGATCTTCAGTGCAATCTTTTGGAAGGACAGAGCTGCTACAGAAACTAACAAGAGAATTTTGAAATTTCAGAGTGAGAAGTGAAATCAAGAACATTTAAGGAAGTCCCTTGTTACATCTCTATACTAGAAAGAGGTAGAGAAGATAGAAACAAGTATAAAGCTATGGACATAGACTGTATCCACTATGTATGACACACTGCACTCTTCATGTCTCATAGAGTGAATACACGAGAGTTATATTTACAGAATGGCACGGGGGAAAGAGAACCAAAACTTGTTATGGTTTTATCGCTTAAATTTTACAAGTAAAATTATTTAGGAAACCGATTTCCCGTTCAGGAGGAATTGTGATTGTAGATTATGAAGAGCAAATAGCTGATAAAATATGTTCTGTATATCAGTGTCATGTTGTTCATCCAGCCTCACTTACTATGAGCTTCACTGGCTGGTCAGAGTGTAAAAAGTAAATAGAGATACATTATTTTCAATCTCCTTCAGCTGTAGCATATCACTGTGAGCATGTTTATGTGTAAGCTTCTACAAAAGCTTTCAAGATTCCTGGTTTAATAATTAAAGTGGTTCACTGATTGGTATTCATGTGTGAAGCTGTAGTTTCAGAACCAATTTCATCTGATCTAAGTGTGGGCTGCCAGAAGGGGTAGTTTTGTTTTCCCCCTCAGTCCCAACCACAAAGATCTCTTCTGTCAGAAGTGGTGCTCTGTTGCAACCTGGCTGAAATCGAACCCATGAAAAAAATAAATCAATGCAAAAATAGCAATTAATTTTCAGCCATATCAGTTGCAGTTTCATCCTGCAGGCACAGGCACCCTGATGCTGGCATGAGGGACGGGGAGAGGAAGCAGAGCTGGCAACAGGGGCTAGGGGACCTGTGGGACCTCCTTTTTCCATGGCAACCTACATTTAGTTCAGCATAATCTGAACTGCAACCTCATGTTTCCTCTGCATTTAAAAAACCCATTTCTGTCCCCTCCGTGTTGGTAAAATACAGTTATCTATTTATTTATATTGACATACCAATTTAGTAGTTCTTTGTGGGACAGAGTTATACTGGTCCTCAGATGCTCTCCCCAACCAGATGTACTTAGAGGAACATAAAACACCTTTATGCTGCTGTAATATTAAGAAACTCTGATTATTAAATTATTTCCCAATGTTTTAATTATTGCCATTCTTCTAAAACCAAGGGCAACAAAAGGATTAATTTTAAAATATATTTAATTACTGCAGTTTAGCTTGTGGGTGATCTGTATAAGCAAACAAAACCCTCTATAAGTCAGCAGCAATGTGTATAATATAATGCAAAGTTCACTCTGCATTTCTCTCTCCTGAAGCTGCCGTTTTTCTTGCTGTCCTGGAGTCTCTTGTCTGCCTACTTACTGTTCTACAAGTTTCTCTGCCTGTCTCTGATTTTGTGGTTATTTGACAGCTTACCTTCAGAGGGGTGGGGTTATTGCTGCTGTGGCACAGAAGCATGAAAAGCAGGTATTTTTAAGGCCTAAGACCTGATGGCGGATCCAAATAATGTGAGTCCAAACAAAGTCCAAACTGCCAAAGGCCAGCTTTGTATGCCCTACCACTTTGTCGTTGTAGATGGGCTCCCAGACGTGGATTTAGCTAACCCAGCTGTGGTTTCCTTGCGCAGTCTGACTTTGCTCCTCATATCTCAGTAGGCTGAATCCAAAGTATTATTTTAAACTACTACGACTACTTTATTCTTCAGACCTGTGCAAAATAAGCTCCTTTGAAAGTGTTCTCTGAGATTGTGTCAGACAGAATGGTGGTTCCCTATCCTCTGCTATGTGCTCCTGTCTTTCATGTGTCACATCTTTGCTCTGCGTTTGTCACTTGTTTGATCCCTTTCAACTGAGTGGGACACTCACTGCCTTTCTCCTTACTCCCTCTAATTTCTGTCTTTCCAAGTCTGGATCGCCTTGGTATTTCTCCAGTGTTGTCTCCGGGCCTGTTTTGTTTGGAGCAGAAGCTCCCCCTGCTGCTCTATTTTGTAGTGTGTAACATTGTACAGTCGAAAGAAACTGGGTAGGTTTCCGGTTACCTAACAAAGCAAAGTCTAGGGGAAAAAAGGAAATTATTATTGAAAATTATATCAAATAATTTTATTTGCAATTTCAGCTATTCCTGAATTTAACAGAAACTTCAAGTAATTTCTCCATAATAAAATTGAATACATTTTCCAGACGCCTTTATTAAAAATCTAATCTACTAGCAGTAGCAAACCCTGAGAGAAATTGGGTGGATCTGAAAGTTTACAGTCAGCAAAACATCAAATCGGTTCTTCCCCATCTGTGTCTTCTCCAAAACTCCCACGCACCACAGTGTTCCTACACAGCCACATACCTGTCCTTGGAGAAGCCGTGCTGCAAACTGACTTAACCAGCCTGGGGTTTTCCGCAGACCTTAGATCCACCAGGACGGACCTGTAGCTGCTGTCGTGTTCTGACAGCCCAGTGGTATTCTTACTGACGTGTGATCACTTGCCTCTGAATTAGCCTAGTGATTTCAGTGAAATAAGGTCTGCCCATGGGCATTTCAGTTTCTGTGCAGTTTTTTGCCTTGCTGCAACTTGAATTCATACTGCTTTTCTCCTATAAGTGGTCGGGGCATTTTTGCTACTTCACGTTCACATTCAACTTAAGGCACAGAAAGGTCATTGCTAATCTTAAAACCTGTTCCGTAAACCTCCTCTGCGGTCTGGTTAGCACTTTGGCAAAGGAGAAACAAGATGTGAATTGTTCCTGGTAAATGCTGTACTGGCAGCACGGACTTCTGTAGTTAGTAATTTTCCTAACATCCTCAATTTCATTTAATGTCAGAGATGTGGGGCCTGTTGTAAGCCTTGGCCTCCCCTGCCACCAGTTGGTAAGTTAGCCTGTTAAGGGTGAAAAGCAAAGCTGCCAACCAGGCGGAATGTAAAAACAGCTGAAGTGTTTTTTGCATATAAAAACTCGTGAAATTTTAGAAGTTTCGGCTTCATTCGCCACCTGGCTGAAGGTTACACAGAGCAGCGGTTTGCCCTCCACCCCGCGGCGCCGGGACTCGAACCCGCCACCTGGCGCTGAGGAGGGCGGGTTCTTTGCCCGTGCGCATGCGCGCCGCCGCCGGAGGGGAGGCGCGTGCTCGCGGGCTGCCCGGGCGGTCACGTGCTCGGTGGGAGGGCCCGGGAAATGCTGCGGCTGCTGGAGAAGGTCCCGCCGGGACGGGCCCTCGAGGTGGGCTCCCTGCGACACCGGCCGGGCGGCGGTGGGGCGGCCCCGGCGCCTCTGAGGCAGGCGGAGCCGCTGCCGCCCTGCCGGTCAGCAGCCCGCCTTCCTCCCGCCCCCGCATATGGGGGCCGCTTGCTGTTCAGTCGGGGCCTCCGGGCTGCTGCCGCCGTGAAGCGAACCGGGGGTGGGGGCGCGGCGGGAGCAGGCGGGTGCCCCCGGTCCCGGCTGGGCGGTGTCCGTTACCGGTCCTCGGGGCTGGGGAGGGCGGTGTTCGCGGCGGGGAGGTCGAGGTGCTGCTCTCCGGCACCTGTGAGGGGGGCCGGGCCCGTCGTCCGCCGGGCCGCAGGGCGGTGCTGCTCCCCTCACCGGCCTCTCGGGGCCGTCCGCCGCGCTGCCTTCCTGCCCCGGTCTCTCTGGGCCTCCCCAGAACGCAACCGAAAGTACGGGCTCAGCGCTGTAAGGCGGTGCGGAGGGGGATGGCCTGCCTGCCGGCGCTCTCGGCGGCTCCCGGAGGGGCTCCAGCGATTTCCAGTCAAATCGGTGAAGTGGCGGACTGACTGGATTTGCCTCATTGCGGTGCTCAAAGGAAAATCACTACGTCAGGGCAAGAAGCCAGGCATGTAGACGAGCCTCAGCGCTATAGGACAGTGGTTTGGGAGACTAGAGAGATCCACGGGCTTGGAGATCAGCACTTTGGGTTGTGCTTTGCATCTAGACAATCCCAGTGCAGAGGTGACTTGAGTGCCCTTTGGTGTGGCAGCTCTGCTGCTCGGCAGCACGTTATACTCGTGCACAAAGCTATCGAGTCCAAATATAAGTCTAAGGTGAATCCGAATCACATTGTGACTTCTGTGGCCAAACCTTGTGAATTGATTTTGGGAGAGGGGAGGACTGTTCGTATTCAGGGCTCATTCAGAATCATGTTCTTAAGTTATGTATCCCATTGTTTCAGTTTCTTCATAAAATAGTTGATGGCATATGTGGCCGTGCATATCCTCGATACCAGGATTATGGCAGTATTTGGAGCTTGTCGGAGTGGATGGAGGTTTTAGAAGAAACAGTGACGTATTTCAAAACTGCAGTTGGCAAAAACATATCTGATGAAGAGGTAAGGGCTCATCGCTGATTGGGCTTGACTTTGAGACGTCATACTGGAGTGATTAGTCTCATAGTTTACTTAATACTAAAGGATTTTTATAGTGTAGCATTTGAATAGTAGCAGACAACCTAAGAAGGTAGAAGGTTAGCAGCATTTAGAGATAGACTGCGAAGACTTTTAAAAGAAAAAGTGAAATTGGACACTGATTTTTTTATTATTATTATTTTTATCTCTTTTTAAATGGAACTGGATAGTACTTCTTCAAGTACTGTTTTGGTCATTTAAATTGGTATCTTGAGTACCACCAAGTTAAATCTGTTTTCCTGAAAATACGTAATGTGTCATGACTGTTCATTAGCAATAAAAACAATTCACACTCTGTCTTTCTTTGTTCATTACTACTGTATTGAAGTGTTTTAAAATACTGACTGTATGTAAATCCAAAAAAAAAAAATCTAGATTGTGAATGGAAGACCACGTGGGACAGGGACTTTAATTCAGGGCATTCCAATATGTCTAAACTTTGCAAAAACTTGTTCTATTTTCAGAGATCTTAATTCTCATCTTTTGCCTATTGCTCATATTTTGACTACCTGCTAGCAGCTAGATCAAAGATAAATACTTGTGTAGCCATAGGAAAGTCCATACACCACTATGTTCTTTTCAGCTAAGCTAATGTATTTTGTCTCCACTCTGATGTTCAGAAACTTTCAGAGCTGAATCTGTGTTGTGATTTTTTTTATTTTATTTTTTTTTAATTTTTATTTTAGGGTGGCGTCTAAGAAGGCAAATAAAGTCTCCATTCTTTGGTCTCTTTTAGTTTAAATTACAAGATTTTTTTTATTTAATACGTTGCTGTGATAAATACTGACTCTAATTATCAAGCACAGAGAGCAGCCACCGAGGGCGGTATAAGAAAGATGAGACTATGGAGTCTAGTATAACAGTTCTCTGGGTAGAAGCTTGGCTATCTACAGAGCACAGCTATTACAGGTGCTACATGTTATTTCTGTGGCTCATAGTTTAAGCAATCACAATTTTTATTTTATTATTCTAGGCTGCTCAGCAGATAAATGAGTTAAATTCAAACTATCAAGAAGCAATCACAAAATGTCTAAAAGGCAGAAAAGAAGAAATCAGGAATGCACTAGTGGAAAGAGTAAATGCAATCTCTTCTGCCCAGCTGCAGGATTTTGACTGGCAGTTAAAGGTGAGAGTGTTGCCTTAATGTTGTTTGAAAGAAGTGTTCCACAACACAGAAGTAACTATTGATATAGTCCCCTTAGGCCTGCTCATTCTGGAGCATGGTTCAAGTTTTATAGATATCAGAAAAGCACATTCATGATAACACATCATAGACTTCTCAGAAATTTGTATAAACTGTAAAAGTAGTCATCTTTTTCCCCTCAGCCACCCCTTCCTTTCTTTTAAAGCTTCAATACCTATCTCTTTCCTAAAAGGAGATTGTGTTTTGTTCAGGAACACCTGAAAGTTTCATATGCTGTTGTGATTTTGAGGCCTGAAGAGACAGTATTTTTGCTCAGAGGAAGAAGAAATATTTGCTTAATTTTAAAGGTAGTACAGTGATTCAGGATGTGTTTCCTTGACTTTTTTTGAATTTTTAGATTCCTGCAATAAACAATTATTTAATAATTAGTTTGAAATCATTTATCTTTAGACTTGTTTTGATAGTAAGCCAATGATAACTGTGTTGCCTAAAGTTGGATGGTGCTTTGGGGTTACAAAGACACAGCCGCTTTAAATTAAGCTCTGTCAGAGACTTAAAATATAAACAGTATAAGTAATGTTGTTTAGTTAGTCCATGGGAGCTGTTAAATAGTTTTCCATTTCAACAAGTGTTAAATAACTTGTGCAGCAAACAGCTTTGGGAATCAAAGAGCAATGCCCCCAATAGACAAGATTTTGCGAGCGCAAATGTGGCATCATAATGTTCTTCAGGTGAACTGTTACTAGGGATTGATCTCTTGCTAACTGCATTTACTGCTGACAAAAATATAAACTAGACTTATGTGAACTCTTAGTTTTTTTGCTTGTGGTTTCTTTTGACTTTTTCTTCTGGACGATTTTTTGAGTTTCTTTCTATTTTGTGATACAAACTTCTGGTACATGTCTGAAGCATTGCGTTCATTTTGCTGTAAAACACTTCCCCTGCCTGCCCCCTGCCACCCACCCCCTTTGAGCTGTTTGTGATTTTTTTTTTTTTGCTTACCATAGTTGAATCCTACCAAGGATATTGTGTCTCTTCTGCTATACCACGTTCTGCTCTCTAAATAAATAAGATAGGTGTGTACAGTACTGACCTACAGTATCATCAACTGATCTTTGATTTTAATATATTTTAAAAGCCTTATTTATGCTATAGCGAGTATAGTAGTAAACAAAAAAGAAAGCACAATTGGTATGTAATTCTCTTTATCAGTGATTGTCAAATAGGGTATCTGACAAATGGTGTTTGATCAGCTGTAGAGTTGAAAAACACACAAAGGTCTCCTCTTTCTCCCAACTGCCCCCTTCTATAAGACCCTTCTTGTTGATTACCAGAACTATTTGAATATGGTGACTTTAGAATTCATGTACTTCACTTTTAAAGAGCCGCGATCAAATGTAACCTTTCTTTTCACCTAGAATACAAAATGTAGCAGCCCATTAATTTTAACAAATTGTTTCTACAAACGTATTGCTATGAAGAGGGGTTTTAGTATTTCAGTATATTGTTGGTATTAACAAACAAACAAAAATCACAACAATGGGGCGGGGAGGGGTGAAGGCACACCCAAAAGCTGCAGAGGTGACTTGTGAGAAGTTATTTTTGTCACGTTGATGTTTGTTCTGGTAGTACAATATAAAGTGCTGATGTGATGCTGTGAAAGACTAAAAAGTTAATGGCTCCACCTTACACTTCGTTGTTTCATCAATCTGCATAGCTCGCTCTCTCCAGTGATAAGATCTCCATGCTGCAAATGCCACTTCTCAATCTTGATTTGGATGTGAGAGAAAATGGTGAAATTAAACCAGTTTCTATAGAGATGAATAAGGAAGAGTTGCAGAACCTAATAAATGTGCTGGAAGCCGCTAATAAGGTAGCTTTTACCAATACCATCCTTTGTTCCTAACTTCTCCTGTACTGAGTATATTTTAATTGAAATTGTTCTTTGTATCTTGCTGAAAACCCAAAGTCAGTCAGTCATTGGCAAAGTGACTACAGAGTTACAGAAAGCCTTACATAAGGCAGACTATCCTTGGATAGACTTCAGGGGTGTTCTAGCACAGTTTAGCATAGAATTTCTTAAAAATGTAATTAGAATCCTGATAAGCATAATAGTCTGTTCAGAGCACCATTAAAAAGTCTTGTGAGAATAGGAGGAGAAGCAAATGAAATCACAAAGTGTCAGATGAAAGTTGACATTGAAAGGTTGGAGAGAACTCCAGTGTTTTCCCTCAGCTTCACAAAATGTCAGTGGCTGGGAATGCACACAGGGAGTTGTTTGGTTCAAATTGAGTGCTTATATTCCATGGCATAGTAAATCAGGAAAAAAGTTACAAAGATTCCAGTACAGTAACCCAAGAAGAAAATTTCAAGTGAAAAGTTATTTGGACTGTCTCAGATTTTTTAATAAAAAGACTAAGGGAAGTGAGGATTTTAAGAAAAACTGTTAAGGGAAGAAACGTCATCTGACTTGCACCCTGGTGATAACTGCAGACCCTGGAGTTCCTCCTTGTTCAGTTGCCTTTCAGGATTCATTCTGGCTCTGTTCTAAAGGAAGGTGGGGTTTTTTTGTTGTTTTCTTTCTTTAAATCTGAACATGTCTTAGTACTTATTAAGTTTGTTATCTGGGAGACAGAATTCTCTGACATCTCATAGGATGGATGCGAAAGTGTTGTACGAACGTGTTTTAGAAGTTAGCAGCTTCTAGTTGCTTATAACATTTAGCAAGTGAGGGATTTCTTTAGATGTTTAATGTTATGATGCTGTAGCTGGAATCTGTAGTATGTAACAACTGAAAATAACAGTTTTCTAGCTCATAACAGTATTTAACTCTGTAATAGTGCTGTTAATATTTTGAATTACAAAAGACACTAAGATTATGTCTACAAATTGCTTTAATGAGGCTGATTGAGACCTCTGAATAAGTTCCCAGTAAGATAAATGCATTAGTCCAGATACAGGTGGTGGTCTTGTGAAATGAGAGCCCTGAACAGCTTGCTTTCCCCTGGGTTTTTTCCCTCCAAAACTAAATAAAAATAGTAGCTTGGCTTGAACTCTACACTATACAAACAAGGATTCTTCCGGGACAGACTTCAGTCTCCAACATACCTTTTGCTCTGCATGAAGGTCCATGTGGAAGCTGTGGGATGTTGTCATCTCCTTACTTAGTTTTATGTGTGCACAACGAGGAATTTACTCTAGAAATGGTCCCTTGGTTCCGCTTTGTGCGGAAGGAATCTTGCTGGTCCTGGAAATTACCATTCTTACCGGGAGCTATTGGAAGTGGTAGTTGTGTAAGGTTGTAAAAGAGAGCTGAGAGGGATGGTGTATTTTCCAGAGGAAAGACATGTTTATACAGTTGCATATTATACTGTAACAGAAAGCAAAAAAACTGTATTTCCTAGACTGCTTAAGTTTTGGTCTCATTTAACTTCAATCTCATTCCTTTTCTCCTTTTTGAAGGTTGTTTTGCAACTGAAATGATGAAATTCAGATCATCGACAGTATCTGCTGGTGATGGCTCCCCAGTTGATGGGGAGGAGGAGAAAAAAAACTTCTCTGCAAAGCCAAAAGTTGTTGATGCTATAAAATACTGAAGTGAGAAGGCTGTTATGACTTGTGACCAAATAAACTACTAATCCTTTGATAAAAATAATAAAATCTTGTATCTGTTTGACCAAGAATATAAACATCCAATGTACAGTTGCTTTTAGTACTAACAATTTATAGAACTATGGAAAAGTATCACTTAAGACGTGTGCCATATCTGTTTTGGCTAAACTTTGGCAGTTACTGCACAGGTGCCTAGTAAAACTTAAGCATCTTACTTGCATAATATGTTATCCTTATCTAAGGTGCCATGATAATGAAGACCATGACAGAGTACTTGTAGCATTAATGTATTTATACTTGTAAATAGTAAATAAACACTGATTTTGTGTATGAATAATTGCAGTAGATTTTTTCTTGATTTATTAATCACTAAACTAAATCTTTTTAGATCCTGGGAAAAATCACCTTTACAAACAAAAGCAGTGTGGAATCACAGAATAGGTGAGGTTGGAAGGGACCTCTGGAGGTCATCTTGTCCAGCTCCCCTGCTCAAGCAGGATCGCATAGGGCAGGCTGCACAGGACCACCTCCAGATCGCTTTTGAGTATCTCCAAAGGATGAGACACCACAACCTCTTTAGGCAACCTGTTCAGTGCTCAGAAGTTGAGGAAGAAATGCTGGGGCTTTACTCGGAGTAAAATTTGGGTTTTTAGCTTTGGTTTTGTATCTTAGCTGATGGCTTTTCACTTAAATACATAAATGTTATCAAAAGGGGTGCAGTGCTAGAGAAGCGCTGAGCTATGTAGACTGTGAAAAGGATAATAGCCCACTTAGTACAGCAGATAACTGGTAAATCCTAGTCTAAACCTTTCTGAAACCAGACTGGGCTTTGATTGTAGTATGTAATGAAAGTTAGAGGCTGTAACACTACAGAAGAGTACACCAGGAATCTTATGGTTTCTGCTGTTTGTTAAAGCATTCTTCCATATGTAAAGAGCAAATTATCTCTAATGCTTATATAAATACTAATGTGTACGTCTCAACATTCATGCGTTTTACGCGTTTTGTATATATAAAAAGGCAAAGTATTGATGATTTACCTTCTTCATAGTTTCAAAATCAGGGTCTTGAGTTTCTTCCACTATACTTTGTTGTGCTGTAAGTTTTCATATAAGCAAAGTGTAAAATAATACATCTGTACAAAAAAATTGGACTTCAGAGGACTGGTCAGAGAAGAGGAGGAGGACAAGAAGGCTCTCTTGTGGAAAGGCCTCTATGAAAAGGATTTTAATAGGCTTTAGGAAACCTAAATACATGTTTCTAATATTAAAACTAGCACAGAAGTTTTGTAGGTCAGAGAACATGTTTAAAAAAAGAAGTGTTTGTATAAAATGTAGTCTGTTTTCCTTTTATTTGGTACTGGTACATTTAGTAAGATGTGCATGTTTTTCAGTGTCAGCAGTTCAAGAAAGATCAGAAAAAGTGGAGAAGGGGGTAAAGACTCATAAAAATGAAAGACTGAAAGATATATCTTACAGTGAAAGGACCGCAATCTCTTTAACAGATCGGGCTTGATCATAGTCTTGAATATGCATAAGCAGCAGAAATTTGATAATGGATCGGATAACAGATGAAGATCTTGCATAAGTGGTACCAAATTCAGGCTAAAGAACTCAGGTTGGAATTGATATTTGTTTAGCTTTATAAAAAATCTGGGAAGAGTTACTGCAGGTTGTCCAGTAGTCTTTTCAGGAGCGTGCTGTTTTTCAAATTGTGAGTTTAATGAATAAATCGGTCAGGTCTGTTTATTTTATTCATAGGTGTATTTGTCTTAGCTCCACTTTTAATTTTCCTCTAGATCTAGTCACTTTATAGAAGAATGAATATACTGCTTTGATACGGCCTTATGCATTTAAATGCTTCATGGGTTATATGATGCATACTGAAGGTGTAACTCAGCTTTCGTTACACTGTGATAGCATGTGTTGCTAAAAGGCTTTTGTAGGGAAATGAGGCTTAATTTTTGGTAACTGATTTTTTAACTGACTTTTATTGTTGGCACACTTTTTATCATTTAGGACAAAAGGACTGAAAACTATTCCTTTTATTTACAGTAACAGAAATAATAAACAGCAATTTATTTCATACAAATGTACACTATCAAGTTTGGGATGTCATTCGGATAGAAGATACATGTGCTGATCCATTTATACAGTTTATATATGTATCGTGAACACATTTAAGAAAGCAGATACCTAGAAATTCTATACTTCAAAGAATATTAAAGTGGATGTTTAAAACTTATCTTGCATTATGTTGTTGTAAGGAACTTCTGTGTTGCTACCTCTTAGTTTTCAAAGATCAGTTGTTCAAAAATATAGGAAATTCTTCAAAATAAAGTTATGTGTTTTCTCAACAATAAAAGGCCACAAATGATAACATCCATTTGTATGTTCAACCTCTGAAACTTGTGTTGCAAAATCTGCCACATCTGGCTGATAGAAAGCAATTTTTTTTTAAATGTAGATGCTATTTAAAAATATTTCTGGCTTTTTCTTAGTAGTAGAGACTTAAAGTTTACATAGTTTCATTCTGGATTTTATAGCAAGTTATGTAAAAATGGATTTATAATTAAGGGTATGTGGTGGTGTTTCGTCTTCAGTATCATCGTATACTTGTCCTTTCTTTTACTGCAGCACTGAACAGGAAAGGCTGAAGAATCATTTTTCAATGAGTTTTTGCTTTGAAAAATAGAAGACAATTTCTCTTATGATGTGACAGTGATAAATGTGCAATGAGCTGCTTTCTTGTGGGTGTTGGACTTCATTGAAAGTGAGGGGTTTTTTTATATGACCATCAAAATGATGTTTTTGACAGAGGGCATAACACCGCTGTGTGAATGGCTGGAGAGGGAGAGGAGCACCAGTTGACGAGCAGTTGAGAACTAGCAGCTAAACCATGACTGTCATGGAACTGCATTTGAAACATGCGCCCTGACCTTACATCTCTACAGAGAAACGAACTGTCCTCGTAAGGCACGTAATGGTCTCCAGTAGATGGAAAAGAAAAGGACAAAATAGAATGGAGGAGAGAACTTGCTGCTCTCTACTTTGTAGCATCTATCAGAAAGTGGTTTCGTTCCATCTCTGCTCTGAGAATTAGGTACTTCTGGAGCAAGCAAGGTCTCCAGTTGTGAGAGAGATGGCCAAATTGTTGCAATAAGCTAGAGATTCCACAAAACCCATTATATTGGTGTCAACTTCAACATACACTTTGATGAATGCAGGTAGACGTGAAAAGGTAGCAAACAGGAAAAACGTATGCATAACAGAAACATCTAAAACAAGCTCATGTGGCCAGGAGCACGTCTGTCAAGTGTGCCCAGCCATGCGCCCTTCTGGGCTGAAGAACAGGAGGTTAGGTAAGGACGCTGGCATTACATTTCCACACCAAGGTTTTCATACAGCGCGGAGCACTGTAGTGCAGGTCCCTCCTTCCCCACGAGGAACTGTGTGCTGGGACCAGAGTGAAATACAAGAACTGCACTGGTAACAAAAGCCGTGGAGGGGCTGTGATATGGGGAGTGTCACTCACAAAGCCACTGGAGTCCATGAATAAGGGGGAATCAGGGAAATCTGAAGGCGTAGGAATTAGACCAAAGATACTGGAGTTTAAAGACACTCCATTAACATTAAATATCTTAGTTTTGTCATTGCCTATCTGCTCACTTTGCCCATATGCATATTTTTCTGTGTTCTTGCAGGCCTGAGCTCTTTCTAATTAGCTGGTTATGGTTAAGTGGATTGGCTTCGATGTTTGCGCATCCCACCATGCTAACTTGTAACGGTTGTTCCCAGGTGATGCTCCCCCTTTTGTCCTGTTTCACGGACGTGTGTTCGTATTCTCCTAGTGTTTGCCCCTGCAGAGCAGCTCACTTCTGGGTCCCGCGGTCGTGTAGGCAAAAAAAGGGAAAACGACCATCATAAATACATTGGTGAAACCTCTGTGGTTTTGCAGGTGCTATGTACAGACTTGTTAAGCATGTAATTAAGACCAGAAACCAAATTTTGTACAGTAGGCTCTTTGAACCAAAAGTCGTAGTGAAAATAGTACATATAATGGACACACTATATGAAGTTTTAATTTCAACATGTAAAAAACACCCACAGAAAGTCACATTGCATAAACAGACCTGCAATTTGAATGAGAAAATGCAGCATATCTTGATACAAAATATAAAAATAAATTATAAAAATAATGTTACTTGCCCTCCATTGGCATTTGTTGCACTTCTCTCCATTTCATAGAAATCTTCCCTTGATTTCAGAAAAAACATGTTTTTCTTGATCGACCATTTCAGCTTTGATCTTGGCACACTAAAGTGAATCAGAATTGGATCTGACCAGCAAACTGTTGGTATGGAAGTGACTACTGTAATAAAACTGCTTTTGCAACAAAGCAATTGTGTATGTCAAAAAGCTGTGTTTTTAAAAGATCTATATAAGCCTGTAGAACATTTCTGAATTCTGGGGCAAGCCTTTCTGATAAGAAACATGCTGAAACACAACTAGGCTTTTAACTGAAGGGTGGTTTTAAGAACCGGTAACACCTTGTCCTGAAGTACGCACAATTCGCTATCACTTTGAGTTGTGAATTAGTAGTTATAATGAAGTAGCAGAAATAAAAGGATTTTTATTCTTCTAGTACCAGAGAATGCTTTCATAAGTGCATGAAGATAGTCTAGAAAGTTTTTTACTTCTTTTTAAATCCACCTTAATTACATTTGACAGTATGCTATGCTTCCCTCTGTAAATTTAGAGTTTATACTTACTTCAAGATCTCTCCAGAAAGTCCAAAAGACCACTACCAAAACGTAGAAAAGGAGGCAAATCTCACAAAGATTCATCCTTTGGACTTTTACAAGCCTGTGTGGTGGGCATCATCAGGCTGCTCTATGGAGAGGTCATCGCAGGAGCAGAACCTTGTGTTTTAAGCTGGTTTATGGAGGACACACTGGATGTTCAACTCTTCACGTTGTCTATGGCTGGGAATTTTACTCAAAGGTACTCTTCCTATGTGTTAGCACCAGCGAGAGTCCTACACAGAGAAGGCTGTGGCTATTTTTTAGCATCAGGTTAGTCAGATAATTTAGCTAATACAATAATGAAAGGCACTGAAAAGTGTGGAGACTTTTCTAACTGGAAACTACTACAGGTCTGCAGGTACTGCTTTGGTGGTGGACTATCTAGGGGGAAGGATTCCTAGCATCACACAGATTAAATAACCTTTTTTTGATGGCTACAGTAAAAGAAATAATTTTGTTTCTTGGGAATGCAGAGGTTTCACATGTCCCGTATTTCTTTTAATATTGATTTAGATGGATGATCTGACGAGAACTATTAACTGCCTTTGTAAAACCCAATACTGAATTCTTTACCTATGCCAAAGTCTCATTCAGCTCTTTATTGAAATGATGATTTGTTTTGTAAAGCTGCTGTTTCCTGCGGCACACAATATTCAAAGTTAGTTGTCTCTGAAAATCTCAAAAAATCAGGTAATATGTTGCCATGTAGATCAAAACAGCAAAATGCAGAGATGGGAACAAGGAAACTGATGTGTTCACAGATGCAAACAAGGTTGCTGATGCTTTCACTGAAATGCATGATCTGCCAAAGGAAACCATCTTTATGAACATTTTTGGTGGTGTGATTGATATTTTATACTTTCCTCTAAGACTGTGCATATACAGGTAGGCGGTGATGAGTTAAAAGACGTTATTGATCAGAGACCGTCTCTAGAGAGATGACATGGTTCTGCTGCCATGTAACTATCTTAGCTCCTTATTGGTAATGATACTCAATGGATTTTGCCAAGAATAAAAGTCGAAAAGAATGACTACCATGGCATTTCTTTGACTGGCACCAGCAGAAGACAAAAGGTGATGTTTTTATAACACTTGGATATTCAAAATGACTTATAAAATAATTGAGAAACAAACATGCCAAGGAGCAGACAACATAATTAGTGTTTACTCTGCACTCCAAGACAGTAAGTAGACCAAAATCACCTGGTCTTCCTTTAAAATATGCCAACTTTCTCACCGGTCTCTCAATTCTTCCACCCTGTGCGTATACATTTTGGTATCATCACACGCTGAAATTCAATATTCTTCTGTGATCTACTGCCTTCTTTGGGCCGCAAGGTGGATGCCTATGGGGCTAGGAAGAAACATACCTATACAATCACAGATGTGTTTTTTATGCTTTTCAACGCAGAAACCATTTAAAAACATTTTTGCATAAACAGGTATAACACAGCCCTTTTTGGACGAATACTCCCAAGGCAGTGTTAGCAATGCATCCTCAGTACATGGGAATTCACAAGAAGGGGCAGAGGTTCATCGATGGTGGGAAGAAGAAGCAGCCAGTGGAACATGGCCCCCAGCCCTGGATGACTTTCCTCATGATTTATCTCAAGAAATCCTCCACTTGCAGTACAAGGGGATGGAACATTTTCCATTAGGGGGAACAAGATCAACCAGCGGGTAACTGAAACAGCAACTTCTGTGCTGTTCAGTGGTAGCACAAAGTGCAGGAATGTTGTCATAAGTATTCCTGTGATATTGAAAATGCTACATTTTTTTGGTGTTTTAAGACCTTTTCTACTACTATTGCTATTCCTTCTTAATTGTTTTGCATTGTGTGGGAATATAAATGAAGTGGAAGGATTTTGGTTTTTCCTTCGGAGTGACTGCCGCTGACTCTTAGACACTGTTTCGGGCTGATCCCATGCCTGCCATCACAACAATAAGGCTCTTGTAAACCAGTGGTTTTGCTCACGCAAGGAGTGTTCACAGGCTGGCTACCCAGCTGGGTTGGTGTTAGATGAGCAAAATCACTGCAGTCTCCTGGCTGACTCCATCCCAGTTTGAATTTACAGAATTTTCAGAGAAATACACGCTCCAAACATGTTGCCGATTTAGCCACTGTTTCATTCATAATTAGGTGGGATACCGCTGAAGAGAAGAAAGATTAGAATGAGATTAAAAGATCATGGTAAGTGTGAAATAAATAATTTCAAGAGCATGAAAACCAATGAACCTTGGTTTCCCCGTGGATCTGGGTACTGAATTGCCCTCCTGTGTGGATTCTCTGGCGACTAATAAGGTTGGGGTTCATCAAGTCCCTTTCTCCCAGAGAAGAGGGATGGATTAACAGGAGCTTTATCCTCTGCTCAGCTACCTGCTTTGTTGAACCTTGTAAGAATGTGTTATGTCACATATCCTTACTGTTCTGTTATCTTTTGATTGAAATTGCCAATGGATTCAAACATTATTGGGAGACTCTCAGATAGGCACACACTCAGGGACAGTACAAGCTCGTATCTTTGGGAAACCGAGCTAAAAAGGACTTCCAGTGCAAGTTTCTTCAAATAATCTATTCAAACTTACCAATGGCATGAAACAGTGGCACAGATTGTAAGGGGGTTTACCTGAAACCTAATTAGCAATAGGACCTTACCTATGCTGAGCTTGAAGTCTGGTTCCTACAGGCAGGCAAAATAACTACTAAAATACAACAGTGATGGAGCTTGGCATTACAGTGTTATTTACCTTAAACCATTTGGCTTACACCAGCCAAATTACTCCAGCTCCACAACTCCAAGAGGCTGTTGCTTTTGTACTCACTAAGTCCTAGCTGCAGATGGCAATGTACATGGGTAACCCATAAATAGCCACATTTTTCCATCCCGTGCCTCTAATAGCCACTGCCTTTTCCTTGCTGCCAAGCTACTGCTCTCAAGTGAGAAATGTTTTCTTCTGCTTTTTTTCTGAAAGTAGGGGAAAGAGGGAAAATGTGCTAGTTATGATTATACACCCTGTTCCCAAGTTTTGCTTTTAATTCTCTTTTGAGGCTTTGAAAGAGGTTTTAGTTTAAATCCAATGTGCCTTGCAAGCTCGTACGCCAAATTCTGTTTTCTTTGCCAGAGTTAGTGGGTAAATGTGTGGATAGGAGCTCAGTGGGAGGCAGGAGATGCTGGCTCTGGGCTCAGATACTGCCAACCTGCAGTAAATGGCTCTGGCCTCTGCGTGTGGTGGGGTTATTAGCTCCTGCCGCAATATTTCGTGCCAAGAGCTGGCAGCTGTTTCCTCACTGAAGATCGCGGCTTCCAGCTCTCGATGCAGCCGGGCTTTGGTGCGTGCTGCTCAAAACTGGCAGCAGGGCTGGGGTTCGTAGCGGTGGCATGTGCTGTAGGACTCCCGATGCACGAGGGTGGACTCTGCTATTTTGGAACCTGCCGTTCTGAAGGAGTTTTGCATTGGCACTGCTCTTGGTTTGTTAGTGGCCCTTCCTCTGCTCTGTACCCACTTTTTTTTTTTTTTGCTCGGAACTGTACAATCTAACTGCTTTTAGCCCATGTGCCTAACATCTGTGCATGAACTAGTTGGATGATCCATAAGCTGGAAACTATGTGTTTGCAGATGTTAGGAGCCTACAAGAAAAAATGCTGAAGACCAGTACAGCTGATCTTTGCTCTTGTAGTAGAAGGCAAGGAATCCTTTTCTATTACCTAAAGTCTTGTTTCAGTGTCACATTGGATGTTGGCTCTTCCTAAATGTCCACTGTAGCTGTAAGGATGGATTGTAACATCTCTGCACCACTGGAACAGCTGGATTACATTACTGACCTGTGGTCTGTCTGTGAATATCTTTGGGAAATGAGGTAATGCAAAAATACGGGTCACTGACAGTTGTTTTTCACAGAGCATTTTACACTACAAATCCGCAGAATGCATTGCTGTCTTTGAATTTATTTCTGTGTATAACCACAAAACTGGCAAGTTCACTGACTCCTGGACTTATTCTCACTGTTTGTGAAGTTTGGCGCCAGTTCACTGAATTCAAAACCGTTTAATGGGGTGTGTGTTTGGACTGGACAGCACGTACAGCGCTGCTGCTGTCTCCCTCCCGGGGCTTTTTTTTTGCAGTTATGGAAAGTTCAGTTTGCTTAGCGCGCAAGACTTCCATATGTTCTGTGTATTGTTTATTTTATGATACCAAAATATTATTGTTAGTTGCCACTAAAATATTCTTGATCTAAACATTGTTTAAATTTGACTAAAAAATTAATCAAAATGTCATGTGTGGGAAGAGGTGTGGCAGCTCTTATTTTGGTTGCCAATACGGTGTAAATATGGAAAAATTATTTGGAGTTGTTTTAGGGTGGGGATAGGCATACAACTGGTAGCCTATTCAGAAGAGCCATTTGACTGAATTAATATTTATCCTGAACCATCTCAGATTGTACCTTGTGGGTGACTAATCTGGTAAAATTGTGCAACTCTTCAATAGACTGGAGGTTAAAGGTTGTGGCAGAGAAGAGACAGCTGAGAAGACCACCTTTGTGCTCCATTGAACTTGGGATGAGACTAGGACTTTGGAGCCCACAGAAAAACTGGTAGTCTCAAGGACCCCTCTAGGGTCCTAGATTAGCAATGTCAAATGCCTGGTTTTCAGCCTTTTGTTTTTTGAAATGAGTAAATTAAACCTATTCCCTTTCTTGTTTGGTGATTTATCATTCCAGACTGTTTCTGCAGAAACCTGTTGCACAAAAAAGGGAAGGGACAGCAGGTCCTAATCTGTCAGGAGATCCAGGTCTTGCAGGATGGGACAAACATTAACATGAAGGAGTGTTTCAGTTATTGTTGCAATCTGATAAAAAGTTGTGATGTCAGCTGGTGATAAGGTCATCAGTTGACCTTACTGCCAGGCAATGAAGAACTGGTGAAGAAGCTTTCCACATCACTCGTTTGTATTCCCTATGAACTCCAAACTGCGTGTATTGCTGCCTACTGTCCCAATCGATGTTTCTCTCTCTACCAGCTGGCATTGATAACAATCACCTCGGTACCTACACAAACTCTGTTGGTTTGTATATCTTGACTTTCCTAAAATATGAAACACTTTCAATACAAAATAAAATTTAACTGATAATAGTTCCGTTTCAATAAAATGCTATATTAGGCAACACAGTATAAACACTGTTAGGAAAAAGCTGGCAATAAAGAAGGGAAATGGATTAGATACAGATAGGAGATGACCAACCTATTGCTCCTCAGCTGGATGCAGCTTGCTAGCACTTTGCCTGCAGCTCCTTGGCTGTGGTTGTGTCAGGCGATAAGCAGCAGGGTAGAGAGAGGCAACTCCTCAGGAGCAGCGTACCCAACATCACCAGGATGCCGTAAGACTCCACTGTATCTCCTGTTCCTCAGCAGAATAAGGAAATCTGTAGGAAACCACGTGCAGAACTCTCCTCAGATCTGTTCCCTGACATCTGCCAAATTTTGGGAGAACGTGTTGCAATTACCAGCCGCAGGAAACCTGGGACTCAAGAGAAGTAGCCACTCTTGCGCTGGGGTATCCCTCAGTAGTTGCTTCCAGGAATGAACACGTTTGTTTTCTACTTCTTAATACAAAATTACAGATGGCATGATTGTTCTCATCAATTTCAACTTTGCTACTTTGTGGAATTAATGAAATTCCAGTTAGATCCAATCAGCTGATTCCTTAGTTGGAAACTCAGTGAGATTTGTCTCTGCTGATTTTTCTTTCTTTTGAAGATCCCTGTCTCTCCGAGTATGTGAATTGACTTACCTCTCCTTGAGTGATACTTCTCACAGACACTATGGAAATACTTCCTAGTATAACTACCAACTATGAAATTATGTGTGATGTAATAGTTATAATCCTTCAAACAGTTATTTCTTCAAATTTCTCTGCACTTTAAATGCTGAAAGACTGTGACGTAACTACTACCTTGAGTTGTTTTACTGTCTTGTTTGGAAGCATGCTGCTATGGGCTGCCAATATGTGGTAAGAAATACAGCAGGACTAATTTTTATTGCACTTAAAAAAAGATAAAAGCAGGTACAGAAAGGTCACGGGTGATGCACAAACTCTGTAAAAATTAAGGTACAGCGCTTTTGCTGAATATGCTTTTTAAGATCAGATCTGTACTATTCTGATCTGAATATGGTGAGACTGGATTTGGGTTGTTTGAGGTTTTTTTTGAAATCTTAAATCTAGAAGTATTCAATGGCTGGATATCTTACCTTGAACATGTAACATTATGGCTACTGCAGTTCTTCAGCGTTAAGAAAACTGAGAAGGAAAATAAACAAGTCTAATTACGTTAGTCTGTGGTAACATTACCGCATAAATTAGTGGACATAATACAGCCAGTAAACAACATTGAAAAGAATAAATGTGATGGGAAAGACCATTCTGGACCACTTGTCTATTGAGTTAACATCAGTCAAATCAGGGATTTTGACTTTGATCTGGGATGCCCTTCTTCGTAAGCGTCCTTTTTTATGAAGCCTGTGCCTGTCCAGAGCACTCCTACTGTAGAGGTCTCTGCTGGAAGTGGCTCTTCTGTACTGCAGGTTGGCACTGTCGTATGTGTACGTGGTGGCTCGGGGGTCACGGAGGTTTGTGAACACGTCTGAGCTGCTGACATAATTTCGTATTTCAAGTGGGCTAAGAAGCATGTTTCCATGGGGATCAACCTGTGTCAAGGAAGGAACATGAATTAGACAAGTTCCTCAGCCAGCCCAAGGCGTTTCCCAGATGGACGGGTACCTTCTGACTACTGCGGAGGCGCTCCTGAGGCTGTAGTGACAGTCATGTCTTGTACAGTGTTGACAAAAGGAAAAAGATACTGAATACACTGTCCTGACTAGTGTGAAATTAGCTATTAAGCATCTAAGTACCTTCCATCCTGACCTGGCTTCTTAGTCTGGGACCTTTTAATTCAGTTAGTTATCTCATCCCCTGTAAAGTAAGACTTTTCTAATTTTATCTCTAACTTAGATCATGGTCTTTATGAAATACTGATTTTTAATGTCTGGTGACCTGACACACGAAGCTTTCACATACTCAAGGTGAAAATAAAATGTTGCTGTCTTTGCCCATTTTATACAGTTTCATACAGCTTTAGTGCTGTAGGTTAGTTTCAAAAACAGTTTTGTAGCAATGAGTTCATCATATGAAGAGTACACAGGTACATGTGCATTTTATCAGTTACTGTAAAATACTTGTGATGAGAATTAATTTTGGAGAATCACTATATTGCAGAGATGGAAATCCCCGCTCCCCACAGCATACCATTAACTTGCTCATGTGCAGATACAATAATCCATTTTACTCAATGAAACCTCGCATTCAGTTGCATTTTTATATGTCAGTACCAGAAACTGTTGTTTCAAATATGTTTATCACTTACTTTATTTGTGCTGTTAGTCAGGGCACTGTTTTAAGTACTTAAGCAAAGAACTGGAAACTGCAACCAGTATGTATACGTCTGGTGCAAACAATTATATATATATGTATATATAAAATATTTTAATATCATTGCCTTTTTTATCTATGAATGTAATTAACCATGAAAGGCTGCATTACTACAAAGTGTTTATCTTTTCACTTATCTTTAGTTTTCTACATGTTTGTAGTAAAACCTTTTTTACGGAAAGTTTTTTGATGTTTCCAGGATGACTCCCGAGTTCTCCATAAAGACTTCCTAGATGTTTCAAATTCCCAGATATTTAAACATCCACTGTAGGTCATATGAGGGAAATACACAATAGGACACAGACCTCTTAAATGGAGCTTCAAAGACTTCGTCTTGAAGCTTGAGTATTAAAATTGTTTTTTGTAAACGGTGGCGTTGAACCTACCCCAAATATATTACAATCTATACCATGGCTGTCTAGGGATGCCTTTATACCGAGGAAAAAAATTAAATTACTTATTGACAATATCTAGTCTTGTGAAGCACTGGTGACATGCAATGCTTTGTTTGCACTCTGAGCTCTACATTTGCAGCTCCTCTGCAGTTCTGAGGAGAAGGATCTGGGGATCCTGGTACACAGTAAATTATCCATGAGTCAGCAATGTGCCCTTGTCACCAGGAAGGCCAACGGAATCGTGGGCTGTGTAGGGAAGAGTGTGGCCAGTAGGTCGAGGGAGGTCATTCTCCCCCTCTACTTGGCACTGGTGAGGCCACAACTGGAATACTGTGTCCAGTTCTGGGCTCCCCAGCTCAAGCGGGACAGGGAACTACTGGAGAGAGTCCAGCGTAGGGCAACAAAGATGACTGGGGGACTGGAGCACCTCCTTTAGGAGGAAAGGCTGAGAGAGCTGGGACTCTTTAGCCTGGAGAAGAGAAGGCTGAGGGAAGACCTTATTCTTGCCTATAAGTATCTAATGGGTGGGTTGAAAGAGGATGGAGCCAAACTCTTTTCAGTGGTTCCCAGTGACAGGACGAGGGGCAACGGGCACAAGTTGGAACATTGGAAGTTCCATTCAAACCTAAGAAAAAACTTCTTTACGGTGAGGGTGCCAGAGCAGTGGACCAGGCTGCCCAGGGAGGTTGTGGAGTGCCCTTCTCTGGAGATTTTCAAGCCCCGCCTGGATGCAGTCCTGAGTAATGTGCTGTAGGCATTCCTGCGTCAGCAGGGGAGTTGGACTAGATGATCTCTAGAGGTCCCTTCCAACTCTGAATATTCCATGATTCCGTGATTCTGTGATTTTTAACAAGACATAGCAGAGCTAGGAAATGGTATAATAATCGACAGCAGGTTTGAAGTATGTTCAACAAAAAACTCCAAGCAGAGCACACGGGGAAACCCAGTCTCTAGGGGCTGCTGCAGAGGAAAGCTGGAAGCCAGAGAGAGCATCGGGACCACCTGGCAGCGTGGAAGATGTTCCTTCCCATTGCCAGAAGGAGAAAACGTTGTGTGATGGCTGCTGGCCTATCCACACTGTGCCAGACCAAGCACTTACTAACTGAAAACAAAGAAGTGAAGGGGCTATTTGTACAAAAGCCACCCAGGAGAGCTGTGGGGAAAAAAAATATTCTAAATGGAATAATAAGTCACCACAGATGGAAAATGCTCTAATCAGGTTTAGTAACTGATTCCGTACACGCTGAAATGAGTATTCACTGGGAACACCCCAGTTCCTACCACTGTTTTGGTGGGGAAAGCTCACATGTTCTGGGTTAAAGAGGCCAGCTGGTCACAAACCAGCATGGTGTTTGCAATATTTACTTGAGAGATGGGCCACACAGTTTATACTTTTTAGGTCAAGTCTTCAAATTTAAGCAGAAGGAAGATCTAAGCTAGGGTTTCCTACTCTCCAGAGGACTGCCGTAACTATAGGACTATTCATTACTCCTAAGTTCTGACATTTTCTGTGGAAAAAGCAGCGATCTCAGAGTTGTCTCCGTGTAAAACGAGATTTTTTTTAATTCTCAGAAGTTTTGATAGGTCAACCTTTTCTTCCTAGTTTCACGAAATAGCTCTTTGTGCTGTCTTTGATTACATAATCTAATGTTTAAGATAATTGACTTTAGTGTTATAATGGTAGTAACAGTAGTGCAAGCATCATTAAGCAGTTATTATTGCTTCTCTTTTGTGAAGACAACTCCTAACTGCCTACGACCTAAAGTGATTCATAGGGATGTTTCTTAAACTAATATGCCCTGACAGTTTATTATAAGCCAAGCAGTATATGAATTCCTGCTTTAAGTGTTATGAATGAACCTGTTATATTTTAAAATGAGTTTTATTTAAATCATTTTAGGCGGGATGATTTGTACACATCATGAAGCAATTCAGTCTTTGAATTGCAGTCTTTGCAATTCAGAGCAAAGGACCTTACGCTGATCTTGAATAAATTCGCCCAGAGAAGTGTAAGAGCTCTTCTGAAGTACCTGGGTCAAATTTGCTGCTTGCGCAACACGAAGCTGGACTAACTTCCCACATCAGTGAAAACCCTTTCAGAATTTATCGATGTTCACTCCAAAATATTCTTAAAGCTTGTGCAACTGAGGTTTTGTTACTGAAGCACAGGAATTCTACAAATTCCCATAGGAATCTGGAAAAGGTACAAATTGTTAAGGGACCCCCAAAAGAGATTTGTTACTAGTTTTGCTTATGTTAATGTTAGAATGAATTAACAGCAAATATGCGCACAGTAAAAGCTGTAAATTTTCTGTCTTAAAATCTTTTCTCCCTTACTTAATACGAGGTTACCTGGGGCTTGCCGTGGTCCTGTGCTGGAGGAAGCCTGTGCATCAGAAACAGCCAGCAGGCTTTAACTCATGCCATCCCATGTCTCAGTGATGAGGCTCTTTCCCCACATCAGGCATGTACTGCAGTCGTACACAGTCTTTGACACATTTGCATTGGATGGCATGACAAAAAATGGGGATGGGAGAGAAAAGCCTGTCTATACTCAGTTTTCTGGCCCACTAGCTGGCTGCCTGTTTAGGAGTAGAGTATCTCAGTCCTCTCCTCAGGTAGGAAAGATGAGCCATATCAAATCCACAGTAGTTCTTCCTTGCTTGGATATAACACAGTTATTCTTTCAAATACCACCTTGTTGTTCTTTAACTGGAATGCCCGCAATTTTATTACATAAACCGACCCTTGCTCAGATGAAAACAGTATTTCTTGCTTAACAGATATTCTGCACCTAAATGTGTGTTTTCATGAACTTATACACTTTGCCTTGTTTGTACAATGCATAAATTTTGTCTAAAGTTGTAGAAAGCTGAAGAACTCTTATTTTTTTTGTGTCTTTTGAACACATTATGAAGAATATGTGAGGAGGATGTCAAAGCATCTAAAGCTGATGTTGTGTTAGTCATCTGGTATAATTATCAAAGTTTAAATATTCTTTAGATGCATGTATGTGGTGATGCTTCTTGTATCTATATTGAGTGTGTATCTATATTGAGTTTACAGATTTTTAATTCTTTTTTTGCACTGGAACTACCTAAAGCTTAAATTAGCACGGGTACATACATATGAATCTTCATAAGTGATGGAAAACCTTGATGTGTGCTCAGGAAACATCATAAAAAGAAATAACAGTCTGGCTTGTATGTTTGCTTAGAACATGAGTTTCCTGCTTAGGAGCATCAAATGATATTCTAAGTGTGAAATAGTTAAAGCAATAAACCCCAAAACAACAGTCCTGTGCTGACCACATAAAAAGCAGTCAGTCAGCTCTAGGGGAAGAGCATCTTGGCATTCCTTGACAGAAGACGAGTCTCCAATGCTTAGTGCTGGCTGGAATGGGTTTTTACCTACCTACTTTTTTTATGTTAACTGTTGGGAGATAAAAGGTAAGAACTTTTGTCTCCATACAAAACCATCTTTTCTTTCTCTTAAGATGAAAGATTCAGGGCCACGTTACTCATGCAAGCTGTCTGTCAGAACAAATGCAGTAGTGTTATCACAATCTGATCTGCAAAGAGGCAGGTTATGCTCAGCAAGGATACACTTATTCAGGTGTGGATTGACTTGAAGGTTGAGCTGGTTGTGTGGTTATGTGCTCCCTCCTTTTTCTCCTTCCAGCAGCCACTGTACTGGAAAAAAGTATGTTTTCCTTGGAGCCTGTGGCTGGTCTCTGACCTTCCATCCCTTGTCTTTTGTAGTGCGCAGAAGGTTTGAAAGGAAGGTATGATATTATGCAAAACTGGGGAGCAAGAGACCATCTATCACTTGCCTGATGTTGCCATTTATGAACACCTTGATGGCTCAGCCCCTTTCCCACTCACATTATGATCACATCCTACCTCTTTCTCATCCTTAAGAGACATCTTTTGTGTAATGATTATTCACATTATAATCTTCTGGGGAAACAGAAGCACTTGTATGCATGGACTATCTAAACATTTTCTTGCTGGGAAGTTTGTCCTATTTATCCATAATTATGGTGGTTTCCTCGGTAACATCTAGCTTTGACAAATGGACAAGGCGATATAAACAGTCTTTATGCTTTATTTAGAGAAACAGAAAGATTATTTACTACAAATTAATATTTTTTGCATATTAAATATTAAAATAGCATAAATTGTGAAACTGGAGAGGCTCTATTTCCACCTTCTTCAGTTTGTAGAGCAAGGAACAGCCACATATGAAACAGCAGTATGGTTTCATTTTCCATCTGGTCTTCTCTATACTGTGTTAATATTGCTGTCAATTTGCTGGGTGTTGCTCATATGTCTAATGCTTTTGTTATCTGGTGACGGAATTTGAATTCTTTTTGTCGTGGGTGTTGTATGTCATAAGGGAATGAGCAATATCTTCACCTGGCACAAAGAGAGGAAACACTGTTACATATCTTCTATTAACTATGTATGGATGGGTGGTACGGGTCAAGAGTAAAAGGGAAAAAAATACCCTATAGCTGTATATACTTACAGCTGTACTCCTCTTGCGCTCCAAAAAACCCTGCCTCTGCTCTGGTACAGACTTCATAACACCAGTGAAAAATCTCAAAACATGATGGAGAGGGGCTGGGAGCTGTTTTCACCAGAGATCACATAACCTTCCTGTGTCCTGCTGCTCTGGTCATGTGCATTCTTCCTGCCGAAGACAGAAATATGGCTGTTGGACATCAGCATTTCCACGCTGAGTAAAATGAATGCTCACAGGGTCCCAGATCAGTATATCTCCAGTGGGATAACAAAATCCATTGATGTCCGTTCACGTGTGTGTGTCTATGTGTATGTGTGTGTATATATATATATATACACACACGTATCAAAAATCACAAACCTGCACGGTACAGGCAGAAAGCAGTCTGTTCATTTAAAGCATTCTCCGTCTCAGGATGGAATTGCAGTCTGAAGTGTGAACACTTACAGATCCTGGTACAAAGCCTGTACGCTTTCCATTTTCTGTCAGAAAAATGCTGGTGTATGCACGTGGTGCTCTGAAAAGTTCAAGTGTGGTTGTAAATACTTTCCATCCCATTCTGAGTACTAGTCTCAGCGTAATCTTTGCCGGTGTAACATTTAGGCAAAAGCTTTTAGTCATGAGTTAGGGCTTTTTGTTAGTTACACAAGCTCTCCAAATATGTTGGAAAAAAGAGCTTACCTGCACTCTTATCCTTTACGCTTTCTCATCCTTTACTCAGCTCAGTGCACTGGGGCCCATATAGCCAAGGCTGACTTCCGAAGAAGTGTTGAGTCCCCCTTTGTCATGATCCCTTGCTGTGCTTTTTCTCACCTAGGCTGGGTTATCTCAGGAGCTGTTGAGGTTGCTGGTCAGAGTTTGTGGGTTTTGTTGGTTTTTTTTGCCTTCCTTATCTTCCATAGGAATGGATAGACAGTGTCTGCGCACCACAATCCGTAACGGGGTGGCTTATCTCCTCTGCTCTGTGGAGGACAATACTTTGTGGGATCTTGGAGACTGCTGCAAGCCCTAACTGAATGTGTTCACCCGCTGTCATAACGCATCTCCTACACATTAGGACAGGAGACAAATGTGGGTAAGGACTTTTAATGGGCTCATGCGTTCACTGAAACCGAGGACGTGACGACGCCATTAATGATGTTTAGCTGTAGTGGTGTGGCTGCTGGGACACAAGACACACAACTCTAGAACTAATAAAATATCACAGAGTTTCTGAAATGCACTTCCTGACGTGTATGTGAAGTTGCAACCATCCATCAAGCTAAAGTCTTACCTGTTGAGAGTTTTATGTGTCGGTCTCATTCTTCAAGCTGAACAGAGGGCTCAAATATAGTTTTGTCCAAATGTTATCACCTCAGGCCACAACAATACCAAGGTTTATAGGACAGCCTGGGTGAGATCTCAGTTACACTTGGATGTAATATATTGTCAGAAAAGCAGAGAACAGAAGAAAATTTTTGGCTTATTAGGGTATGTATTTTCTTCTGAGTCAGACTGGGCTAAATACACCTGAGAGAAGTGTTTATTTCAGAAAAATTGGGAGAAAACAGAATAGGTTTATAGAAGTTCACAAGTGCTTAGTGATGTACTGCTAAATTAAACTTTTCCCTGTTAAAAAAAAGTCCGTAGTATTATTTCCTGGAGTTTGTCTGGCTTGTTTTTTAAGAGGGGCTAGCTGTGGTCTGCTTGAATTTAGCCTGAGGGAAAAATCCTGACATCTGTGAAAGCTGTTATAAACAAGCAGTATCCTCCTTGCGTTCCTGGAAGCTCAGTGGTGTGGGCTTCGTTCAAGACTCCCTGAGGCAACAGTGTCTGTCTTTGCTTTCTATTTTTGGTGAATTTTCTGTGTGTAAAGAGGAACTATATAATAAATATTTCTCCTATACCACCTTCTATAGCCAAGAAATATGCATTGAAAGGGTAAATATTTAACTTCCTTGTACCCCTCGTATTTCTTCTGTGCTGCAAAGAAATGCTTATTCTCAATATTCATTTGCATTTTCTGTAGTTTCTTACTGTTTTCAGTTGAAGATGAAACAAACCATATGTTGCTGTAATCTCTTTAAAATGTGATTTTTCTCTAGACAATCTTAAATGCTTTTCATATGTGTTCAAACTGCATTTATCTCTGTCATCATATACATCAACATTGTCACAGCAGAAATAATGCTTGAAAAGTTAGCTTGAACATTTTACCTGGACTCTATTTCTTTCCAGTCTGCTCTTCTCGCCTGCAGCGTGTCCTGCCCTGCCTGCTGCCTTTTTTTGACGCTGGGGTCCTTTCCCAAAGAATATGTAGTTTACAAAGGCATATTCCAGCAAGGCCAGGAACACGAACACAAAGCATCCCATCAGGTAAATATCTATTGCCTTGACATAGGGAATCTTTGGCAAGGTCTCCCTGAGGTGGGTGCTGATGGTGGTCATGGTCAGCACAGTTGTGATTCCTGTGAAAGGAAGAAAAAAGGCATTGACTAACAAGACAGGGAAGGAGGTTTGAGCATGAAAGGCGTAATGGCAGCATTGCCCCGCTACCATGCACATCTCATGCAGATGGCTTAATTATGTGATCAGATTCTTAACAGCCAAGGGAACGCATTTTGCAGGACTGAAAAGGAAGACATCCTTGCAGGCCTGCAGGTAGTGCCTTCCTTGGCTTTCCATGCAATGGAGGGTGAACAAAAGAGCCTTCAAAAGCCCAGGCTATCTTGGTACATCTTGCCTTCATTTTTACAGCAACGCTGTGAGGGAACGTGGCATTAGCTGACCTGGATAGCAAAGAGTTGATCGCTGTTCTTTCTACGTGAGGAAATGCTTCTCTACTTACAGCAGTAGCCCTGCTTGACCCCATAGGGTGGCTTGCATTGCTCTGCGGAACTGGAATAAGCATCTAGCTTTTGACTGAAAACAGAGGATTGAAAGGAGAATGGAAAACTTTACAGTAAAGTGATGGTCTTTGATGAAAAGAATGTGATGTATCTGCTTGTACCAAAACAGCATTTCCTGTTAAAGGGGTGCTTGCAAGGAAAGCATTTCCACCTCACTCTGTTATCCATCACTGCGTGATTCTTTCTTTTTTTGCCTGTGTGTTTTGTTTTAGCTGGATGAAATTATTTTTTAGTCTGCTTTAATCACAGGTCATTAATGCATCCAGATAATAGCTCCAGGCACAGGTGTAATGAGTTGAATTTATAGAGATGTGGGACAAAATAGAGGTGGGACAAAATGGCTTTCTGGTTTAGCATTTGAAAAGCATATCTGCCTTAAAGCGTGGGTGGTGGCAGATCTTGGTTCTTATGGGAAGTTGTAGGAAGGAACACGGTATGGGAAATAACCAACTACGTAGGTAAAACAGGCTTATTTGGTGTAAGCTGGTTTATCTCCACTTGATGTCGGTAGGATCTTGTGTATTCCTTCCAGCCACACATCTGGCCTGAGAGGACGCTTTATAACATCAATGAAACGTTGATGCAGCACAGTGTAGATACCCTCAGATACCTGAATTAGATTTCTATGCTTCAGTTTGGAAGCAAGATACTTTTGGCCTGATCCAAAGACCCTTATAGCAACAGGGAGTCAGTCAGGATCCCAACCTAACTGCAGAGCAAGAACTTCAGATGTAGGCAAGGTGACACCTGCCTACCTTCCTGACAACGAAGACCCTACGCTGCATGTGTAAGATCACAATTAATGCTGCTGCAATCAGCTGTATGGATTTGGTGCTTCTGTATTCAAAGGCAACAAGTATCTATGTAGTTCAGTGAGTTTGAAAAGAAGTTACCTAGAGCAACTCTGGCTGCAGAGGCATCATAATTGATCCAAAAAGATACCCATGACAGAATTGTGATCAGCGTGGAAGGCATGTAGGTTTGCAAAATGAAGTACCCAATATTTCTTTTAAGCCGGAAGCTAAGTGATAATCGAGGATACGCTCCTGAAAGAAAGAAGTCATATAATGACTAATGCCTAACAAAAGTTAGACACTGATATTTCTGGGTTGGGGAAGAGGGGGGAGGTTTTTTCACTAGCCAGTGCTTACCTGTTGTAAATTCCACTCTCTTTGATACCATCTTGTAATCAACAATAGAAAATTGTGGGAGCTCGATGTTGCTAACTCCTGTTACTGCCGACTCTCCCCCATTCCAGTAAAATTCAATATCATCAGTAGTGTATCCATCTGAAACAGAGGCACAATTTGATTATTACTTTTTCTTTTTGTTTTATTACTTAAATAGTTGCAGTTAAAGTGGAGGAAGCTGCCGTTAATCAGGAATTCAGCCTTCTGTTGTGTGACATTTCTGTTATACAGAAGCCACGTAGCCTCCTCTGTATCCAGGGGAAGCTTCTAGGTGTGGAAAGGGAGAAGACAGAAAACAAGGACAGAATTAAAGATTAAAGATCGATTTTCATTTAGCTCTAATACTAATACTTTTTGTTCAGGCTTGAGTTGCTCAGTTTCCCAACAGACTGATACAATGTTAGTGAAACTTTTAAACTGTCTAGGAGGAGCTCTGACAGTAAAACTAGGTTCAGTTCCCAGCTTTGCATTTGATTTCCTATGCAGGCTGTGACAAAATACAGAGTTTAGAGCCAGTGGAGGCAAAGATGATTCTAGAAGAATTCAGGTGCTTGTACTATTACCTGACGATGTCTGTCGGAGCTGTAGGTTTCCCTTTGATATTCATGCAGCATTTTATATTTTAATTAGACCATGCCATCTTTGATCTTCTGTGATCACAGAACTATTTCCTATTGACTGCAGAACCAGCACGTTTCTTCTATTTCCTTTTAACAGCAATGTTGATTATTTATCATTTAATTAAAAATTAATTTGCCATTCTACAGTTAGGAATGTTAACATTATTGTGACTGAGTTTCAAAAAAATCTCACAGTTGATGACATTTTTGAACTAATATTTAAACTGGTTCAAATTTATTGCATTTTACTACATTCTCCAGATATCTACCAAAGGAGAGAACCAGATCTCATCTATTTTTAGATTTTTCCTTCAGGTGTTAAATTTAATCAGGTTTAAATCGTATAACACAGATCAAATAAAAAACATGTGTTTGAACTCAAAGCTTTAGAAAACTTGACAGTAGTTTTGCCAGCTGAACCAACTGTAGCATCCGAAGCCTCTACGGAGTTAGGAACTTATCCTTTCATATGCACCAGCAATGCAATTTCTAGCCAGGGAAATTAGTCTTGAGATGCCTTTTCCTCTGATAGTGCCTGGTTATAGCCTCATCTCTGGAAGGCAGACCACATGCAGAACGGGTCCGGAGTTTCCCTGGTGACAATCAGTGAAGCTCTCACAACCTGCTGCCGGGCTCAAGGGACTGCTTGGAAAGTCTGCAGTTATTGAACAGGTATCTTTTGATGCAGACACACAATGACAGGCTGAACAAGGTGAAGTGCTCACATATCTTATTTGTGACCTGCTCGGTGCCATGCTTTGCTACCTATCTGAATTGCTCCCGAAACTGTACTAACCTGTGCCATACGGATTGCTGCTGTTTGCTTAAAACTGTGCTTCCCATTAATTATGCTAATTTTTTGGAAATGAACCATCCCAGGGCTGTCACCCAGGGCTCTCTGCATGGCCAGTTTTCATTCCTTCCGGGTAGAAGCCAAAAGGTTTTCACTGCAAAAGGTCAAGGTAGCTGCTTGGTAGGGGGGTTCGGCAGCTGTTTTAAAGGCATTGCACGCAAACCCCGGGGCCAACATGAGCCACGTGCAGGCTGTCATACCGGATGACTGAGGGAGGGAAGGAAGACTGATAAGTCTGTTTAAAAGGCCGAGACTAAGATTGTCAAGAAAGCGTTAACTTTGTTTTCTTGCAAATCAGTATTATAAAAAAAATATCTCTTGAATGTTTTCCCTTTTTACAAAGATGCAGCAAAATAGAGGAAATGGTAAACTGTCGTCTCATACTGAAAGAGTATTGATTACGGGTAGACTCGCCACCACACAGACATCCTCTACATGAGGTAGCAGTCATAGCTATTTTTTGTCTTTAGGGGCTAGAATTAGAAAGAAGAAAGGTGCAGCACTACCCAGAAGTTTCACCGGTACTTGCTGCAAAGTCACAGGTGAAGGTTTGCATGTGAGAATCCTGGATTCTGCTTCAGGGTTTGGAAGAAAATGGTGAACCTGATTCTTCTGTTCTGTGCCATCGCCACCTGGGGCCCTTTTCACACCTCTCCCACCAGTTCTGCTCCAATTGTGCTGCTTCCCCGGCCGGTGCGTGCTGGGACCCAGGGCAGAGAGAGGAGCTGCCTCCAGTGCTCAGCAAGTCCTGACTTTATTTATTGTCTCCTTAGGCAGCCTCTGCCAGCCTCCCTGCAGTTCCTCTGCCCTCTTGGCAACAGAGGGAATAGTTTGGGCACCTTATTGCAGATAAAATTCCCTTTCCCAAAGGTGAATTATTGTAGATTCAGTTGTTAAAGCCACGATGGGCCCAAATAGGCACCTGGGATACCACAGGGCAGATTTCAAAAAGAGAACAGGCCCACCTTCCTACAGAAGGATTGCACCGTGTTATTGGTACGGTGTGTGGTGGTGCTGGATCTTTGCAAAAACAGATTACAGGAGTTTTGTAACGTAGGCAAATGGGCTTGTCACTGGTCTTGGAAAGGTTTCTGTGACTTTGGCTGCTAAATAAAAAGTGGGACTACAAAGTTATAAAGTCAATTGACCAAAAGCAATCACCTTGCATGGAAGTTTTCAGCTGATGGCAAACCGTCACTGCTGACAGGCCACGTCTTTTAACCTTTACAAACTTAAAAAAGATTTCCAAATATAAAAAAAAATGGATCTAGTGTGAGGTACCGCTGTGTCTAATATGCTGATTTGTTCCTTGAATTTACTCTGGTTAAAGCTGGGGGAAAATGTGAGAAAGGGATAGCGATGTTTTTCAGTCAGGAGCATTCACATTTGTTAGCTCTCTTTTTAGAAGAGTAATTGAGCAGGAACATCTTCCTGTGGTTTTGTATAGAGAGAACCTCAGTACAATCGTGATTTCCTTGACAGTCATTGTAATAACTTTGCTAGACACTAACAAGGTGTAAACTCTGCCCAGGCAGTCCATTCCCTGACGTGATATGATTTTTATTGCGTGATGCCCTTCACTGTGTGCTTTGCACGTTGCGTGAGAGGCATTGCTTTCATGGCTGACGATGACGCACAGGTGCAGGGCTGGGAGGCCCTCGTGTTCCACAGGCGCTGACGTTGCTTTTTGCTTTCCAAACTAGCGAACTCGGGAGGAACACAGTTGGCTGCAGTTTAAAGACTGGAACCCATCTCAGCTCGGAACAGAGTTAGCAGAGGACAGATCACTCCTTCTCCTTTTTGCCGTGGATAGTGCCTTCAAGTGAGGAGCCGTAGTGATGTAAATTAAGAAACATTCAGTGTGGAGCAGCACTGCCTTCTGGCTAGCAGGCAATGATAAACCCTCATTTCTGGCAGCACATGCCTTTCACATTTACAATGGAAGAAAAGCTATTTCAATGATACAAAAAGTGGGTCTAGTCTGCGCAGTGGCCATCTCTAACATGCTGATTTGTTCACTGAACTTATCTGTACTGCCCAGGTATTCCCTCGGCAGCTTTTTTTCCATGTGGTCCTTTTCCTTCTGCGTATGTATCCATGTCACGGCTTTAAAGGGATGCCTCTGCTTCTGTGACAGAGAGAGCAGTGCGTACAACTGGATGGTGATGTCCGAACACAAATTTCATAGAAGTCAAATATTGGGAACCTGAAACACTTCAATTATGTTCACCTGTCAAGAATGGTTGTAACTTTAACTGCATGTCATGGCTTCGGCTGGGATGGAGTTGACTTTCTTGCTAGCAGCTAGTGTAGTGCTATATTGTGGATTTGGGATGGGAAGTAGTGTTGGTAGTGAACCAATGTTTTTGGTTGTTGCTTTGGTTGTGGTGCAATCACATGGCCCCACCAGCGACCAGGCTGGGAGGGCAGAAGAAGTTGGGAGGAGACAAAGCTGGGACAGCTGACCCAAGGGAAATTCCATGCCATGTGATGTCATGCTCAGCATATAGAGCTGGGGGAAGAAGAAAAAGGAAGTGGGGGGACTTTGGGAATAATGGTGTTTGTCTTCCCAAGTAACCATTATGCGTGATGGAGCCCTGCTGTCCTGGAGGTGGCTGAACACCTGCCTGCCGGTGGGAAGCACTGACTGAATTCCTTGTTTTGCTTTGCTTGCGTGCACGGCTTTTGCATTGCTTATTAAACTGTCTTTTTCTCAACCCACGAGTTTTTCCTCACTTTTACTCTTCCGATTCTCTCACTCATCCCAACTTGGGGGAGTGAGCGAGTGGCTAGGTCCTCCTAGCTGCCGGCTGGGCTTAAACCACGACACTGCAGAAGTCTAGAATTATTTCCCTAAATATATAAGACCACGAAATAAATACCATTTAGCTGATTTAATACCGCGAGTTGATCTAATTCCGTTGTGCCCCTTCCCTAACAACCAGAATCGGCTTCTCAGCGTGGCCGAGCTCCGCCGTGGCTCCGTCCCGGCCCCCCCACGCCCGGCGGCCACCGGGGGGCGCCCGCGCTCCGCGGCGGGGCCGGCCCCGAGCGCTGCCCGCCGCCTCCTGCGGCCCCCCCGGCTCGGACGGTGACAGCCCTGTCGCCGGATTTGGGCAGGACAGCAACTGGAACGCTGAACGGCTGGACTCCAGGCAGAGGGTGCCTCGGGATTGAAACGCATTTGCTGGGTGTTGCTGGAGCAAACGTGGCCTGGTTTCTGGGCTGCCATCCCTAGCAGTCTAGCCCTCTTAATCAAACAAATTCCCTAGGATTTCTGCGTGTGCTTTTGTTCACCTAAATAATAAGTGATTGCTAAGATTTTTTAATTATTATTTATTTATTAATAAAGCTCCCATGAAAATTATTTGAGCTATTTAAGCCTTTGTTTGCTTGGTAGATTCTTTTCCAGCTTCAAAACTATTAAAATATGTTTAATTGCCCCTCAAGATATTAAACTTCTGCTGCCTAGAAAATAACGTCTAGAAATGTGTAGGGCTACAAAGATGATTAGGGGATGGGAACGTCTTTCTTATGAGGAAAGGCTGAGGGACTTGGGTCTGTTTAGTCTGGAGAAGAGAAGACTCAGAGGGGATCTCATCAATGATTATAAATACTGAAAGGGAGGGTGCCGGGAGGATGGCACCAGTCTTTTTGCAGTGGTGCCCAGTGACAGGACAAGAGGTAATGGGCACAAACTTGAAGTTAGGAAGTTCCATCTAAACATGAGGAGGAACTCCTTTCCTTTGAGGGTGGCAGAGCACTGGAACAGGCTGCCCAGAGAGGTGGTGGAGTCTCCAACTCTGGAGACATTCCAAACCCGCCTGGACGCCATCCTGTGCAACCTGCTGTAGGTGACCCTGCTCTGGCAGGGGGGTTGGACTAGATGATCTCCAGAGGTCCCTTCCAGCCCCTGTGATTCTGTGATTCTGTGTGATTCTGTGAAATGATAATACAGTCCTTGATGTGCCAACACTTTTTTTTTTTTTACTTCTGGACCAGCAGCTGAGAGTTTAAGGGAGAATATTCAGGCAGAAATACCACAGATCTGAAAAGTAACTAGATTCAAGCATGACAAGAAATAGGTTATGTATAAATCTTGCTGTTCACACAAAAAAATATTTTAGAAATGTTGCTGACATTGTGATATAGCTGAGGTTAACAGTATATTAGATGTTAATGTCACCAGGCTGTTTTATTTTCCACTTCAGCACTTACCATCTCAAATACCTCTGGGATAAATAAAGATCTATATTACATTACCTCAACAAATAAAGTCATGGTTCTACTATTATTACCAGTTCCACAGAGATGTCCAAACGGAGCCCCTTTTTCTTTCTGATTCTCCAGGGCAGGCAGCTCCAAACCACCCAGCAACAGGGTCTCTGCCTTAGGGATCTGAGTCTAAATAGGGCATTTCAAAAGAATACTTCCACTCTGTGTGCCCCAAATCATTTGGCCTTGTGTAAGGACAACCCTCTTCCATCACTACTGGATCATCCCTTTCTTAACAACTTAGTCTTTGTTGCTGAATGTATTCTTACAATATCATTTTTCTTGTTTCACACAGTTATCATTCCTATGACTGCATTCAAACAGGAAGAGAGAGCATTTCTTCCACACACCACCGAGCTGGTCCATACAGTAGTAAATTTATTGTACTGTTTCAGCTTAAACCCAATGTGTGAATGGGGCACCACAGATCTGAAGATGTGTTTTGGAAAGCAATGTCACCAGTTAGCTAGTTAAGGTGACACAATTGCTTGAAAAGGCTCCCTGCCACCTGTGTTTAAGTGGGTGTTTGTATCTGTAAGTGACTTTTTTTTCACTGAGAAATACTTTCTATAGGCAGATGGCAGATTGTAACTGGGGATATGACTCAGAATTTAGCCTAAGTAATACTGACCCAAATGAAAACTTGGTTAGAGTGCTGGAGTACTACAAATTGTCAGTTGTTTAAGAAGGTTTCTCAAATAAAAATAAATTTAACATATGGGGCAATCTGTTCCATCCCAGTTGGAGACATCACTTCCTATCCATTAGAAGCAGAAAATAAATGTTATTACAGCATAAAGTCACTCTTGCAACATCCTAATCTAGTTCAGAGAGTGAATTATAACCTTGCCTTTCTGTGCAAACACCTTTAATATTGGTTTGTTGTTAGTTATCATTTTTTTCCCCTCTAACTTTTTAAATCCCATTTGCCAGTGAAACTTGATACAAGGTTGAAAGTTCTTTGGGAGAGGAATTGTTTGGTTTTGCTTAAGAACTCTTTAATGGCTAACCCAGCAGGACTTCCCGTATCACTGTAGTCTCAATGGATGGAAACATTGAAGATTTCTGGATAAGTAGTCAGTCTTGTATCGAAAATACCTTACTGGTTTATTTGTCTCCTTCTACCAGATTATGCCAGTGATGTCAAAGGACCTACTAAGCTTAAAACAAATACAATGCAGTGCACAATCAGAAACACGCATTAATATGTTTTATCTAGTATGGCTTTCATGTGCAAGAGTACCTCTTATAAGGCATACCGGTATTTTTATTTTTTTTCCTGTTCACAAGTAAGAGTTTAATTCTCATTAGCTATAAAAAACAAACTACGGGGAATTATTAGGAAAGGAAAGGAAATACAAAATTCTTTGCATTTTCATATGCTTTCCCATTCATGTTGTGCTATTTCTTGACTATTATGTGCAGCTTTCTTTCATTCCCCAAAATAGCTGTGCTAAGTTGGCTGCAAAGAAGGGCCATGGAGATGATTAAGGACAGACTTGCTTCCATTGAAGGAAGGATTGACTGAGTCATGATTCTTCTGCCTGGAGGTAAGGTGGCTGAGGGAATGTTACGACAGAAGTCTGTAAGATCCGAAGTTAGCTTGGTGAGCTTGAACACGACATGATTATTCACAATCCCTAGCACTTCCAGACCAAGAAAGCAACACATTGGATGTCTAACGGCTAGTTTGGAAGAAATAAAGGGAAATACAGTGCACAGATAAACTGCAGAACTCATTGCACAAGGTGACGAGAGTGTCAGAAGTTTGTGCTTGTTCAGAAGCTATCATATATTCACAGAATAAAAATCTATCCAGGTTATTAAACACAACGATACCATTTCTGACTTGAGGTAGCAAAGGGCAGAACACTTACTGGAGGAGTTCATGGGCGAAATATCGGCATGTATACTCTGTGCTCTGTTCTAGCTTCATAGACATGTGGTGCTGGCCACTGTCAGAGACAAGATGATGGGCGAGGCAGACGTTTGAGCTGGGACAGCACAGCAGTTAAGGGTCTGACATGTTCCACTGCAGCCTGATTTGCCCATCTCGTGTCTTTCACCTTTACAACTCGTATTTTTACTTCATCACTGGAGTGACGATTTTTGGCCTGATGTTGAGAGCCTCTGACTTTACACACCGTTGTGTAATTAATGTAAATTAAATTGAGATTAGGAAGCCCTGTTCATGCCCATGCATTTTGTGTAGTGATAAGCAACCTGCCCATAGTAACTTGGTGGCCAAAGTGTCACTGAAAACTCAGATGTCTCTTACATGCAAATGTTTAGCGAGCAGTGCCAGTGATTTAACTTTGGACTTGAGACATTTTGATGACCTATTGTTTCAAAAATAGCAGCAATAATTTTGCTTTTTAAACGTTTTTAACAAAGTAAGTGTGCACTATGTGCTCCTGATTGGTGTCTTCTTGTGTAGACTAGATACTTGTGTACATGGAACGTACAGATGGACAACTGCTATTAACAGATCAGCTCTGAGAATTACGGCCATCATACATCAGTTTCTCCAGACCTTTAGCTAGTTTCTCAGTCATAATCTAGTTTGAGTGTCTCTGAAGCATGAAGTTTTAAAACGGTACTTTAGTAGTTACAACTGCTGAGGATCTGTTTATTCAACTGCTTCCAGGTTTCTTGCTTCTTTGCCTGAATCTTCTTAATCTGTGGGGTTGAAACCAGCAAAGTTCTGAAGTCACACCACTCTGTTCTTCTCTAAAGGCTAGCCAACAGCAATCAGGGCGGAAGCTATGCATGAGGATGTTAACCCCCAGAATTTCCTTGCCTTTCATCAAGGTTCACTTGCTGCTGGTACCAGACTGTCCCTGAGAGTTCGGAGCTGGGAAGAGAAGGGTTGTTTCTGTCCAGTAGCAAGTGTCAGAAGTCCCAGTCATCTTCCCTTTCTTACATTCTGAGATGCCTTTTTCTTGAATCTGTTTTAAGCTTTCTCCTTGTCCCTTTCTTCTCCTTTTGAATGGACACTTACACTGAATACCAGCTGTATCTCAACCTGCAGAAAGTTGAACTAAAGATCCTGACCTATTCTGGTGAGGTTTGCTTGGGTTTTTTTTCCTCTTTCTTTTTATCTTCTACTCTTCATTCCCCCCCGGTTTGATGAGGAGGGGAAAAAAATCTGTCTTCGGGAGCAGCAAAATGCAGACCACAAATTGTTTCTGCTCCGGTTCTGGTAGTGCGGGGTGGGAGTGCCCGACTTGGGATGAGAGACCTTGGTGTGTTGAGAGAGACCTGACCTTTCCTGGAGGCCCAGTGGTGCAGTCCCTCACCTCTTTTGCTAACTCAAAGGACTTCCACACCTTCACGAACCAGACTGAGGTAACCTGCTTGCAGTGCTGTCAGGAGCGCATTTTTGTAGAGTTTGTAAGTCCAATGCAGATCACCCTTTTCACCCTTTGGTTTCCTCCTCCTTCTTTCCCATCTAGAAGTGCTGTGCAATAGATGGCTATCCCAGCCTGAGCCATAATCCTGGAAGTTTTTTCTGACTTGAGTTGGTTTACAAAGTTAAAAAGAGAACAGCACTATTTATAAGTACATTATGTAAACATTAGCAACAGAGGTCCAGCTGCTTAGCATTCAGTTAATTTAGTTCAGTCAATATTGCATGGTACATAGTTTTGTTTGCTCGTATTGTAAACACATCTTGCCCTTGAGCGCTTATTTCATTTGACTAATTAAGATCTACTTCTAAGTGCTCCCATTTTGTTGCCAAGCAGGCTCCCTCAATTTTAGATACAGCTGTTGTCCTCGGTGAAAAAGGCGTTAGAAATCCAGGTCCATCTGGTTTGTGCTCCGTCGTGTCAGGCCAAAACCTGCTCTTGTGTAAGGCGGTAGGGCCTCTGCTTTCAACAGGACCCAGGCTGCAGATGAACGAGGACATGTTGTGTTTCTTACTTGTGTCAGCATGGCTTACGCAAGTTCACCTTCTATTCCTATGCAATATTGTGTTCCCCTGCCTGAGATGCTGAAAACCCTTTTAAAATTTTAATTGCTTAATTCAGGTGCTTAAATTTTTCAGAGAGGTAAATACTGAGGTAAGCACAAGGCCAATGTACTTGGGCTTTTTGGATAAACAATGAGAATGGAGTTTTCATGGTGGTCTCAGTCACTGTTCTATCTGTGTAAGTAGCTGAATTTTCAATTCATGAACAATTGTAGAAAGATTTAAAGTTATACTGAGCTACACAAAAATTTTTGTTTAGACAAAATGAAGAATAATTGAGTGAAAAAAAGTACTTTTCTAAACAAAATTAACTTCAAATAAAAATGCCAACTACTTTAACTTTTGAAAATTAAATATTGACCCTTTTTAGAAAATATATTTTACAATGCACATGTATTGTGCAGATGTTACACTTTTTCTGCATGCATATTTTGCCAAAATAATTACACACTACCGTATTGATACACTTCACTGGGGAAAAAGCCTTGTCTGAAAAATACCATGTTGTTCTTTTTGACATTGTTACAAGACCATGAAAGGAAATTTATATTTGACTGTTGTTTTAAAACTTTGTCACCAATCCGGTTTACTTCTGTAACCACAGGTAAATAATAATTCTGTACTGCCAAGAAATAGAGTAAGAAAGTCCTACAAAGAACAAAAACTTAGGGAAAAGTACATCCAGATCTGTACTTGGTAACAGATTTATAGCTGTAACAGGAAAAAAACTAGAGCTTCAGTTTGAATTCTGGTCTTGGTTCTACAGAAGTGACTCCCGTTGCTTACGAAGCTGGGATGGCATTGGTTTCGCTGAGGAAATTTACCTCCACTAAGGCACTGAGATAAGCCGCCATCATTTTAAACACCTTGACACATGCTGCAGTTCACAGCTGGGCTAAGCAGTGCGACCTACCGGCATTTTTTTGGCTGCCTGTGTTGCTGAGACTGATTTTGTGCTAGCAATGATTAGGAACAAAATAGCAAAACTACGGTAGAAAATAGCAAAATTTACTACTAAGAAAGTATACACCACTTTTCATCTACAGACCTTAATGCTGTACAAAATCAATCCATCTCCATTTTGTAGGGAGACATGAAGTGCATAAAGGGGAAGTATAGAAGGAATATATCACACTTATCAACATGTTGCATTATTAATTTCACCCTGGCAAATCAATGGTAAGCCAAAGACAAGGGTGTGGAGAGAAATGTTAGGCCTTACTAGTCTGGTATGACTGTACAGCCCTGGCTGATAATCAGAATTAAAAAGCTGCATGTTCCCTTGGGCAATGAACAGGCTGGGTTCAGGAGCGGGGTACAGTCCTGCAGCGAGGAAAGGAATAGCTTCTTGGACACCAAGGTGTCCGTGAGACTGCTATGGTGCTGTTTTTCTTTAAGCACTAATGAACGAGCAGGGGATTTCTGTGGCTAAGAGCATAGGTTAAAGTCAAGGAACAGGCTTTTTAGGTGATTGATGTACAAAGTCTGCTTAGTATCTGCAGTTTTGTGTGGAGGCAGGCATGTGGCACATGCTCATTGGTGGACTAATACAAGGTATTGATGGAAGGGCAGGTGCTCCATCGAGAGAGAGAGTCCAAGATCTTAAAATCAAAGGATGCTGAATAATTTACGGTGTGCCTAATCCTGTAGATACAAATTCCTGCCTACAGTAAGTGTGTAAAATATTTGAATTGCAGGTTCTGTTGCTTTGACCCTAAATGTGAACTCAAATAAGGCTGTCATGCTCTGTGTAGTTTGGATTGGAAATGGTAATATGTTAAATAACCATATGTTTTCTCAGGAAGAACTCTCCGTAGGTAATTTAGTGTACATAGGCATTTACAGAATATAAATGAATGAGAATGGAGATAGATTGCTGAGGAGATTAGCCATATATTCTGAGTTGAAAGTAAGTCATTGAGGGTATTAGCCAAAATTGCCCCTCACCGGCAGGAAGAAGTGTACTGGATAGCAATCTAGCAACCCTTAGGTGCTGCTTCATTAGCTCGGATCTGTACTCGGAGTTACCGGGCAGCCTTTCCGTTTTCCCTGGTCATCAGCACTATGGTTACGCAGCCCTGATCCTGGTGTCCAGTGCCTCGTGCGAAATGAATCATTGTCTAACTCAGTTTCCAGCTGGTGGACAGTTGTCCCTTGTACAACCCGGGCTTGCACTCCAGCGGTAGCAGGTATTTGAAAGACACAGGGAGACAAACATGTGCCTCTCTGCACAGGCGGTTCCTGCACGGCCAGGGAGATCTGGACTGGCAGTCTGGGAAACCTGGTGCTGCAATTTCTGTGGAAGCCTGATGAATTGAGGGCTGCCAATCACCAGAAAAGATAAATTCAGTGAAAAATTGTATCAGTATGAATGAACTCTTCAAACATAACTGAAATGCTGTGTTTTCTTCTTGAAGTTTCCAGTGCACTGTGGTTTGCTCATAATGGTCGTTTTGTTGTACAGGCTACTCCAGCCCTTAATGTTTGTTGCTTTAAGTTTATGAGGATGATGAATAAATAAATAAAGCTGTTAGAAGTGGTAGCAGAAGCTAATGGAGGAAGCATTAAGAATTTCATCTGAAGGACTCCATTCTGTTCTCAGTTCTGCAGAGTACATTCCTGAGGGCTGGAGGACTCGTATGTAAGTATACTGACACTTAATAAAACTACTTCGTGCTAGTGTTGTGCCAGATCAGGCAAGCAGTCTTTCCACGTAGAGACTTGAGGCATTTTGTTTTGTTTATTTGTATTATTGCAGTGCCAAGGAGCCATAGGTATAGATCAAGACACAGAATGCATAGGCACCGAACGGAAAATTTCTCAAGATTTATAACATCTGTAAACTCAGATACATTTGGGTCAAGGCTTCATTCTCACAAATTGAAATGACTCCATGAGTACCAGAATTTTCCAATTTGTTCTGGGTTTTGTTTGTTTTATATGGCAATTCACACCTTGGCAGAAGACAAGTAAATACATAAACTGTACTTACGGCTGTAACATTGTAGGACAATTGCATTATCTCAAAGCACAATATGCCAGTTCTTCCAAAAATGTGATATGACCAGGTGCAGAGATTATTTTTCCTGCTGCTCTGACTGCAGAAATACAGACTCATTTAAGAGCACAGCTGTTTCCTGAGAAATCAACCCCTTCTCTAAATGAACCCTTATTTTTGAAAAGCAAGCCCCGCATTTTCTTTTGCCGGTCCCTTGGCTGGGGGCTGTCAGAGGCTGAAGACCTGGGGAAGCTGTGCTGGGAAGCGACTTGGCCCCAGCTTTTCTGTCCTCTGCAGTCACCAGGGGACAGCCTGGACCCTGTATCGGTACCTCTGAGGCTACTGAGATGGCAATAAAATGAAAAGAGCAGCCGATGAGAATAACTCCACGTTCATCTGTGTGCAACAGAAGAGTGCTTAAGATATACCAGATAGGCAACTCGGCTAATTTCATGTGCTCATGCACTGAAATAATTGAGTGTCAAGTATTTGCTATTCAAATCTATGCATCCATATAGAGACAAGCTATCCATCTTTTTGAAAATTAAAAGGGGAAGTCATATAGACTATACTATCAGGATCTGAGTAACTTCTAAATTTGTGTGCAGTGTAAAAATACATTGTGAAAGTGAAGTAACTGGTTTATAGTCCTCTGGGGAAAGAAATCTTTCCAAAGTGTGGAAACAGAGCAGTCACTGTGGCTTAACACTAGTGTAGTGTGAAGAATGAATTATTTTAGCTTAGTGACTGACTTAAAAGATGAGTGGTAAGGAATGACTTAAACTGAGCCAAAAATACATTTTAAATTTTGATGTGAAAAAAATGAAACATACAGTCCTATTTGGCTAATTTCTCAGTTTCAATATCAACAAGCTATTTGTGAATCTGCCTGTCAGAGTATCTGAAAAACAACTTACTGAGCTCCACAGCTCCATGCTAGTCTTTCTGTCCCCGTGATGTTTAAATCTGCTGCCATGGATGCTCATGCCGTAGTTCTAAAACCACTCCTGTTTTGCTGCCAGGATGTTCTCTGCAGCTCAGAAGGATGGCATTTCAGCTATTGCATAAGTTAATGTGGATCTACAGATTGCCGTGTGCGTGCAGAGTCTCCACGGGCGATCCTTCTGAGAGTGAATTTGCAGTGATACCAGCTCAGTGTGTGCATTCTGCATAGGGTATACAGAGTGACCCAGGGTGTATTATCTGAATGTCTTTAGAAATGATTAAAGTGTATTTCAAATTGCAAAATGTGTTGCCCAGAGAGCAGTCACTTTGCTGTCCCATTGGGCAGTATGTGGGATCACAGCAGCAGCCTGTTCCTGCTCTTGCTGGGATATTTGCTGTGGTACTGTTGCTTGTTTTATGAGTGTGCTGTGATAAAGTGTACTTCTCTGTTTTTCGAGTGTTAAATATTTTTTTGCTAGGGTTTGTGGGAGCTAGTTGCTTGAATCATAGAATCATAGAATGGTTTGGGTTGGAAGGGACCTTAAAGATCATCTAGTTCCAACCCCCCTGCCATGGGCAGGGACACCTCCCACTAGACCTGGTTGCTCAAAGCCCCATCCAACCTGGCCTTGAAAACCTCCAGGGATGGGGCCTCCACAACTTCTCTGGGCAACCTGTTCCAGTGCCTCACCACCCTCAGAGTGAAAAATTTCTTCCTGAGATCTAATCTAAATCTACCCTCTTCCAGTTTGAAGTCATTACCCCTTGTCCTATCAGTACATGAATATGGCATTTGATCCATGGCAGAGCCCTTGTGAAAGAAGCCATTTTGTGCACGTCATAGAGCAGGCAGCAATGGCAGTGCAGAAGGCAGCATGGATGGAGACCCACCTGCACACTAGTGAATTGTGAATGCTGTGCATTGGATGAAATGCTAAGAACCTCGTATCACTTATGGCTGGCAGATTACGTCAAGATGGGCAGGCAGGAACTCTTCTGCCTTTTGCATTCAGATAGTTAGTCTCAGAAAGATCCCACTCTTTGAATTATCTGAGTTTTGGAACAGATACCTCGCCCTCTTTCTTTATAGCCCCCCCAAGTATGAAAGAAATTTAAGGCTGAGTATGTATTTTAGAGCAGTTAAAGGAATTGGCCAAAAGCAGAAGAGAGCTCTTATTCCCAGGGCTACACTGTAATAACCAGGGACAAGTCAAAGTGGAGAAAATGAGGGTTTTTTTTCCCCAGGGTTTGCAGGGCCTGTGGGAAGCGACACTTGCTGGGACATAGGTTTATGGCTGACACGTCTCATGGGGGAGCAGGGGAGTCTGACAGGAGGGTGAGTGAGTGAGAGAAGCTCTTCATTTACAGATGTGGCAGAACCTAAGCAACTGTGAGGGGTAGGAGCTGCCCTCATTAGAAACATCAGAAAGATGGAATCCCTTAAAAAAGGCATAGAGTCGATCATCTTTTTTTTTTTAACAGGGCATAGAGTTGAGCAGCCTTTTTTCTTTAACAGGGAAGGGGCCTTGCAACTGGTTTTTAGAATACTCTGAGCAATGAGCTCCTTTGGGAGGGGAGAAATTATGCCTTCTGTGGAAGCAATTTGATATGCTTGGTGAGAAGAAGCAGGATGAGACCAGATGCCCTTTTAGTGTTTTTGGATACTTTAGGGAAAAGACATGAGTGGATCCAGCTCAAAGCTCCTGCTGCCTCAGGTACCAGCACAGTCATATTCATTAGTGAATTTTTATTGCCAGGCATGAATAAATTACTGGATATCTGGTGCCTGCAGACAGGCAAAGGAAAAGCTGTCTGGGAAAGCTTGGGTTTAAGACAGGTTTTTCTTCTCTAATAAAAATAGCCCTTTTTCTTTGAGGTGTAGGTTCTTACATCCTTGGTAGTTCAAGTGCAATCATACCCTGGATCAATGCAATCTTGTCTCAAGCAGGGAGCTGTGATAAATCTGTTCAAATCCCATTCTGTCAGACCACTCTGTGCCAACAGAGGTGATAATGAATGTTTAGGTATGAACTTAGTTGCTTTTTCTGGCAGCAAACTATGCAGAGGTTCAAGTGGAGTATTTTATTGATTCACTGCAGTATCACTTTAAGTTGGTTGCGCTTTCATCAAAGCATTACATATATTTAGTGTTAGGTCTATTTCAATGTGAAGCAGGGACAGCCATAAAAACAATGGAGTCAAGGCAGAATTGCCATTTTCTATCCTGTAGCCAACTAAATAAATCTTCCTCTTTTCCCCAACTTGCTCTGTTCAGGTTTCTGTAGGCTTGTTCAGTTCTCCCACACAAATGAAGCAGTTTCTAAGAGCACTGCTGACAAGGCTAACGCATGGTTCAGTGTTGCAGTGTCGATCCCTGAATCATGCTGCAGCATCACAGTTGTCATAGAGACACAGATTTTTTGAGACCAAAGGGACAGTTCTGATAATCTGCTCAGACCTGTTGTAAAACACATAGTAGCTTGCCAGTAAGTAAATAACTTTGCCAAATTGGAGTGCAGCCTGGCCCTCCCTCTCCTGTGACAGTGAAACACATTTCACTGAAGTTTGGGGGATGCTGGAAGAGAAAAGCCAAACGGGGATTTAATTTATTGTCAGAGTGGTGCTGTCAGCACATCGTTTTCTTCTGCTGAGTGAAAGCCAGGTGCAAGCTTAGGCCACAAGGTCACACTGTGATTGTGATACTGGTGACTTCAAAGGGACCAAGAGTGTTAGAGTAATAACGATATCCCGTCTCATCTTCTGGGTGGTGCGGTGAGGTCAGCACTGGTATTTGTAATGAGGGATGCTGGAGTGGGGCAGCCGCGTGCAGTCAGCAGTCTCTGACAGACAAGCGCTGGGTGATTTAGCTGCAGCAGTTTGATGCTACTGTCCCTGGTTGTTTGCCTTCTCCTTCTGTCTGCTCCTTTATCAGCTGAGACGTGTGTCTGCATCTCACCCATGCCGGTCCAGAGCCTGCCGCAGCTGCTGCCAGGGACAGTGGGCTTGTGCCAAGGCACTGGGTTGTGAACTGCCGTAGCAGTTGTAGCCTGTGCCAGAGGCTACCTGGTGCAGCAGAACTAACAGCTGGGGGATTTAACATCTTACATTGCCAAGCTGACATCCATCAGAGCTCCCGTGAGAGTGCCAAGCAGCCTGGGTAACCTCCAGCCAAGTATTAAGTCTCCTCTGTCCCAGTATATGCTAATCTGTGAGAAATGGATTGTTACAGATCCCAGCTCCGCTGATGAAGCAGTTCCAGTTATAAAATCCCTTGATTTTATACACAGAAGTTTCCAGTGGCCATTACGATATTAGACATTGAAACAGGTGTAAAGCCTCTGATATGGTCTCCCCATCTGCTGCTGCAGAATTTGGAATAAGGTGAACTGCTTGAGCAAAGCCATGAAAATGTGTGTGAAGGAACATGTGCAACTAAAATGCTCTTCTCCTCCTAAATGTATACAATTGTCTGGTTGTCAGCTACGCAGAGATAGCTTCTGCAGTCCTGTAAGATAGCTTCAGGAAAGCTGGAAATGTGATTTTTTAATGAAAATAATCTGCTGGCTCAATATAAGCATGTATTATCCCTGCATTGACTTCTCTGCTGGAGGGACTTGATAATAGGGCAGCATTTGATTCTTTGTACTTTTTTCCCATTCCTGTGTAGCACAGTTGTTCTGCTGCTGTTTGCAGTGCCTTAAATTACCCACTGGTAAGTATTACTAAGGAACAACTCTTAGTACTTTAGATTTTCAGGGATTGTCTTTGTCTAATTTCCACAGCATCCCTGTGAGGTGTAATGACTCACTGCCTTTCTGCTCACAAGTAGTGGTATGTTCATCTATTCTTTGAGTAGCTTAAGAGCAATTCATCTGAGGGACGGCTGGGTTCCTCTAGAGCGTGCTCCTTCTGCAGTAGGAGTAAGTCTCCCTTAAAAGCACAGGGGAACTCAGGAGAGGGCCCGGTTGTGTGTGCGACAGTGTTGGCGTGCTCTGGCACTGCTACAGCGCCGCGCAGCTCTTGTGGGTGCCCTGGGGAGCACTGAGCTTGTGGAGGGCCACATCTGTATCCAGCTTCTTGGGTTAAGAGGGGAAGAAGCACCTCAGGACAGGGAGAGGACTTGCTCAGATGCCACTGTCCTACCGTCCTTTAGGGATGAAGGAGATCCTGCAGCTCTCATGTTGGGGGGGAGCAGGGAAGGAGGGGGAAGAGTTTGCAGCAGCTTTCTGACCTCACATCCATGCAGAGTCCAGCTACAGTCTGACCCTGGATGCATGAGTGAGACTGAATTAAGGAAGCAGAGAGGACTTCAAACACAGGGAGGCAGGATGGTGCAGTGTGTAATGTTTATGAACCTGAGTGTAAAATCTCTTCAACAACACGCTTTCTAAAGGATGCTGTTCAGGGAACCACAGGGCAGCCCTAGTGTCCTTGTGCATAGAATGAGAACAGGTAACGATCCTGATTTGCTTGTAAAGATCAAGGTTTTTAAAGAGGTATTTAACAATGGTGTGAGGAACACATGATCCGTCTTGGCCATGGTCTAGCGTCTCAGCATTGGTTTTTCTGTTAGGCTTTTTCTTGCTGCTCCTGCTGCACAGACATGCTGCTTGCGACGGCACCTGCAGGGATGCGCCTCCATGCGAACTATGGATTTACATCTGCAGGAGAGCGGAGATCCGTTTAATAACTACTCCTGTTTAAATGCACAACAGGTATTTTACATGCTGGTACAGACCTTTGACTTGGTTTATTATTCAGCCTTTGTCTTTTTGCTTAAATTTCTAACTGTTGTGTGCATTTTCTACAGGCATTAAACTGTCCTCATAAACATTTATCTTCATTTCTGAGTTAATGTACAGTGTTTCTGCTGATCAGATCTAATTTAAAGGGTGGGGCTGAGGAGAGGGCCATTAGCTTGGAACAAACATTTGAAACAACTGGTAAAAAAGCAGACAGGGAAGATTCTTAGTGCGAGTTGAGGTGGTTTAATTGACAGAAATGGACCCATGCCAGTTTTCACCAGCTGAAGGTCAGACATGTTACTCCTGTGTCAGATTATGTGCTGCTGAGAGCTACTGAACTTAGGGCTATTAGTATTGCATAGATTTACACATCCATACAGTTCTTTTTGCTGTCTATGTGTCCAGTTTAATGTATTGTTTTCTTTCTGCCTGTATCAAGCTTGCAGGATTACTGGCAGCAACAGGGTAAAAAGGCTGTTAAGAAACAACGTTATGATTAAAAGGAGGTCAATGTTACTGTTATTACATTCCTGCTGAAGCCAGCAAGGCTGTAGGTAGCAGAAGAAGAAAGCCTGTGGCAATGGCAACTTAGAGCACATCTCCTCAAAGTTGCCATTATCGCTCAGTGCTGGTTTCCATGAACCGTACTGCTCTGGAAGCTGGTGCTGTGTGGGTTGAACCATATAACCATACACAGTATAAAAATGAACAAAACCACTTTCCAGTGCTTTGAAAATGGTCTGGCAGTGCACATAGTGCACGGTATCTGTCTAGTGGTGAGAGATGCTGCTTGCTGTGACCCAGGCAGTTCCAGGATTGCTTAGTGATTACAGCACCACCTTCCCTGGTATTTTTATGTAAGAAACAGTTCTTCCCTGGGGTTTATTTAATTCCTGTCTCTCCCAAAACTGAGGTGAATAAGCCTTTCTTTCAAAGGGATATTTTTTTAACCAAGAAAGCGTTGACAATTTGATTTTCATCCTAGCTCTGTGAAGATGTGTATGCTGGCACGACAGAAAGCTGAATTGCTGGAGTGCGATGCAGGAGCTGGAAGGAGAGGCTGTGGGTGGGAATCTCATACACTGGTTCTGTCATGGAAGAAAATGTCACATGCCTAATGCATGTGGCACTGACACAGAGGCAGTGGTCACAGTTATCACCTCGTTATTCCCTCTCTCCACTCTGCCCCCTGGTAGCTTTCAAGAGGATTGATAGGTACTACTAAGTGCTGAGTCCTCAGGACAACTGGCTTACTTGTACTCAAATGCCTAAGAGAGAAGTAGGCAACCTGCTCTTCAGAACTGTGTTCTTCTGCCAGGTACATGAACAATACCTTTCAAGGGTTTTAGACATGCAGAGGGGAAAAGTTGTGGTGTGTTAGAAGGTATATTTTAGGTGGAGAATTGTCAAAGATGCCAGTGCTCCTGACACATCTACTATCTGTGGGCTTTTGGTAGCAGGTAAGCATGTTTGTGCTTTTGGGAAGTCATGCAGTTGTTAGGAGAACTGATCTAAATACTCATGAGAAGTAATGCACTCTGCCTATTTTGGCCTGTTTGCAAATTGTGAATAAAGGTTTTGTTGATTTATTTGGATCTGCTCAACAAGTATTAACATATCAACATACATATCTTTAGAGACATGAATTATTCATAACAAGTGTTCAAAAGGTCTGAAAAGCAATTTTCTTTTGGGGATGTGTGACTGGCCACATGAGTGACATGGTATTCTGTCATCCTTGATTGTGTTAGCATTTTAATTGCTTATTCCATCTGATGCTCATTTTGATTCTTGATGAGGTCTCAGTGGTAGTATCTAAGTCCATCCTCACTGAGCATTCATCCCTACAAAGCTTCGTTTATGTGAAAGCTTGGGAATGGAGAGGTATGGGCCAGCCAAGTGTCAGTCTGGTTTCACTATTTGGGCTGCTAGCTGACAAATACTCGTGTACTTTGATCAGCTTTAGTCATGTTTGGGCTGGAGACTTCAAATCAACTATCTCCCAGCAAATAAATCCCAGTATGAATTCAGTATGAAGGCAACTTCAGTATTAAGTCACCCAGTTTGATTGGTGTGGTACTGTATATATACATATCCATTTCCTCTGCTGATCAGGTAGAAAAGCTACTGAGGAGTTGTGTTACGCCCTTTATTTTGAAAATTAAAACATTAGTCATTCTTCAAATGTGTTCATTCCATGCCCTGTTAAGTTTAAGCTGGAAGATGAGCAAAGCAGCAGCAAGCAACATCAAGAAAACTGTTTTGTGCCAAAAACGGCAGAGAACTGCAAAGCCCAAGGACGAGTATGACAACTGTGCAGCTTAATGAGCAGCTCTGTAAGTCCTGTAAGGTGGTGGATTATGAGACTTGGCCAGATTTTGCACTAACAGAAAGTAACTGGGGAGATCAGTAGGGTGATGGGCAGGACGGGAAAGGGAGGTTACAATTGCCTACCGCCTCTGCTTCTCAGGAATGAGAAGAAAATGGCTGTATATGTGCTTGTACACGGGGGTGTGGGTTTGCGGTGCTTCAGTGAACGTAGAGCAATGTAGATATGGACAGGGCTAACTGAAAGCAGACATACAGGGAAAGTTAATGCATATTGGTCTAACACAAGTATTCATTACGTGCACATCAACTTGGCCCAGCTTGCTATGCTACTGCGTCTGGTGTGGGGTGTTTACTATGGTGCATAGTTACTGGTTATGGTGCATAACCAGTATGTCCTTCCCGGGGCTTGTATGTGTTGAACAGTGAACAGAGAATAAGCTATTGTGGTGACTCGGGAAGGCAGCTGTGGAGGTGCTTCACAGGGAACCTTGACAACACTGTCTCCCTGCTTCTCTTTCTGAGATGTCTGTCTGCAGTGCCAAAACACTAGGATCTTAAAAATAATAAACACCATTTCTGAATCTGTAAAGAAATAAATGAGCAGGTTCTGTTCCGACAATGGTCTCTAGTAAAAATAATTTTCATTAAGCCTACTGTGAGTATTTACTTGACTGAAATCTTTCGCTGGTGAAATAAAAGGTTTGCTGTTTTCAAGCTGGCAGAGAATTTCTAAAATCACTATAAAATGACATTCCAGGAAAAGGAGCAAAAGCAAATAATTCTTGGGGAAACATTTCAAGATTCTTACCAAACAATTTAAAATCTTAATGAAAAGCTGCACCTCCACTGACTTATATTAAGGCTGATATTGATTATGCACTTACAAAGAAACAAGATACTTCATTACGAGAGTAATTTTGAAGGTATGTGCCTGTTTCAATGCTTTAAGTAAGGTGCCATCAAGTAGGAATTATAAACAAGTATAAACATTGGGCCGAGAGCCCATCTTGTCTCTCAGTAGCGCTCTAGACTGACTGTGTGCTTGTTTCAGTGCCTGACAATTGCCACCTCACAGATATGTTGAGATATATTACATGTATGTACACACAACTAATGAAAACCTCTGCAGTTCAGAATAAACTGAAATCTTTCCTGGCAACATTTTCTAAGGCTCAAAGTGATTTTGTCTTTTTTGGTTTAGACTTATTTATTTTATATTTGTGTTACGATACTATTAAATGTTTTATATATGAATATTCCATTATTTTGACACCGTGAAAATGTTTTTATTTGTCAAATCTAAGCAACTGAAGACTAATGGAATCCTTTTGAAAACCGATGCTCTGAGGTTTGGGGGAATTTAACCTCTTTTCAGTTCACAGAAAAACCTTATATCATGAGTTTCTGCAGAAAGAACACTGTACTTACTGGACTTCTGAGAACTTTTAGTTCCTTGAATGGAATGTGCTACAAACAATGGAAACATGGCTTTTGTTGATGACATAGGTATTAGGAAATTACTTTGGTTAATCCTGGATCAGCTTGTTTCTCTGTTTATTTAACATTTCAAACTATCCATCAAAGCAGAGGTTCAAATGCTAAAATTGTTCTTTCTCTGCAGTAAACTGAACTGAATATGGGGAAATCTGTTAATCCTTTCTAGAACATCATACTTCAGAGAGAAGTATTATTACAAAAAAATATCGCTTAACTCAGTGCAACAGTTGTAATGTGAAAAACAGAAATTCTTAGAAAACTGCTGCATTATTTTGCCTTGGACTCTATGTAGTCTTAACCAGTTTGTTTAGACAGACTGCACTGGGATCAGTGGCAGCAGCTGGTTTGAGCAACGGCAGAATAAAAATTCTTTACAAAAACCTTGATAGGCATTTCTCTAAAGGCTAGCATAATAAAATATATAAAGACTATGTTAATGAGAAAAATTTGCAAGTGCAAGCCTTGATCCTGTGCTCATGGAAGGCAATGGCAAAGCTCTCATTAACCCTGGTGTTGAAGGGTCAGGTTGTTTCCTTTTATAACCTACAAGTGTTTTGGTAAGAGTAATTGATCAACCCTCCCACCGCCATGTGGGACAGATCTTAATCTTGATGTTAGAGGTGAATGCACTGAGGTAAACTAATTAATTCAGGTTCTGCGGTGATTAGGTGCTGAAGACAGACAGTGCTCGGTTGCTGTCCTCTGGTCTAATAATCCAGAAATACTCTTCTCCCTTCCTCGACAAGAGATTTTGAAAGACATCTTACAAGCTTGGATCAACCAATATTGTGAATTAAACATATTTTGGCTTATGTATTATAGAAACGCGCTGGGTATGTTCAGTGTGCAAGCTCACTGGACACATGGTATTTGAAGACCTTGCTGCTGTTTTACCTAACCTGTGAACGTCTTTCAATCCACAGCTGTCATTTGGCCAACCCTCTCCCTCCAGTAACTTACAACTTTCAATTTCTAGTGTGCAATTTTGTTCATCCAGAGGATATCTGCGTAGATCCATCATGCAAGCAGCTGTTGTTGTGATCCTGTAAGAGGAGGGTGAAAAAAATAATGAGATTTGAAACCACATTTTACTTGTTTGAGAAGGCAACATTTTCTACAGTGGCTTTTCTCTTTGGTTGAATACAGAATGGTTATGCACATGGATTCCTGGCGTACAGGCTTTACATAGGTTGTAAAGCATGATTAAATAATTTATACTGCACAATATACTGGTTACAGTTTAAAGCATCAGAGCATATGCTGAATATCGTAGAGCAGGATTTTGACTGAAAACTTTCTGTGCAGAAGTGTGCAGTGTTCTGAAGAACATTTAGTGAAATTTCTACTTGGACATCTTATTTTTAATGTTTTTAGTTCAGACATCTTCAAATTGTTTTGTAAATTGTTTTATTTATAACTCGTACTGCTGATAGCTTTCTTTTTTCATTTTGTTGTCACCTACTGCTGTTTTAATTTTGTCTGATAGGTATGTGCATTTTCATCCATGCTGTGGAAATATTGGTAATATCTGATTCATTATTTTTATGGTTTCATAATCAGTTTATCATTAACTATGGTAATTGAAAATCACCTCTTAAAAATGGCATGATGCAATCAAACACTTGTGTAATATAATATTGCATGGTGGTTACTTAATGAACATTGAGAGTAGCTATGATGTAGGTTGGATCTTTCAGATCCTTGCTCCTTCTAGAGGGCATGTGAGTTGATATTTGGTCCCTGAAGGTATTCTCCATAGCGTAAGCCTTTTCGCAAGGCAGATCCTCTCCTGTTGTTAGACGGTAAATCACCTCGTCTGAGCAAATGTTTGCTGACAAGCTTGTGACACTTGGGAGGAAGGTTAAGTGACTGCATGAGGACAGGGGTCAAATTATAGCTTCTTTTAAAGATCCCTTGAAGAAAGACACTCATAGTGGTGCTTTCAAACTCACAAAAGTGAGTTATCACCTGCATTTGCCTTTTTTGTGATAGATGGGCTCCTAAATGCTTATAAAACTGCTGAAGTTGTGAATGGGCAAATTTGGCTTGTAGTTATATTGGTTTCTCTCTCCCTCTCTCAAACAATTCCTACCTGAGAAAGGCAGATAACCTCTTTTCTTGATCTGGATTTGATCCTGTTGTTCCAGTTCCATGTTAATTAATGTCACAGGAACACATCTGGAGATTTTACTTTTGATCTGCTGGAAGTCAAGCACACTTACATGCTGTATTGGGGTGGTAATTCTTGCTGTCACAGAACTGACAGAATTAAAAGCAAAAAAATGCCACATGCTTCCTGATCGTGACATGCTTCAAATTATCCTAAGTCTACAAAATCCGTCTGCCTGCCTGTGTATAAGGACCATATAGGAAGTGCTGTTGTGAAAATCAGTCCTTATAACTACTCTAGAATGCTGTGGAAATGGTATATTTATGCTTTTCCTCAGGCTGATTTTTGTCATGTTAAATAGAGTTGCTTGTGCCTTAATGGGTTTGTATTTGTCATAGAAAAGGTTGCAGGCTTCAGCAGAGGTAGGATCTCGTTTAGTTTAGCCATGTGCCAAATATACCTTACTGAGAAGCATTGAGAAGACATGCAGTAATCAGTTGTCGGATGCCTACTTAATGATGTTAAGATCATACATAACAATATGCTAACATTAGTCACAGTTAAATTATTTTTAATGAAGGTTTCATAAGGTAATGTTTTGTTCCCAATTAATAAATCTGCCTTTATGGTAATTTAGTTCACCTATATCAACCAGATTTATTAAGTGTATACAGAAGTAAAAGTTGACATAGTGTTTCCTAGACCACAGAGTTACAGTGGCCAGCTATTTCCTAACGGCTAGTGGATCTGCAGTGCTGACTTTGCAGTTTTGCATATCCTCCATAAGCTACACAAGCAGTAGCAATTTATTATTCTTTATAACATCAATAAAAATTCATTGTGCAGTAGTAAATAATGCAATTATTGTATACCTGATATTTAAATATTCCACATTATTTTTTTCCCCCGATATTGTGATTCTGACAACTGCATTGTCTTCTCACTATTTGTGCAGTTTTCGGCGCACTGGTTGGGTTGTTGTGTCTGATCACTGTTATAATCCAAGAACAAAAATGAATGTAGGTGTTACTAAGACACTGCACTGGTAATTGCAGGTGGGGTCTGGAAGTAAATACTTGGATTATGCAGAAGAAAGATAATAAACCCTTAGTATTGGTTTCTGGCAGCAGTAAGTGATCTAAATCACAGACTCATAGAATGGTTTGGGTTGGAAGGGACCTTAAGGATCATCTAGTTCCAACCCCCCTGCCATGGGCAAGGACACCTCCCACTAGACCAGGTTGCTCAAAGCCTCATCCAACCTGGCCTTGAACACTTCCAGGGATGGGGCATCCACAACTTCTCTGGGCAACCACAACTTCTCTGGGCAACCTGTGCCAGTGCCTCACTGCCCTCATAGTGAAAAAGTTCTTCCTGCGATCTAATCTATACCTACCCTCTTCCAGTTTGAAGCTATTACCCCTTGTCCTATCAATCTGCCTAGCCTGTCTATTGGTAATTTCTCCTCCTTCATCCTTATTAAATCACTCCTTGTCTCTATGCTACAAGGAAAGGTAAAACAGAAGCACTTAACCTATGTTCTCTGCTTCCCGCAGCTCTGTTTTGCTTTCCCTATAGGGCCTGTAAGGCAGCCTCCATACTTTGGGGTCAGTCTCCATACTTTGGGGAAAGTCAAAGGAGGTGGTGAGGAGCAGCTCTCCCCCTCCTTACTCTTTTAACCCCTCAGCGGCAGTGCTGAAGGCTACTGTGGCTCTCGGGTACAATAGCAAGCAGTTGCTTCCAGGGAAGAGGGGAGTGACAGGGTTTTAGCTGAAGCTTGCAGAGACGAAAGCCACACAACATGAGATGGGAAGGACAACTGGCGACTATTGTCAAACAGGTAGTGGAGGACGGCTGTCAAGAAGCTTGAAGCTCATGGTTTCCAGCAGCAGAAGAAAGGATCCCGCTTCACCTGTAGACCTCCAGCTTTGGAAGTGGTACAGAGCCTTGGGTAGTGGGGATGACGAGGATACGCCAGAGCCAGCTGAGCCCGAGCTGCGTGTCCATGTGAATGGGAAAAGGCAGGCGGTACCTGCTGGAGGCTGCGCTCTAGAGGGGAGGAAGGCACCAATCTGCCGACACAATGTGATGCCTCCTAAAGCTGGAGGTGCTTAAACTTTACTGGGAATCAGGCTTCCTTGAAAACAGCTGCTTCAGGATCCAACAACATTCATTACCTGTAGTTCATAAATGTACCTTTCAAGCATTTCTTTCTCCCTCATGATAGATATCAGCTGTGTAAAATTTTTAATGGCATTGTGCTCTGGATAACCACAAAACTTGTTTAAGGAGATAAATTAAACCCAGATGAAATCATGGTAATTGCTGTCTCGATTAAAAAACCCAAACCCCTTTTATTATAAATAGAGTAAAATCCCAAACCTGTTACTGGCTGCACTCTCTTAGTGGAGAGAGTAACTGATGGCTTGCACATGCACCAGAAGCTTAAAAATGAAGACATTGAAATGCAGAATACAAGGGTGTAATGGCAGGAAAGGGAATGCAATAGTCTGAAGATAGGGCAAAGCTGCAATAAATCTGTGTTCAAGAGGATTAGTCCTGAAAATCCCTGGGCACAAGTAGTTTGTAGCAATGGTGGGATGTCATGAGGCTCTGTAAAAGTTTAAGTGGAGGACTAATCCTACACTTGAAGCAGAGCTATTTATATCTCAGAGTAAGATATGCTATTTCTAGGCTTTCCATTTTTAAAGTATGCTTTAAGTTATGTATTTTTCTAGTGTTAGGGCTAATTTTTTTTGTTTGTATAGCATCTTCTGCTCTACCATCCTTACATTCTTTAGATTCTTTTGAATACGAATGATAAAAATGGGATTATGTAAAGAAGACAATCAGTTAGGTGGAGAGATATCATTATGCTACTTAATTTAATTCATGTCAGTACTCAGACATTCTCAGATGAAGTGAAGTCTGAACTGCTAACAAGCAAGATAAATAACATTTGTAAAGATGCAAAATTAACTGATTATTTTTTTCTTAATTGTGGCTTGGTGTTCAAGTTATCTGATCCCCTGCTTAGCTTTTATTTTGATGTCTGACTGTCTGAATACCATATTCTTACTAGATAATCAAGTGGGTTTTTGCCAAAAAAAATTATACGAATGAAAATATTGATGTCCAGTATTTGTAGAACTGACTTCCTCAAGTAACACCATCAGAGGATTCCCTGCAGGGCAGCAGGTCACAGAATTACACAAAATGACAGAATGGTAGGGGTTGGAAGGGACCTTTGGAGATCATCTAGTCCAATCCCACCTGCCAAAGCAGGTTCACCTACAGCAGGTTGGACAGGAACGCATCCAGGCAGGTTTTTAATATCTCCAGAGAAGGACACTCCACAACCTCTCTGGGCAGCCTGTTCCAGTGCTCTGGCACCCTCAAAGTAAAGAAGTTTTTCCTCATGTTGAGATGGAATTTCCTGTGTTCCACTTTTTGCCCGTTGTCCCTTGTCCTGTTGCTGGGTGCCACTGAAAAGAGTCTGGCCCCATCTTCTTGACACCTGCCCTTTAGATATTTATAAGCATTGATGAGATCCCCTCTGAGCCTTCTCTTCTCCAGGCTAAACAGACCCAAGTCCCTCAGCCTTTCCTCATAAAAGAGGTGCTCCATTCCCTTGATCATCTTCATAGCCCTCCGCTGGACTCTGTCCAGCAGTTCCCTGTCTTTCTTGAACTGGGGAGCCCAGAACTGGACACAGTACTCCAGATGCTGCCTCACCAGGGCAGAGTAAAGGGGAAGGATGACCTCCCTCGACCTGGTGGTTATGGTCTTTCCAATGCGCCCCAGGATACCATTGGCCCTCTTGGCCACGAAGGAGATTGCTGCCTCATAGTCAACTAGTTGTCCCTCTCTGCAGAGCTGCTTTCCAGCAGGTCAGCCCGTAACCTATACACTGGTGCATGGGGTTATTCCTCCCTACATTCAGGACCCTACACTTGCCCTTCTTGAACTTCATTAGGTTCCTCTCTGCCCAACTCTCTAGCCTGTCCAGGTCTCACTGTATGGTGGCACAGCCTCCTGGTGCATCAGCCATTCTTCCCAGTTTTGTGTCATCAGCAAACTTGCTGAGGGTACACTCTGTCCCATCATCCAGGTTGTTCATGAATACATTGAACAAGACTGGACCCAGTACTGACCCCTGGGGAACACCGCTAGTTACAGGCCTCCAACTAGACTGTGCTGCTGATCACAACCCTCTGAGCTCTGCCATTCAGCCAGCTCTCAATCCACTTCACTGTGCACTAATCTAACCCACACTTCCTAAGCTTGCCTATGAGGATATTATGGGAGACTGTCAAAAACCTTGCTGAAATTGAGGTAGACAATGTCCACTGCTCTCCCCTCATCCACCCAGCCAGACAAGCCATCAAAGAAGGCTATCAGATTGATCAAGCATAATTTCCCTTTGGTGCATCCATGTTGACCACTCCTGGTGACCTTCTCTCCCTCTACATGCTTAGAGATGACATCCAGGATGAGCTGTTCCATCACCTTTCCAAGGATGGAGGTGAGGCTGACTGGCCTGTAGTTTCCTGGATCCTCCTTCTTGCCCTTTTTGAAGTCTGGCATGACATTGGCTTTCTTCCAGTCCTCAGACACCTCACCTTTCAAAGATGATGGAGACCAGCTTCACAATAACATCTGCCAGCTCCCTCAGCACTTGTGGGTGCATCCCATCAGGGCCCATGGATTTGTGGGTGTTGAGTTTGCCTAAATGATCTCTAACCCGATCCTCCTTGATCAAGGGAGAGTCTTTCTGTCTCCAGGCTCTCTCTCTTACTTCCAGGCTCTGGGATTCCTGAGGACTGGCCTTAGCAGTAAAGACTGAAGCAAAGAAGGCATTCAGTAACTCCGCCTTCTCTGCATCCTCCGTCACCAGGGCACCTACGTCATTCAGCAGCAGGCCCACATTTTCCCTAGTCTTCCTTTTACTACTGATGTACTTGAAGAAGCCCTTCTTATTGTCCTTGACATCCCTTGCCAGGTTTAATTCCAAGTGGACCTTAGCCTTCCTCATTACATCCCTGCATACTCTGATAATGTTCCTATATTCCTCCCAAGTAGCCAGTCCCTTTTTCCACATTCTGTAAACTTCCTTCTTCCATAGGAGTTTTTCCAGAAGCTTCTTGCTCATCCATGCAGATCTCCTGCTTCCTTTGCCTGATTTCTTACTCATAGGGTTGCACTGATCTTGAGCTTGGAGGAAGTGGTACCTGAATATTAACCAGCTCTCTTGCACCCCCCTTTCTTCTAGAGCCTTAGCCCATGGGATTCCTCCAAGTAGGTCTTTGAAGAGGCCAAAGTCAGCTCTCCTGAAGTCCAGGGTTGTAATTCTACTTTTTGCCCTGCTTCTTCCACACAGAATCCTGAACTCCACCATCTCATGGTCACTGCAGCCAAGGCTATGCCCAACCATCACATCCCCAACTAGTCCTTTGTTTGTCAGCACAAGGTCCAGCAGTGCATGTCTCCTTGTTGGTTCCTCCACCACCTGTGTTAAAAAGTTATCATCAGTGCTCTGAAGAAACCTCCTGGACTGTGCGTGCCTGGCTGTGTTACCTTTCCATCAAATATCAGCATGGCTGAAGTCCCCTATGACAACCAGAGCCTGTGAACGTGAGGCTATTTCCAGCTGTCTGTAGAAGGCCTCATTGAGTTCCTCTTCCTGATCCGATGGTCTGTAGTAAACAGCCACAATAGTGTCTCCATATTAGCCTGCCCCTTAATTCTTACCTATAAGCTCTCAACATGTTCTTCATCCACCCCTAGGCAGAGATCGATATGCTCCTGCTTCTCTCTCGCGTACAGAGCAGCTCCACCACCTCGCCCCACTGGCCTGTCTTTCCTAAAACGTACATAGCCATCCGTGACAGGATTCCAGTTGTGTGAGCTATCCCACCATGTCTGTATAATTGCAATGAGATCATGGCCCGGTGACTGCACACAGATCTCTAGTTCTTCCTGTTTGTTCCCCATGCTGCATGCGTGGGTGTACAGGCATTTCAGAGAGGTAATCAAGCCTGCATGTTTCCCTGGAGAGGTGCAAGAGGATCCACTACAGCCATACAAACCCTTGAGGTGGTTGGCCTTCTGGATCTCATCTTGGGAGTCAGCTAAGGAACATTTGTTGCTGCTCCAGTTGGCCTGGCTTATTCCCCAGTTGGATACAATGGTGTGAGCATTGCCATCTTGGACCCCAATCCCTGAGCCCTTCAGTCTAAAGCCTGCCTTACCAAGATGGCCAGCCTGCTGCCAAAGATTCCCTTGCCTCTTCTAGACAAGTGGATTCCATCCCTCTCTAACTGGCCATATTCATCAAAGAATGACCCATTGTCATAAAAGCCAAAACCCTCATGACGGCACCAGCCACATAGCCAGGAGTTGATATCCATTATCCGCCTTGTAGGATAGGTCTTGTAGGAACAAATAGAAAACCTTAATATTTTGGGTTAAGTAGTCAGTGAGCAGTTTAAGTAAATTCAGAATGAGTGCAGGAAGCGGAGTTATGGTTCAGTACTTAGAGCATTTCATCAAAATGCTGTCAAAAACTTGTTCCTCAATTCTTGAAGAAGAAATAGAAGCAGTATTTAAGACAGCAATGACAACTAAATGTGGAGATGATCAGAGCTAAACAATGCAAATTCTGTTGTGAAATGTTTCCTCTATTTGGAGGATGGGTATCAAATTTTAATATGTTCGTTCTTTTTCTCTCAGTCAACAGAGCATAAATTATAAATTTATATGAAGATATGAACTGGGATGGATTAATTTTCTTTCCTTAAAAGCAAAATAAAATCTTCAAATCAAATAAAGAATAACTGTGCTTCTCTTAACCACTGCAGAGCTGGGGCTCTACTACACACTGGAAGTAGACTTTCATATCCCAGGTAAAACATTGTTTTTATTAAATCGATGTTAATTTAACTTCAGTGGTATCAGGGAACTTAATCCCATAACAACTGTTTGACATCAGCACTCATTCCCATATCGCTGGTGTAATTGGCCTAATTTTTCTGGAACTTGGAAGAATCTTGATGATTAAGATTTAATGGGATGTCTTGTATGGAGAGTTATTGAAGGAATAGAGGAAGGCAGAAAAACTGTACGGTTAATCTGCAAATATTTTCTCTGTCCATGCCATGTACAAGGTTTACAGTTGTCATGCTGGCTGACACTGTAAATTTCCAAGCAAAGCCTGAGTGCTTGGCCCTGGGAGAAAATGCCAGCTCTGGACCTGCAAACATGCCCAACTTCTAGTGCTTGGAAGAGCCTACTTACAGGAGGTACATTTGAGCATTAGCATTATTTGGGTTGGTATCATGTATTTTATATAATGTAGTGTGTACATGGGAAATCTGTGTTCAACAATCTGTGTCTTGCTCATCTTGTCCAATTCTATTAAAAGAGAAGTTACACATATTAGTAAAATGGGAAAGGGCCAATAGGTGGTTAAATAACAATGCTTTCAGAGATCTCATTAGAAATTGAAAGAAAATTGGAATATTGGGTCCTGAGCCGGATGCAGTAAAAGATTTAGATACTTAGTTTTAGATATGAGTACATTAGCATGTGGAAACAAATTTTTTTAGATTGGAAAATTATTATAATTTGCCTATTTTTTTTCCCTTTTTTTTATTTTCCTCCCCCACAAAATCAGTAGGAAATCTTTGCCTCTAGGGAGACAGGCTTTCAACTGCTAGGTCACTGCTGTAGACTACATACTCTGAGATAACATTGAAGTTTATAAGGAAAGGTTTTGTATGGATTTAGGTTAGCAAGCACAGCACACATTTCCTTTTAATCTTGCTCAGTGAAAAAATAGAGTTGCATAAACATGAAAAAATAAAAAGCATCTTGAGGCAGATCTGTAAAGAGAAATATACAGCTCAAAGAGTTAAAGCTGTAGGCAGCTGAGAAGAGGGTCTAGCATGAGAAGGGCCCAACAACCTTTCTTATATCAGGTAAAGTGGTCTATTCTACTTAAGTCACACAAAGATGAGGCCAGGAAAAATGTGTCAAACTATGGGCTTTCTACTGTGATTTATTGATACCCTGAGCTGGTAAGTGTGTACTTGATTTGCCTCTCCCTTGTCTTTGTTTTTCATTGAGAAAAAAAATTAATGAAAAAATGGATTAAAATTCACAAAGAGAAAATGGTTTTTAAATGTGGAAATCCTGTGGTGTGCCTTTCTGAAAAAGGTGTATATTTGTATATGTGTGTATGTGTATGTATATGTACATGTGTAAGTAAAGATGCTGTTTATATTTTGGCTTAAGCAAAGGGATGTGGATTTAACACACTGCAGATAAATAAACACTAGGTCAAACCTTTCTCCCAAGACTTTATTCAAACTTTATTGTAATTATTTCAGGCAGAACTGCCCAGCCAGCCAGTGGTGCTACAGCAATCGGTCACCACGACCTGCAGTGCAGCCAGCTACTGGCCGTGCAGGAGCCGACTTGACATGCAGTCTGTGTTCTGGCTATGGCTCCCGCTGGCCTGCCATGCTACTGCTTCCTCCTCCCCTGCCACCACGTTCCTTTCCTCCCAGTCTGCCCCTTTGATTGCCCACATTGAATCTCAAATGAAATGCAAGCAGCTCAGCAATGAGGTTGGCAACCTCCAGTATCAAAGTGACGAGCAACTGGGGCAATAGTATCTTCAGCTAGCATAGCTGCAGCCAGAAAGGGATACGTGGTCAAATTCTGTAATGTCTTACAAGGACTGAAACATTGGTTTTAAGATGAAAAGAGCTGCAGTGATCAGGAAAAAAAAATACTGAAAGAATCAGAAGAAGTATTAACTATAATTGTACCGCTGGCTGTCGCTGTAGTACAGTAATGGACTGGGATTCATGCAGGGACCCGGAGGAGTCATTCTGAGTTCATTGTCTATCCCTGTCTACCCAGTAACATTCCTGAGAGTGAATACACTTGTCAAATGTAGAGGAGAAATATTCAGTTTTCTCTGAGGTATAAATACAAATGTCTGTTTCCAAGCAAAAGACAGGCATGAAAAGTTAATCTACAGGGTGTCAACTCAATCAACTGCACTGGCTTGAAATAAGACCAAACCCTTAATAAAAACATTACTGTCCCTACTACTCTCCCAGAAGCTACTGAACTGCCTGCTTGGGCTGCCGTGCTGTCCTGTAGCTACCCTGAGGCACTCCTTATCCCGTTCCTTTTTCCCCTCAGTCATCAATGTAACATCTGCCCATCCAAATAAGGCAGAATTTCCCCGAGTTGATTATTGTTCTTGTTAGGTTGGTTTAACATGGATCAGTTCATCGGTTGGGCTCACTGCTGGACCCCAAAGGTGGTTAAAAGGCACTGTCTCTGTAGAGAGTATTGATGATGAACTGATGAAGGCAGTGCTGGCACACAATGAAATTTGTCTATTCCACTATCAGTGTTATGCACCAGCGAATTGCCAAGGTCAGACCATTGCTGGTAGGCTGCTTGAGCTTTGTCTCAGACACAAGTCCTGGGAAAGTCAAAATGCAATTCTTAAATAATGTTTCCCATCCATCTCACCAGTAGAGCCTAATCCTGTGGGATACATTCAATATGGCTCAGGCAGGGGCAAGTCACTGATTTAATGCACAGCGTGATATCCATCTAAGAGAGAAAGAATGGTTGGTGAGCGTGTCTTTGTATGTCCAAATGGTTACCAGGTCTGATGCAGGAGATGTTGGTTTGCAGTAAGTAGGTGCCCAGTATGGCTGTTGTGGTCATTTCAGTTTGCTCCAATTAATATTCTTTAACATAACCCAGGCGCTAGTTTCTTACATTGGGTTTGTGCCTACAAAGCTATGCATTAAATGGGGTATTTTTCACTTAAGAAAAATCATGAGTTGTCTGAGAATAGCTGGTAGCTTGGTGGTGAGGGGAAGGTAAACAAGAAATCAAAAATCATCTTAAGCTTTTCCCAAGACATTGGCCCTTAGTCAGTGCTGGAGACAAGATAATGGGCTGGATGGACCTTTGGTCTGACCTTTTTTCACAATTTTTAATGTTCTTACCTTTGACCAAGTTAACCACTAAAGTGGACTGCTTTGTAGTCCATCTCAGGCTATCTTTCATTCCCTAAATCTTTCCTTACTAAGTCATACTCACCCAGGATGTTTATATGGATAGTCTGCATGCTCAATGAATGAGTTTGGGGTAGTGCTTCTCAGGGAAGAAAGTTCTAACTTCCTTCACAGGATCTAATACGCTCTAGAAGATGGATGGAAATAGTCCAGTCTTCTACAGGAATTACAGTAGTACAAAGCAAGATTGATTGAAAAAGAACATGTAGCCATGATAGTTTGCTCCTGTATGCCCAGGAAATGTTTTCTATTCCCAAATATTTGATCTAGTCTCTTGTACCTGTGCACAAGTGACGGTCCTGGTTGGTGTTCAGAGCTCTAGTTAGATGGGTGGTCCTGCTCAGTTTCTCATGTGATCTGAAATTTTTTCAGTAGAGATTGGGGTATCCACAGACTAAGGCAAGTAGCAGTGGGTGCAATGCATTGTAACATCATCAGTCTGTATGGCAATATATGTTTTTAAAAGCCTGAATGACAAGATCATGTAAACAGGGAGATGAGATGTGAGTATTGTCACAAAATATCTGAAAAAATTTCACAACTCCTTCATTCTTTTTTAGATATACACAGTGGCAAGACATGCAAAATTAAGAAGGAGAGCTCTTGGACTTGTGCATTGTAGATTCATTTATGCTTTTGTAAGCAAGCCCATGGTGCTGTCAAACTGAGTCACTGGCATTTTGTGCCGAGTTGGAGCAGGTGTATATAACTAATGCGTGCTACAAAGCAGAGGAGCTGCAGGGCCGTATCTTTATCTCTGGCAATTCCAGCCATTCAGAGTGAGCAAAATATTAAAGACTACAGTATGAGAATCAGCTTTGTGCTACCATCTATTCAAGTGCAAATACTCTTTAGCTAGACTGAACTGACTGTGAATTTGAAGCCTATTATCCATCTGCTGTTTATTCTCTCTTTTTCCTCATACAGGTTGTATTTACTTTCTTCGCTATTTTCTTTTTTCTTCTTAAACAATGAAGGGCTTTCTGCTGGAAAGGTCGCTGCTGGTCTTCCTTTAAGGATCCCAGGTTCGGAAATTACTTGAAGCACTTTGAAGCTTATGGGTTTTCTGATGAGGGCTTGCAGCTGTAGTGCCTTGCAAACATGGTGCTGTGGTCTATAGGACAGTGCTGTGTGTTGTCTAAGAGCTGCCTGTGACAAGCAGGTGGCCTGGATGCTTCACCACCAAGGCCACCTTGAGCAATGGGCTGCTGCATGCTGGCCCCTCCACGGTGCTGTCAGAAATGTCTGTTACCTGAAACACTGAGTTATTCAGGGCTAAATATCCACTTTTCCACAAGGAAATTTTATTTCTAGTCCAAAAGAAGTCTCCTGATCCTGTTCACAGCATGTCTCTGCGAGCAGTCGTGCTGCAGAGTGGAAGTGGTGGTGTGCTGCAGGGAGCGGGGGGCCAGCAAGTGACCACCTCCTGGCCAGCAGGATCTTCTCTAGCTGGCCCTGCTGCTGACCGCCTCCTCCCCAGCTTGTGAACCTGCAGTCTCAAGTACCATTCCCCTTTAAAAACAGGTCTCTTATTTAACTCTGTAAATCCAGAGTGAGAACTGCTGGTTAGTGACAAGTGTGCGGGTGGGCCAGACTATGGCCCATCAGGTGTCGAGGTAAGAACCTGATGGGAAGGATTCCTTCTCTCCTTCACTGCCTGCGTCACGTTCTCTTCGGGGTTATTCAGTGTCCCTCATTGAAATCTAGCACTGCACCGTCATGTTCAGCATATTTGAAAATTTGATTTGGGCTAGCAGCTGGTTGATTTGAAGGTAAGTTTTGGAGTCGGTAAAAGCCAGTATATTATAAACACTAGCTCAACAGGTATTCACCCCTGAACTCATCCCCACAATGAACCAGATCTTTGAATGTAGAGACCTGCAAAGTGCCTAACACTATAAGGCATAACCTAACACAATAACATCCACATGAGGAGGTGGTTCAACCTTTTCAAGGCATCTGATTCCTGGGAAGAAGTCAGAATTTCTTACGCTATACTACGTATGCATTCTGGCCAACTTTTTACATTTTGTTCACATAGAACATAGATATCTACAGTCAGTGCCAAGTAAAAGTGTCTCAAATGTTTAGGTAATCTTGGACTTGGGTGCTGTAGGCATTAAAATATCTTGGGGAAGGGGATAACACATTTCAGTTGTCCTGGGAGATTGACCTTGGCATGCAAAATAATTGTTGGCAAATTAATCATTGTTATTTTGCTTAAAAAACCAAACCCTTGCTGAATAGTCTGATTTTTTTTTAGCTGTCAGAACTCTGCCTCAAACAATAGTTACATAGTACTATCACAAAGGAGGGATGGGGCGAGAAGATTACCCAAAATGAGAATGAATAGGCTTGCTGGTTTCTACCTTCTCCAGGAGGAAAGCCTGAAGCTCTGGGACAGCGGTGGGAGTAGGAGGCAGTGGGGAAGGGAGAGCTCTGATGTGGAGGAGTGGGGGAAGAGAGGTAGTGGGAGAAAAGGTGTGTAAGAAAATATTTTGCTTTGACTGAATTAGAAACTTCTAAAGTCAAACCCTTAACCCAGATACGTACTTTTTATAGATAAAGATCTTTTTCTGTTCAATAAAGTGTATCAGATGAATGACTTGCTTGTAAAGATCTAGAAAGATTAAAAAAGGCCTCTAAAATGTTACAATGTAACTTTTTTAAATATTAGGAAAAAGCTCTTTCTTCGATGCTGGTAAGCCGAATTTCAGTGCAATGAGAATTTTTACGGCTCAGCTATAAACCCATGAAAATAAATTTTATAATATAAATCCCAAGAGAACCATAACTATACCAGGGCAAACAAGATACTTCAATAAAAAGTGCCTGAGAATTGGAGCTGAAATTTACTGCAGAAAGTAATTTAGTTTGACAGTGCAAGTATGTTGCAAGCCAAAAAGAAAAAGAGAGCTAGCCAGATGGGAAGTGCTTTGGATAAAGGAAGGTCCAAGAGGGAAGCAAAGTCAGATAACTGGTTTTCAATTTGGTTTTAATAAAAAAAATGGTGCTAAATCTGTAACTTTTTCAGTGTCTCTATATAAACCTTCTAAAAGTGACTATATAAAAGACGAGTGATGTTACTACTGAAATTCCTAGGTGCAAATAATATCCACAGACTGAAATATCCTGCTCAGAAGGGAATAGAGGGCTGCTAGATAGCAGCAGTGATGTCAGTGTCATCTGGTATCTTCATCTTTGGGATTGTTTGGTTTTTTGTTATTTATTCCAAAATAAAACCACACCAGACACCAAGATATGTGTTGTGTGTGCCTGAAAGAAAAACATGCACACGTTCAGATGTCTCCCCTTCTTTGGCAGAAAAGGAATCTAGGCAACTTCTTCCACACCTGGCCTGGTTTGCAATTGGAAGGCTACAGGACGTGCTTGGTCAAAATGACTGGTAAAACCCAGATTGTTTCTGGGATCAGACACACTCCTTATTGACCCATCGCTATCTAACTTCCTTGTAACTAAGGAAGATTTTCCTGGATTTTGGAAGCAAGGGTGAGGCTGCAAGAGAATGTGTCATTTCCCTGTACGTGCTGTGCGACTCTTCAGGAATTGTGACTTCTCATGTGGCTGCTACACATCAACATTACCCGTATCGGTGCATCTCAAACAGAAACCTGTAGTCACGGGGGGAATGTACAGAAGCAAGGATCAAAACAATTTCTTGCTTTCATATTTCTTGCCTTCTTCTGAAGCCTGGCCTGTTGGATTTTCCAAGATGGGGGAGTCTGCTCCTTTTCCAGTGGTTGTAGCTTTACCTATGTACTGGGAAAATGGGCCAAAACCAGTGGCTTCAGTACTAAACAAACTTGGCTGAGAGACATGGAGATCTAGAGGTTTTAAACGAAGAGAAATGAGGCGTTATAAACTTTTATGGGTGGCATGGAAACTCACAGTTGAGAAGCTTAATCCTTTCTTGATTTTGCGGAACACGTGAGAAACAGAGTGATTTTGAATGTGGTGTGTCCTCTGACTCTCTGTTACGCAGTTACTATTCCCAAAACCGCAGGCTGTCAACCCTTACTGTTGGTTCACAACACCTGTGTGGGCCAGCAGAAAGGCCAGGGCTCTAAGAGAGTAACTGGGAACACCTGGGGAGGTACCTGCCTCTTTTTGTTGTGTCTGGCTCAATGTCTAGCTTCTTCTAGAACCATGAAATGAGTGGGGAGCTGCCTTGGAAAAAAAAAAAAAAGTAGAAAATACAAGTGAGTGCTAAACTTCTGTGTTTTTTGGGGAAATGGGTGCCTGGCCTGGCCAGGCTAAGTGTCTAATTAAAATGTGAGATGCTAGGCTTTGTGCTGATGGTAGGTGAGCCCTGCTTCTTTTTTAGCTATAAGAAAGAAGAAATTATTAACTCAGCAATTGCAGAGAAATTTTACTTGAGATTTTTAGGACTTCATGGTCCTATATTTGAAACTGCAATTTGTGCTCCTAGGAGAATGCAATAGAGAGGGAAAGCATTATTTTTTATTGGGGTCCTGTGGAGAAAAGAAGAAAAGGTAAGAGGAACCCTGACGCAAAGGAAAGTAGGCTTCCGCTTGAATCTGTGGTTAGTTTTATATCCACACCTATGAAATCTATTAATGACATGTGTCACCTAGGAGAGATTGCAATAGCAGCAGTAAATGGCTTCCTACAGTGTGACATTGTACTGCTCTGTGCTTGTAACTAACTGCAAGACCTAATACTCATTAAGATATACTTTTATCACTTATAGAAAAGATCTTAAACTATCAAGCCTTTACAAACCACTCGAGTGATTCTTAATGTAAAGTGTGATTGATTTCTGAAGGTTTTACTCGGGTCTGTGGCATTCACTGTTTTCTTGTGTTCTCCCATCCTGACCAGACAGTAAGTACACCTCATTTGTTCCACATAGGTAGCTGAATATGAAAACTAATAATTCCAGTCAGCGAGGCTGGCAGCGTAATTATGTCTTGATACATATGTTGTGAGGAAACTTGAGCGCATCTGCAGAAGCTGAGCTGCTGCAGTTAATCTACCGTGTGCAGTGACTAATTTCATTGGAGAACTGAAAGTGAATGAAAATCTTGCACTAGGACCTTAATAAGAGGCTCTTTGTGTTTGCCAAAATATTGACCCCACCGGCACTGTAAAGCATGAACAAAGAAATTAGATTGCCTTTTTGCACACCCCTGACTTGGGAGGAACGCTGACCTGTTTTTTGTGTAGAAAACTGATTGATGAGCATGCCCTGTGAATGGATCTTAATTGGAAAACAAGATAAATCAGAGAAGTGAATGTTTTCATTGCATGGGGCCCAAGACTGATTCTGTGACAGTGAATCAGTTTAAGGCACGTATTATTTCAAAGAGATTTCTAGTTACAACAGCTTATTAATTTTCGTAACTTCTTGAATGAGCATAAATTGATTATAACATTGACCTAAACTTGGGACAGTAGGGTGTTTCTGTTATTCCAGTACAGCTTTTCTATAGTTCTTATGTTTTATTTTTCTTTGTGAATTGTGCTGTTGAGTCAGTTAAAACAAACATAGGAATAAAAATTGTGCCCTGCATTCATTTTAATTAGAAAACAAGATTTGGGACACAGTGGAAAGGGAAGGATCTTTGGGTCGTTGTTTGTGTGACTGCAAGTACCACCTCATGGTATTTCTTTCATAACCTGATCAACATGTGTCTTAAAATACTTGGGAGTAGCGAGGCAAAGTACTACATAGGAAGTTTTTTGGGGAACCATGTTTTTCTGACAGTTAGCCCTCTAATTTGCAGCCTGAATTGATTTATGGCTGGTGTGTGCCCCTTTGCCTTTGGGACAGTATTGTCCTGTGGCTTACACGGCACTCTTCCCTAATGTTGTTTTTCCCCTTTCTGGACAGCAAGCACATCTCCTATCAGTATGTCTTTTGCTGGGTGAAACAAAATTCTCTGTCCTTGTTAAGCAGACATGTGTCCTTTCCCAGCTGCAGCAGATGAAGAGGTTACCATCTTCTAATTTGTGCCCCCTTCCCTGGAAATTAAAATCCATTATTATCTACCAGCAGAGCTACTGATGTGAAAACACCTTGAATAGGCTTTGTGAATCTGTTTTCGCTGACTGGTAGTTGAATTGGGTAAGGTGATAACTAGCTCATAGTGACTGAAATAGATTGGGAAGTGTTCACCAAAGCAGCCTTAGTTAGCATCTATAAGCAAGCAGAGAAATGGTGATGCGTAACTTGGAGTAGACTGGGAGAGACCTTTTCAAACCAGCACGATGTGGATGAGGAGACAGTATGTGTGTACATATGTCTCTGTGTGAATGTTTTATCCCAGCTTGTCCTTTTCACCCAGTTCTTCAGCTGGACTTGCATAAGATGGAGCAGGTTAACAAGCCCCAGAGAGCTTATACTTAGAGCATTTAGTTTCTCCTGACTGCCAACACTGATGAGTCATATGCAGATTTTGTCTGAGTGGGTCACATCTTTGAAAAGAAAATTGGGTTTGTGCCAAGGAGATATTTTTATCCTAAAAGATCTGTTAACTACACCCAATATTGGTAACTTTGAACTGGTAGGGGGTGGATATTTTGTATTTGAATGTTTTGGGGGGGCAATATTTTCACTGTTTTTGTCTTTCAGTAGTGGTAGTTGTTTTACAAGGTGCGTAGGAGTTGTGTATACCAAAAATGTCTTACGGGGAAGAAAAAGGTACAAAAATTGTAAGCTGTTCTAGAGCAGAATACATTTGTTTATTTATTTGACTTTATTTATATTTTAATAGGGATGAGAACAACTTGCTCTAATGTTGAAGCTTTGTCTTGTTTTATATGGTTTTAGACTTCCTTTATATTAAAAATGTAATTTCTTTTTACTTTTCAACAATGATACTCTTAGTGCTCTCTTATATTTGCAGAATGCCACACGCACCAATGATCCAGCAGACTGATATGTAGTTGTGTAACATCTTGAATGCACAACATCTGTCACTGCTCCTCTGAAAACTGAACATCCCCCATAGACAGAGCACACAGGCTTTTTACAAACAGTGTTATTTCAGGAATTAAATATATATTTCATAATTTAAAGAAGCATGTGTTCTATAGGTAACACACTTGTATGGATGCTTTCCCCATGATATCTTGGAAGACCTTATTTTGTCTGTTTGGTTTTTTTCCCATTTTTTTAAAAGTTTATCTTTTTTATTCCAAAACATACACATTACTTTCAAAAGTTTCATAAAAAAAATTGCCTAGTCATCCAAGTTAGGTACTCAAAATCCACTAGCTATTCTAATTTCTCCTTGGCACAGAACACTTTTCAAATGGATGAAATACAGGACAGCCAAAGAGGTGGATCTGTTCAAATAGGAGAGTAAAAGGTCCAACTAAGTGCTTGAAGTTCAGGTTGTCCACACCGTGCCTCATTATGCAGTACAGACGTACTTTTTGATACTTAGCATTTTATAGGGCTGGCAGGTTGTCATTAAAACCGTGCCAATTTGTATCTGAAATCCAAGAAGGAGTTTGAACGGAATCTCATGGAACCTTTATACTTATTCGTTTTGACCGTACAGCCGCATTTAGGGTATTCACATAGAAAGGCTGCCTAGAGAACACTTGCTTTTTCACTAAAATCATGAATGTTAGCTATGTTCTGAATGGTGGTGCAAATACATTTGGCAAGATGTATTAGCTATTGGCTCTTCCAGCAAAGAGATCAAAGCCTTGGTGAAAGAAACAAAATGAGCACGTTTTACGAACCAAAGCCATGAGCTGAATGAGGGCAAGACTTGTCTTCCTCAGCTCCTTAAACATCAGGACAGATAATGTTCATGTACTTCTGAGAGTTTCCTGGCTCAGGCTCTGGTGTTGCCCTGTATCAGGCCGCCTTCTCACCTTTTTCCTCCTGCCTCAAGTAAGCTTTAATATTTTGCAAGCTCGGACTCTGCAGGCTTTCGTTCTCTCTTAGCAACACATCTGCATTTGATTTCTACAAATAGCTGGGATATAATCCCTCACAGTCAGTTTCTATTGTTGTGCCTGTTTCTTCCATCTTTAGCTTTAAGAGCACAATACGACAGACTGTGTTTAATGCTACTGTGCCTTTATTCATGCAATGTTCCCAAGGACAGAGTAGGCAAAAAATCTTCTTAGATGATAGAGGTGCTCTTTACCATAATGTTAAAATACTGAATTAAGATTGAAGCTTATATAAACAGGCAAACTCCTTTCAGCTTAAGTTGTCTTACTCAATAAGGAGAGTTTTCAGATAAAATCAGGATGTTTATGGTGTTTAATTCTCACTTTGTGTTTGTCACAACCTTGCTGTGTTGCATGGGTTCTTGGAGCCCCAAGAGGTGGTTGGGTAATTTTACTTATTTTTTCTCCTGGGATAAGAGAGAAATACAGTAAGACGCTGCTGCTTGACTATTCTATTTTCTTCTGGTTTTCATAGTTCAGTAGTTCTTCCCTGAAATGTTTTAATGGGGGAAGCCATAATAAATTACATGGGTATTCTTTCATCAAGGTAGCTAATGAAAATGTAGGAAAGTATGGAAGACATCATACCAAACTGTATTGTTTTGAAACTCTCATCCTTCTGCTTTCCATCCTGTATAATTTTTTTGCTAATATTCTCATGTTTAGTAGCTAAATAAAATGTTAGTGCTAAGACTCAGTGTTCACGTAAGCCTAAAGAAAAGGTGATCTAAGAATCTAGAGCCTTGATGACTGCTCAGTGGATTATCATGAACTCCAGATTTTCAAAGGGCAAGATGGCTTATTTCAGAGATAAACAAACAGACAGTTCCTCTCTTACCCCCAGCAGAACAAGATGTAAAAGAAACAAGTAATTTTTAGGGAACAATTTACACTCTGGGTTTAGCCCCTTTTTTTGCTGTTTCAAAATTGTTTGAGAGAGCATGGGTTCCTCTGGTGAACAGGCTTAATGGTGCTTGACGGGTTTTTTTGCCTTCTCTTATGAGCTGCAAATAGTTTGCTATAAGAAGCTATTACACTGTGTTCAAATTCCATACTTGTTACCCTGTGGTTTCACAGATTGATTTCTTTCCCTTGAATGGACACCGTATTTTTGTATTGAAGGAAGGAGTTGAGAACCTTTCCAGGAGAAGGGTCTAAAGATGAGGTTGGAAATGTTATATTTTAAACTTTATTTATTGAAGTGTCTACTAGTTTAATACGTTCTTCCTGGGTCTAATTTAAGGCTTCTTTGGAAGGAGGAATATTTACATACAAATTTTACTTCTTGTTACATTTACACAAGATAGGTGCATGCCTGGCATAGTGGGAAGAACTGTGATAAGTTTGTTTGGGTGGTTTTTTTTTTGTTTTTTTTTTTGAACATTTGACTCCTCTTACTATGGCTGGGGCTGTCTCTGAGTATGCTAATATCTCTTCAATTTGGCAAATAATACCTCACTTATACTGATAAAATTTCCTACAGGTGACTGGGTATGGTAGAAGATTGAGTTATTCCCCATGTGAGTGAAAATTCATGGACAGTGCTGTGCAGTATTCAGGCAGCTTTACTTATAATCTTATGGGCATACAGGCCTTTGAATTTTTTCAAGAAAATGCTTTGATATTTTCACTGGCATCTTAAAAATAATCCTGACATTTTGCCATTAAGAAATAATAGAAGAAGGGAATTAGAAATGGAATAAAGTATCACTAGTGAATGAAAGCTCATATACGTATCAAACAGCCATCAGCTCATTGCTCATAAAAGACAGCAGCTCCCATTGCCATTGAGGAAACATTTCCAGTGAAGCAGGCACTCCACCATTGATGTCTCAATCTTGAGCTTATAGGGAGACCTACAGAACATCCTCAAAGATTAATCTGGAACCTAAGCTTTATGACTGTACCGTTCATAACCAGAAGAGTGAAATGATTATGGGTACAAAATACTTGTGGAAAAAGCTGCTGCTTATAACCCCGGGTAGTTTAATCGCACAGCGCTTGGAAGGGCTGTACTTGGTGGAACGGAGGAGGTGGAAACTGCAGTATGGGTTGAAATATTTTATGAGTTTTGTCAGCAAAGAAAATACTGATGCATCTCTGAGTTCAGAGCAATTGTTCTAACCTATACTTAACCTGAAATTTGTTGCTTTGGTTTGACCTAAAGAGGATCTTGTGTGCCTGAAAACTTTCCTGAAAACTCGTCTATTTTTTTTTTGCAGTTAAATCAGGTGCTGCAATAAAAATACTATTCTTCCATAAAAGACAAAGTTGAATTTTGGCATTTTTCTTTTCCTGCAGTCCTAAAAGTGTTTTAGTATGGGGGTTTTTCTTGTTCTGTCTGGGCTGTTGCCGCTTGTTGGGGTTTTCAGGTTTTTTTGTTGTTGTTGTTAATCAAACTGAATAAACCTAATTTTTTTTATGGTATATTTAATGATAGGTACACAGATCATCCGCCAGTTTGGATCCTTTATATCTAGCACACAGCTGTCCATCTGAATCTTCATGTGTTTCTAAGAATTAACAATATTTTAAAATGTTTTAAGTATTTAGCTAATACCAACAAAATGCATTTGTTATGTAGAGAAAAAGTATTTATTTTTCTACTGTGTAGTGATTTGCTTATGAGAAATTAAGCATTCAGTGACTCTGAGGTTGATAATATACTGTATGTAGAGTAATTAAATATTACTGAAGCATCTGTGTATGTACCTTCAAAACAAAACTCTTCTCTTCGCTTGTTTTCTAAAGGCAGAGTCCCAGCAGGGGGCTCCCGGGTAACACTGAGAAATCTTTAGTAGTCTTAATGCACACTAGTTGCCTGCACTTGGATGATAGCTGTGTATTTTAGAATACAATTTGAGTCATTATTATTATTATTTTTTTTTAAAGTATTTAACTTAAGGAAGGTTTTGGTTGCTAAACTCTTTTGGCTTATCTTAAAGTGTTTCAGTGGAAATTGCTGTTCCTTGGATCCAAAGGCAGATGGTGAAAAGCTGAAATTTTTGCCTTACATCTTTTAATAATCTGGCTGATACAGGTCGTGTGCTGATTTAGGCTTAACATCATCTAACATCCCAGAGAGAGCTTAGAATTCTTATACATTTTAGTAATTTTCTGCAAACAGGTTAAGTGTATTCTCTTTATCAAGAACAGGCAGCATTAATAGTATTAAGAGCACAATTATCAGTGACATGTAAAGAAATAATTTAAAAAAAGAAAAAATGATATATAATCCTAGAATCCTGCCAAAAAATAAGAGCACTGATTTTATAGCCGTCTCATTTATTTATTTCAGTGAAAGACTCACCAGTTGGAGACCTTGTAACAAGACAAGTAGGCCAGTAGCCAACTGTATTTCAAATGATGCCATCTGGGGTCAATGGAATAATTCTTAGGAAATAATCTGACAATTTTTTTCTTCTCTCCCCTCCCCCACTTGCAAAATGTCTGCCTAGAGATTCGTTAAAAGTATTTGTTCAGAAGCGTTTCTTCAGGTATTGAAATACCTCTTGTAGAATAGTTTATGAGCTAGTAAAATAGAAAATGAGGTGGATTTTTTTGATTGGACTCCCAAGGTGGGTTCCACAGATGTTTTCTGACAGAAGAAAATAATGGGAAATGGGTTAGGACGTTATTTCAACTAAATCCTTACTAATAAAGTAAATCTGTGCAATGTTTTTCTTTCTGTCTCTTGATCAGTTAGAACCAGTAAATACAGCATTGGGGACATATAGATGATTTACTTGGATAACTGTTAGGCCTTTTACAAACTCTTAAACAATATCTCCTGTTTTACCAAAAAATACATAGCCTTAAAGGATATGGTCTTTCCTTTGTAAAAAGTTTTACCATCAAACCTGAGAACAAGTTTAAGACATCCCACATCAGCTAATAAAACCAAAAATATTAAGATTTCCACAGCAGATTTGCTCTGCAGGTTCTTCATTTACACAAATACATTGGGAACAGGACTGGAAGTAGATTTATGCTTCCAATATAACCACTTGATCACACTGTCTTACATAGTTTACAAATCCATCTATCTAAAGATTATGAAAAATGCTGCATTTGCAGTCTCTTGTGAGGTGGCTAGAGTAACTCTGCTAAAAGAGACATCGCCAGCACGCATCAGAGCATCAGATAGTTAAATATCCCAGGTCTGAAAAGTGCCAAAGGGTTGAAACTTCCCCAAATTTCTTCTGCCTGTGCCATGATGCATGGGAGATGTCAGCTTACCCTTTGTACATAACTTATCTTCTCAGATGATAAACTTTTCTGTCTGATGCATAGAAATCATGGTAATATAAGAAAGCGTATATATATATATATATATATCTCTTTTTGGAAGATGATTGGTGTCGTTGGACCAAGCCTATTTTATGCATGTGGCTCTGCAAAATTGGTCTTTGGCATTTTTTCATGAACATAAAGAACTGGACGCTTTTCATGTGTGGAAGATACACAATTTTGCAAAAAATAAGCTCAAATAATTTGTACTTGTTTTGATTTGTTTTTAGCTGTTCTTTCCAAAGAGATGCTAAGTGTACCCTCTTACTGGCCTGACTCTAGGAAGGGCCTGCATGTGGGTCCTTTTGTTTGCATGTATGTGTTTTGGTTGGTTGGTTGGTTGGTTTTTTTTTTTTTGTGTGTGTGTGAGTTGTGTGTATTGTTTTTCGTTGTTATTGTTTTGGAGAGTTTTGTTTGTTGTGCCAATTTTTTTTAAACAAAATTTCAAGAATTGGCACCACCCCTCTGTCAGTGTGACGCGTTGTTGTTGGGACCGAGGCCGGAGGCCGTGACTGCTGCGTTACTCTGACTTGTGAGCAGGTACCTTGGCTAGGGTGAAACCAGCCACGCTGGGTGGAGACAACACTCTACCGGGGCTGGAGGAGCTGGGGCTGATGCTGCTGCCTGATGATTTAGCCAGAGATCAAGAAATAGTTTGCAGTCAGCTCAGACTCTCGTGTAGGTCACCCCCATGTAAATCTACCTACTGTAGGTTTAACTGCTGAGTTTCAAGTTGCTTTGTCCATGCTTTTGACTCTTGCTTCAGACTCCGAGTAGCTCCACTACTTCTGATACTTCTAGATTTTTCCTTGAAAGATTATGTCTAATTATATTTGTAATGCAATCAAATATGTCATCCAAAACTACATGAATTGCATTTGAAGTACCTACCTCCTCATGTCTGCTTAGGCTGACTTCTCAGTCTAACAAAAAGAGGTCAGACTTGCAGTTTAAGGTGGGGTTGTATTTATCACCAATGCTATAGCAATACTTGGTAATCTCACCTTATTAATGGCTTTATAAATTAAAACATTCTAATTCTCACACGTTTCACCTCCCAGAATTAAGACATTTTGGCCTGGCAGTTATGAGACCATGTGTGTTGATACTGTAGCAAAAGTGTCAAATAGGGGAATGTACTATTGTATTTTATAGAGTAATTCATTTTACATTTTATTCTGCTCAAGGGCTTTGCTGTTTTCTAGATTGTAAAGTCTCTTGCAGCTACTTCTAAATTAGGCCAATGATATTTTAGAAGAAAGGCTAATCCGCTTTTTCTTTTAAGTGAAGATATTTGTAGAAGAGTGAGGGTTAAGGAGAAAATACGTTGCCTGAAAACATTGTTTTTTAAAATTCATTATTATTTGCATCTTAGCATTGTACTCAAAAAACAGTTCTTAATCTGTGTTAAAATTACTTGAAACCACGCTGTTTGATTGCTGTAGTGAATTAATCAAGGCAGGGTTGCTCTTGATGCTGACACCCGTAACCAGTGCAGCAGAGCAGGTACAGCCTGACAGCTGGGAGCTTTGTGAGCAAAGGGAACATCTCTGGGAAACAGCAGCCCCCGCAACCTGGCACCTTTTATTAATTTTCCATTTTTACTTCGTGTGTCCTTAGTGAATGGAGCGGCCCAGCATTTGTTCAGTTCCGCAGCCTTAGGATAGTGTTTGTTAGGACAGTTATTGTCTCTTAGAGATAATACCTAAATTAAGACTCCTTACTCTGGTAAAACATTTGCTGCATCCCCTAGGACCTTAATTTGCCTGCCTGATACTTTTATTGCATAGAAAAGGTACAGGTTTACCCCGCTGATTTTGGTTGAACTGGTACTTCACTGATGTCACTGATCAACATCAATATAAATGAAATGAAAGTGAGGTTGGTTTTAAGCAGCTAAGAACTTACATTTTCTCCCTAAATAATAACTGTTCTCAGTATGCTCAAAATTAATGGCATGCAAATTGGAAATCTGCAGCAAAGTACAAATTTAATTGCTGTCCCTTTTTATTATTAGAGGGAACTGGATTTGCTTTTTATTAAATGTCTTTTTAATGAACTTCAAGACCTGGAAAACACACATACTATGGTATGTAGCAAATGTATGCTTATATGAAATGGACCACTTAAAGTACGTTAGCATATTAGGATTCGGCACAGATACTTTTCGTTATGTACCTGTACATAACATTATATAAAAACATATAGTAAACAATCTGTACTGCTAACAATGCATACCAGCTCTATAAGTTAAATTTCAGTGGTTTTTAGAAAAGCTTTTGTCTCTTTCTTTCGAAAATACAAGTAAGTGGTGTAACTGGGGCCGAAGCCAATGGTGTGAGGTTCAACAAGATCTCAAGTGCCTGGTCCTGCACTAGGGTCACAACCCCATGCAGCGCTACAGGCTTGGGGAAGAGTGGCTGGAAAGCTGTTGGGTGGAAAAGGACCTGGGGGTGTTGGTCAACAGCCAGCTGAATATGAGCCAGCAGTGTGCCCAGGTGGCCAAGAAGGCCAACAGCATCCTGGCTTGTACCAGGAATAGCGTGGCCAGCAGGACTAGGGCAGTGATCGTTCCCCTGTACTCTGCACTGGTGAGGCCCCACCTCGAATACTGTGTCCAGTTTTGGGCCCCTGACTCCAAGAAAGACATTGAGGTGCTGGAGCATGTCCAGAGAAGGGCAACAAAGCTGGTGAGGGGTCTAGAGCACAAGTCTTATGAGCAGCGGCTGAGGGAACTGGGGCTGTTTAGTCTGGAGAAGAGGAGGCTGAGGGGAGGCCTTATCGCTCTCTACAACCACCTGAGAGGAGGTTGTAGAGAGGTGGGGGTTGGTCTCTTCTCCCAAGTAACAAGCCATAGGACAAGAGAAAACGGCCTCAAGTTGCACCAGGGGAGGTTTAGGATGGATATTAGGGAAAAATTTCTTCCCCGAAAGGGTTATCAAGCACTGGAACAGGCTGCCCAGGGAAGTGGTGGAATCCCCATCCCCAGAGGTATTTGAAAGACAGCTAGATGTGGCACTTAAGGACATGGTTTAGTTGTAACTCGGCAATGATAGGTTAATGGTTGGACTTCATGATCTTAAAGGTCCCTTCCAACCTAAATGATTCTATGATTCTAACTGTATATGTCTGTTTGGTGTTGCACAGTATAAACAGCAAGAAATGTGTTCAAAATCTAGTATTTCAGGGAAAAAGCAAATATCATAAAGTCATGCAAACTTAAGCACTAACTTCTAGAGTATGAAGATGGCATAAGTGCTGCTGCAGGAGTATGTATGCAACTGGCCACACTGATACAGTAGAGGTTACGTAGCTCACTTGTGGGGATTTTCTTTCTGGTCGCTCAACTATAAGATACCTGTGCGCCTAACAGGTTATCAGGCGTGACCTTTTATGGTTTGTGAGAGGAGAAAGCTGAGATGGTAAATATACAAAACCTCCTTTCTCATCTGATGCCTACCCCCTAAAAGCAAGTAAAGAAAGAAATACTCATAAAAAATTGCCTGTGCTGTTATTGGATGAAGTGAATCTTAGAATGTATATAAAGTTATTTGAAATTCTTCTTCATCAAAGGTACTTCAGTGTTAACCTCTACCACTAAATTTATTTTTACTTAATTTCTGTCTCCCAGTGTGTTTGAAAGCACCATAAATAATAGCATTATTTATACACACTAGAGATGAGCTTTGGTGTGAATGGAGTTCTTTTAAAAACAAATAAATACTAAAAAAAAATAAAAATGAAGACCATTATATTTAGAAGTGTAGTTTTTCTGCAGATTGAGTTGACAATGGCAGAGTAATAATTCCAAAGTATTGGAAGACATTTGCACTTCTGATATGAGAGAAAGGGACGACTTGTTCAGATTTAGTAGGCAGAACATAATCTGTAAAATAGAGGATAAGAAAATCATCCAAAACCAATTTATGCCAAGACAGCAAGAGATGATGTGCTGCATAGAAAATATGTAATCCATACTTTGCAGTGCCCTTCAGCTTTAAAATGAAACATTTGTTAAACGTTGTCTAATTATTTTTTTTAATTGCTCTTTGGATAGTATTAATGTGGTTAAATAGTATTTTAACAATATTAATATATTTAAATAGGTGACATATAATTTCAGGAATCCGAGTTTGATCTAGAATCTGCTTGAATTAAGTGGTCTTTGAATAAAGCCTAGTGGGCTTTGCTTTACAAAACGCTTATAATTCAGTTCTTCAAAGTGCTGTACTTGATAGCCATAATCAATTACAGCATCTAAAGCTTGTGTTTAAATTCAAGCCTGTGAAGCCAGTAGTGACTCCACCAGACTACTTATGTACTGAACTACTGATTACAAGAGCCACCGCTCACCTATTTAACGCTGAGTTCATGTTAAGTATTTGTGGTTTGTGTTTTTTTTTTAACATACTCTCATACTCCATCTGCAGTGTTTCCCCACCTTCCCCAGGTTATTTTCACATTAAAAAATGTTACATGAAAATGGAATGAAAATTAAGTTGGCTGAAATTGTTCCAAATCAAATGCAGGCAATTATTTGACCGTTCAGTAGGAGTTTATGAATAGTTGCTCCCCACAGTGTTGCCTGGTTTTGCCACAGCTGCTGTTTACTGGGGGTAAGAGGGGGGAGATTTGCCTCCCAAGCTGCTAGAGGGGTTTCAGTTTGTGTGCTTTCAGTGGTGAGGGTTTTTGGGATTGGTGCGACTGGTGGCTTCCTCCTTGCTGTTTGTGAGGCCATTCGTGCTAAAGGAAGAGAGCAAGGCTCTCTCTCAGTTATGCCTGGGACTTCTTACCCTGCCTAGCTTGCTTCCTCTTTCTTATAGTTTTCAGTCTTCCATTTACATTTGTGCTCTTTATTAACTACCAATTTACCACTTTATTTTATCAAGCCTGTGGGCTCCATTTTGTGCCTGACACTGAATAAAACCTCAGTGTTTCAGAAGCAGTTTTGCACATAGAAGCCTATAAACAATTACAGGTTTTCTGGTTTACCTGCAGTAGTAAAGGTTTACATAAGTCACGCCCTGTAAGTTTTAGGGGTTGTACTCACCTTTGTCTTAAATTTCATCAGTTTGGTCTGTGTGCTTTCAGTTATAAATTCTTACAGTGATCTTCGTTCAGGTATTCGTCATCAAAGGTGTTAAAGAAATGATAAAACCCTGTGTTAGTTGGTATGTTATGCATAACAGATGTGTGAGTACAGTAGTAGTGAGATTGCATTTCACTGTGTACGTGGCAGTACGTGGACATAGCATAAAAATTACAAATCCAACCACTCCAGAGCGAGGAGGTGCCTGAACTGAGGTTGTCTCTTTGATTTCCAGCCGTGGCGTTAAGCAGTGAAGACCATGGCAGCCTCCTGGGATGGGTACAGAGCAATGCAGTCCATAGAGTTTCCCACCAGTGCCCAACTAAATACTGGGGAAGTAAAACAACAATGAATTGAGCTTCCTGCAGTGAATGGACTAAATGTGCCAGTCCCTCACTAGTTTATCATCCTTATCGTCCTGTAGCACTCTGTCCTTTCCAATCTTTGTACATTAAGGAGGGGAATAAGGAACTGCAGGCTGGGGCTGAAGAGTACTGGGAGCAGCCAGAGAAGGCAGGTTTAGGGAGAAATGCTCACCCCTGGAGGCAAGAGTGCAGTTAAGCTGACAAGGAGTGTAAATCTAAGCTGGACAAAAGTCTGGCTGGACCTGAGAAAATGTTTCTGAAATGCAACAGGCCCAGTGGGGAAGTAGAGCTTTGTGCTGTTCCTGCTGTGTTGCCTGCTACTAGCAAGTTAGATGGCTGCAGGGGACACCCAGCCTGGGGAGGAGGCAACCATTAAAAAAATATAAAAACAAAAAGTACTCTCTATTTGAACTAGAGTAATACAGTGGTTGTTTGTGGGGTAAGGTTACAGTTACTTTATTATTGCTATTTTTTGTTTGGTGTCTGAATATAATTACATCTCTTCTTGCATCTTAAAAACAAAGTGAGGAAATACAATTTCTGCAGGATTCTTTTGTTCTGTTCCATGTTTTTTTTCCCCTCAACTAGAACATATAACTGTTCTTCAGTTAGATTTGCTTACTAAAGATGAGTGATGCTGAGAGTGTCTCATTCCCTAGTGCTCCTTCACCGTTCTCGCATAGAGCTATGAGACAGACTACACCTGTGCCACCTCCTCGTGCTTTCAGTATTTAGACAAGCACATCCCTCAGCTTCTGTGTGAAAAATAAGCTATATCTTGGTAAGCCAGTGACCGCTTGAGTGCTACTGTGCTTCATGCAGCAAATTGCAGACTGTAGCTGTATTGAAATGATAATTTTTTTTTTTTTTCCCTCAGAATGTATTTTGCAAACCAGTTTTCTATCTCTGTCAAATTAACTGCAGTGTATGGGAGGTGACCCAGGACAGACTATGCCAAATTAAACAGTTTGAAACACGGTAAGAAAGATCCTGAAAATGCATTTTTAGCTTATGGCAACATCACACATTGATGGTGCTGCAGCTCCCGGACAAATACAGATGTTCTCTGTCATGACTTTATAAACACACAGGCTGGAGGAGTCCTTGCCAAAGCATGAGAGAGCATGAGCAAACTTTGGTGCTTTTTTTCCCCTCTGCTCACTGCCAAGGGTAAGGAGTAGCTCTTTCTCCTACAGCTACTGAAGCCCGGTTGATAAATGCAGCTGTATTTTGGCCATGCATGCTGTCTTCTGTGCATAGACTGTTGATGCCAACTGCTTTCTCCCCATGGGTTTTGGTACTGGTCATTGCTTCCTCATAGAATCATCTATGTTGAAGGGAACCTTTAAGATCATTGAGTCCAACCATCAACCTAACACTGCCAAAACCACCACTAAACCATGTCCCTCAGCACCACGTCTACCCATCTTTTAAATACCTCCAGGGATGGGGGTTCCACCACTTCCCTGGGCAGCCTGTTCCAATGTTTGATAACCTTTTTGGGGAAGAAATTTTTCCTAATATCCAATCTAAACCTCCCCTGGTGCAACCTGAGGCCATTTCCTCTTGTCCTATCGCTTGTTACTTGGGAGAAGAGACCAACCCCCAGCTCACTACAACCTCCTCTCAGGTAGTTGTAGAGAGCGATAAGGTCTCCCTCAGCCTCCTTTTCTCCAGGCTAAACAACCCCAGTTCCTTCAGCCACCCCTCATTAGACTTGTTCTCTAGGCCCTTCACCACTCATCTCCTTGCACCAGCCACACCATGCCCAAAGACTGGGTTACAGACTAGGAAGAGGAGATGGCAGTAGGTTTGACAGAGGAGCACAGACAATTCGGACAGTCTGCAAGCAGTGGGAGGGACAAAGAGCAAAATCCATCTGCCTTAGGATCAATCAGCTGTGTTCTCCTCCCCTCCTTTTTTCCTTCAGAGTTAAACAAATGCTCCTAGCAGTGCCTCTCCTGTGGTTGGGGGCCTTGCTGGCTGCCCGTCAGGCACATTTGCTTGTTTGAGGGTCGTCTGTTAGAAGAAATTTTGCAGCAAGTCCAGTGTGACCTGTGGCAGCCTGAACTGGCATCCACAACACACTTGTGAACTGCCCCCCTCGTCCCTACCCCTTCCTAATAGCTATACATTGAGGAATGTATTCATTTGCCTGTGAACCCTGAAAACTGACCCTTGGAGACAGAAAAGTTTTGAGAGGTGGAGGAAATTACAGATATTTGATTTGACTTATTTTTGCGAAGTTCTTATGTATCTTCAGGTTTCATAAATATAAAGGAAGTTGCAATTGGTTCTCGTGAGCCTTAATACCAGGTAACCACGTATGAAAACATGTGTTCCTGTGTCAGCTGTGATCTAATGTTTTGCTCTTCACTGGATTCTTTACTCCACCATAACACTCCTTTTTTTTTTTTTTTTTTTTTTTAAAAGATGCCTGCTGCTGAATTTTTTGGCATTGATACATGGAAGATAGCTTTTCATATCATTTTCAAAACTACTCTATCTCCCGATAAAAGAATGATTTATAAGTTGTCATGTATTTTTCTGTAGAGTGAAATAAAAAGTAGTTTTTATTTCAGCTAGATGATGTTGGTTTTTATAATTTAGAATGACGGCAGTCTTTTTTTTTTTTGGCTGGAGCTGTTTAGTAACACAGGTGAGGACAATCTATTGAGTACTAGTGTAAGTAGGCTGTTGCTATGATGGGACATCCTCAAAAGGACCCAATAACTGTCTCTTTAATAAAATCCATGAAGGTGCGTGGAGAAAAAGCAAAACTCCATAGCCTCGAATCATGGCAATACAATACCAATCCACAAAGTGGTGAAGTATCACTGCAGTAAAAGATGTAAGCTCCTGGCTAGCAAGTTTCTTTAGCAACACTCTCAGATATAGCACCAAAATAGAGACAGTCAAGAAGGGAAGTTTACACTCAAACTTACATTTAAGATTATATTTTAAAACAGAGCATTCTGCATTTAAATAGAGCTTTTCTTGTATTCCACCCTTAGGATATGCTAGATAGGCTTCCATGGATATTGCATGAGTAAGTCGTTAGTAAATCCAACGTTACATGGGTCAATTCACATTTGTGAATTGGTTGGAGGTAGATGGATATGTATGACAGTGTTTATGTCACAGAAGACCTTATTTGTGTAAGAAATGGTGAAATAACTCCTTACATTGATGGCAAAGATCATCCTTCTGCCCTGCCCCCCTGCAGTTGCAGCAGTGCCTAGCAAAGCGGCATCCTCTGCTGCAGTGGTATAAAAATGCGTGGTCTCACTAAAACCAGGAGTTGTTGGTGCTCCAAGCCAGACCTTCACCTACTTGCTGCGATAGGCTCAGTCCCCCTGCCTGGAAAGAAATAAAGACCTGCTCTAATGAAAGATGGGATTGTATCTGAACATCAGAAGGGAGAGAGATCTGTGTAAAGGTTGTGCTTCTTAACACCTAAGTCTTTTGAAGGATATGCTTCTTTCACCACACCAAAAGAAATTCTGCTTGTGCTTATTTAGAGGCAATGTCATGATAAGAGAACAGGTGTCTCAGAAGCAAAGAGATGTCATTGTTCTGCTAGTGAAATGCTGAGAAGAATTAAGAGGTGTCATAAAAATAATAGGAAAGGATGATTTAAATCAGAGCTTCCATTCTTGACATCATGATATAAGAATTTGAATATAGAATTCAGTACAATAAATTACTAATGTTTCCTTAAATATCTTAAAGACAGATTACACCTCTAGCATCTTACCCAGGAAAGGGGAAGAAAGAACAAGCAAAAGAAACACCAGCATGTGTTGGTTTGAGAATCTAGAGCTTTGGGAGAGATTTCTAGGGAATTTTGTGTGAAAAGGCAATAAAAGTTATGAGAGACACTGCTAGTGCCAGAAGGGTTATAGCCAATGGGATCTGATGACTTATTCCCCTCCCCACCCCCCTTTTTAATAAAGAAGAGTCCAGTATTTTACCAGCTGTACTGGGATCAGGTTAGAGCTGTCTCAGACACGAGCCTCACAGTGCTGCAGGTTTGCACGTTGACTCAAAGGGATTTTTTTCCTTTCTCTTAGGAAGTAGGTGGCTACACCACAGAAAATAATAATAGCTGCTGGTGGGAGTACTTGATAGAAACTGAAGAATCACGCACTTCAGGTACATAATACTTAACAGTGACGCTCAACGTCCCTGGCATATTTGAAATGGAATTCTGTAGAAATATTAATGTGGAGTTAAATATGTTTATGTGTGTTTACTTGCTCGGGCAACAGGATGAAAGTTATTTGATTAGTAATGTTACACATTATTCACTACTGTGAATAATTAACAGAAGTAGCATTTGCAGTAAGAAACATAACAGTAATGCATAAGTTTAGAGGGCAAAAGATTTAGGAGTATTCTGTGTCTGTACAAGTTTATGTGCACATATTGTTCTTTAAACTGTGGGGATATAGCAGCTGAAAGTTACTGGAAAAAATAGCTACAGGGACTGTTCGTTTCACCATAGAAATAATACCATAATGGAGACATACTGAAGTGATAATCCTTTGCCATATGATCTAAAACCAGTTCAGTGCGTTCAGTGCATACTCCCCTTGTTTATTCATCTGTAAAGGCAGACGATTAACCTTGTTTTATTTTTCTTCAGCTCTGTTGAGACTGAATATTGCATCAATGCCAAACTGCCGAGTACATGGATGCAAGCAAAGCAGGTTATTTAGAGCTCTTGTGATTGTTCCAATTCCCGTTTAAAGAAGACAGTAAAATTTCATATCTGAGCCTGCAAAGAAACATTTAACTCCGGACTGAAAACAGGAAATTTGTGTGGGGAATAGGAGGCACAGGGGAAAGCAAGCATTCAAATCATCTTTGAGAGATGGTTTAATGCCCTGCCTAATTTGCTGGGAACTCGGACTTTGGTCTGCAGCGTAATTGGTGTTGTCTGTCTTGTTCAAGCTATGCCGGGCCAATGCTCCTTCTTCAGTAATGAGAGTGAAACTCGCAGGTCACAGCTCCTTTGTGAGAGGTTTGATGGTATTGTCTTCATGCACTCTGCAACATGTTATCTGGCATTTAGTTTCTATGCAGTAAAGTTTCTTCTCTGCCTGTGAGACTAAGATTGGAGCTGTGCTCAATTTTCTAACAGGCAATGTTGAATTTTACTTAAGAACATCTTCTGCAGTGTTTTCTCCTTTTATTTCTTATGAGGCATGTGTGTCATCTGGTAGATGAAGAAATTGCTATTTGTATGATCTAAAGGGAATCTACAGGCTGACAGAAGCCTATTATTACCTTGAGAAAACTGACCGCTAATAGATGCAAACAGTGCAGTAATTGCCATCTGTTGTATGAAAGCTGTTTCAGTGTCTCCTAACTTCATTCTTTCTTCTGCTCATTTGTTATCTTTGTCTCGGATCAGATCTTTCTTGTGGGATGGGGACATTACATGTGTTTTAACTGGCAGCTGGTAGACCCAAGTCTGCTCACCACATATGTCTAAATAGCTGCCTTGTCCTTGGAGGAAACATGGCACATCGGCTTGAGCTGTGAAAAAGACCTGACAGCTCAGCATCTCTGTCTGCATGTGGTTGGTGATGACAACGCTGTTGGTGGATACGGGCACATCTGGCAATACCTGGCCCTGCTGCCTTCCTTGGGGTGAGAAGGTGGGGAAGACCAGAAACCTGGGAGAGCCCCAGGTTACCTCTGTGCTAGCGTGCGTTAAGAGCGTGAGGCAGGTGTGGGTGAGAAGATGGGAATCACCCAGTACTAGACTACAAGTGTGTGAAATATAGGTTGCCCTTTATATTACTGTGGCTTTTTTCTGTTTATTTGGGGTTTGGTTTTGTTTGATTTGCCTACTGAGAGCTTTGAGGTATTGGATGGGATATTAAGTTGTGGTGCGGCAGCTGCTGCAGAGTTGTGGAGCTGCGGCTTAACCATTGAAATGTGGATGGTTATTTAATCATATGAACTAGCAACCTCGTTATGTGAAGGTGACCATCTTTGCTGTTGCACTGGAGGTTTGCACCTCTGAGAGGAAGAGCACATGTATTGTGCTCAGGCAAGGTCACAGCTTCTCAGCCAGGTGCTTTGTGGATGAAGAACGTGAGAGGACTTGCAGCAGGTTCACCAGATGTCACAGCTGCTTCTGCTATTTCTGCAGAAGACGGTTATTGATATCAGATGTATGGCATGTGTGTGGAAGTATGCGCACGGCACACATTTCTAGGTGTAGTTTACATTGTATACAACTGCTTGTGAGTTGGTGACTACTTGGCTTTAAGGTAGTTTTGGTGGTCTAGATGGAGTATGTGCTGACTCATAAAGCTGCACTGACAAATCAAGAAAAAGGAGAGAGCAGCATTGGTACTACCTGCACTTACCAATCACGACTTGCATTCTGCCAGGACAGCCATATATCCAATTAAAAAACCCAACGTACCGTAGGCCATAAAGGACTGTCCCATCTGGATGGAGTCGAATCATTCGGTTTTTCACTGTCACCCCATGGACAAATGACTTCTTGTCATTTTGGAAATATGTGTCCGGCACCCAGAGCTGGTCAGCCACTCTGTTGTCCAGAGTTAGGTTCAAAGGTATTCCAGAATAAGAAAGCCTTTTATCCCTCCAGGACTGCTGGAAGTACATGGTCAGGGTGTAGTCCTAGGGAAGAAATAAGAAGGCCTTTTTATATTTTGCATAGTGATTAACCTAACAGAAGTTTATTTTTAGATAACTCTCAGTAACTGAATATCAATAGCAATAGGAAGTTTAGGGATCATTAAGATATTGTCGTTAACCATGATCATAAGTCTTGGCCTGTTTGTGTTAATGTCGAACTCCACATGACTCACCGATTGCAGTGACCATCCCTGGCCACAGGCTTTCAAAACCTCGTGGTGGAGAGGGAATACATAGCAAATTTGGGTCTCCAGCCTGTGGATCACACTTGCATGTTTTTGATAGGATTTCTTTAATGTGAAAAGAGTGGGGTTTAGCTGAACTCAGTCAAATAGCATTGCATACCATTGAGGACATTCTTTTGATATTCTCTTTGTCCCGAAAGATTATTCCCCCCACAATCCAGAAAGGCCAGCGGTCCCTAGACCTCCTGAGAAAGAGCACATACGACCTCAGAATATATAATAGACATCTTCCCTTTCTGCATCTGCTGAAATTACTGGATGTAATGACCTTAGATAGCTGGGCACATCTCAGCTCAGCCTGGGGAATGCGGTCTTTTCTGTCCTTGGCAATCAAATATTACCGCGTAGAAAATGAACATCATCTCTTGGCTGTCACGTTGTGGCTTAGGTGAAATACCATTTATGTAGTCCTTCAGCTTTCACTGTCTGAAAAGAAATTGTTCTAAAAGGCTTCTGGTCTGATTTACTCTCTTGTGTGTGTCTTTCTGGGAATTTAGTGATTTTAAAGGTAGTCAAATTTTTGAAGTGGAAAAGCCCATGTACTTTGTATCTGATGGAGTTCTTAAAAAATGACTGGAACAACAGTATGTGGACTATTAGTTTTCTCTTCCTCATCTCTTCCCCGAGCCCCTTTTTCAAGTGGCAGCTCATTTTGTCACACATTTTTGCAGCAGAAGTGCAGCAAAATTATAGATATTATTGAAAAAATTGGTCGGGGTAAGATTTTCTCTTATGTGAGGGAAAGCCTTACCTCTGTCATCCTCACAAATCCTAGCTTGGACTGTAATTTTTGAAGAAACAGAGAGCATAAAAGCTGTCTGATGTGATTTGCTCACTTCATCTTCAGTGGCTTCTTAAGACTGTACCATTGCCATGAAATCAAAGCAGAGTTGTTACCTTTCAAAAAGACTTTCTACCTAAAATATTGCATCTAGCAGAGCTATAAACTATAGATTTAGCATCAGTAAAAGAAGTTAATGAAAATACTGTTCTTCCTTGCCCTGGGCCTGTAGTAGTTGTTTTGTATGGAGGAACGCATGACTTGGAGATCAGTGGTCATGTACAATAGGACAATTACATCCACTCTGAGCACTGATTTGCAAAGATTTCATAGCTGTGCCCTTTTCCAGGCCTGCAAGATGATGGTTACCTATGACAGAGCCAAGAGGTGATATGCTGAAGGCATAAATTTTTTTTCCTGGCCCAGGAAACTAGGAGGAGGTCAGGACAGTTTCCTTCATTTTTCAGACCATGTTGGTCAAGCCTGGAACTACAAAGTAATGCAGTGGGGTGTATGCTGGGCTCTGCTGACTAAGTGATTTATAATTTAAATAGCGGCACGGAGAAGCATGAACCATAGGAGGCAAGTTTTTGAATGTACAATTTGAATAGAGTTGGGTTAGAAACAGATACTGAAGAAGTTAAATCCCTGCCCTTTGTTCCTCTTATGCATATACAGACCCAGAGACCAGATGGGAATTGGATGAGAAAAAATAAAATAAAATAAAAAAACCCATCGCTATTCTGGTGCAGTTTTTCATATGTTGTATCTGCTTTCTAGCCTGTCTTATTTCAAGCAACTTTAGGTAGAAAAGCTCATAAATGGCTGATACAAGTTAAGTCCTCAGTGCGCAGTGCTTCACTTGGTATCCTCTACATCTTCTGCCTCATTCAGCAGTGCCTGTGCAACCTGCAGCACAGATGGAATAGAAATTCCAATTGTACATAATTATCTTTTTTCCTTTCCTGCTTTCCTTTATATTTTCACTAGGTCTTAAAGCGCTTTTGTAGAACTGTCATGCCATCCTGGAAAAAAGCTAACAATTGAGAGTGGTGCCTATGTGATGGTTCTCAAAGCTCAACCAAGAGAGAAAAATAGCTAAGATAACTACAACAGATATTGAAGGATGTGATAAAGTGGAAAAAAAAAAAAATTCTCTCTTGGCTATGGCTGCTAGAAGAAAATGAGTTGCTATTTTTAGAATCATAGTCTGCTTTAGAAATTTTATTTCATCGGGCTGTGCTACATACAGAATAGTGCTGTTGGTAACACTACAGTAGAGAGAGTGATCCTCTGCCCTGTGATTGTGCTATACTATGTAGAAATACATGGCAAACCAACAAGTGTTAATGGGAAGAAAAAATCTGAGCTTCATCCTAAAGGAATCTCAGTGTTTCTTAACTCAGAAAGAATTATCTATTTTTTTTTTTCTATTCCCCAGAATGTGGGGGTGTTACTCATTCAATATTTTAATGAAGAAAATGAAGAGTCATATGTCGTGACTGAGAGAGTCCCTGTTGCTGTAAGTTCTTACTTTAAAAAGCATAATTCAAGGTTATTTTAATGAAAAGCAAATTATATCTGAGCTATAATAAAACAAATTATATAGTTATACATTTTCTAATATTTTTAATGGAATACAGCCTTACCTTTCTCATATTTCATTAGTGAGGAACGAAATGCTGGCTAACCATATGGCTACCCGCATCCTCAAGGTTTTTGTATTATTTTTTATATTTTACAGCAGTGTGAGTGAAGAGAGAATTTAATGGCTACTTGCCTTCTACACTAAAATTTGCTGGGGACTTTGTGGTTTCAAGCTCTAGAGTGTATGAAAAATTTCTAAATCTTTCATATCTATAGTGGTAACTGGCTGCGGAATTTTTTTAGCTTTTTATGACAGCTTCCCCAGATCTCAAGCATCAGTCTAGATATGAAAATAAATCAGACTATGTTTAACTTTTGTATTTAAGAATTTCTAATCATGAGTTGTTAAAGCAGGGCCCAATATAAAGTTAAAAAAGAGAATCTGTTTCTGCAGATAACTGTTCTTCTAAATGATTTGTTTTAAAAAATATTTCACTCTTTTTAGAAGCACAGTGAATATTTTTTGCCTAACTGTACTTCCTATAGTAAAAAAAAAAGCTGTAATACTGCTGAAAAATCATGATATTTCAGTAGACTTAATTGAGCTGTCTGTGCTTTCCACAATTGCCTCCCTCCTTTTCCAGGGCACAGTCAACCATCCTAGTGGTAAATGTCTGAGTACCAATGATAAAGTTCTTTTGATGTGCATTGATTTTTTTTTTTTTTTTTTTTTTAAATGCAATGAAATGGTAGAATGGATGGATTTTTTTTTTTTCTTTTCTTAGTAATTGTGTAAGTTTCTTATTTCTTTGTATCGAACTGGAAATGAGTACGTGAGCGTGTATAGATGCGTACTATAACATGTAAGTCCATCTGTGTATCAAACAGCATTTTAATAAGGTGCATTAGGTTGCTAAGACAAATACTTACATGCTTGTCCTAGGTAAGAGAGATTCTGTGAAAATGTGAGTACGAGGAACTAGCTTATTTTACTCAAAATGGCAAATTAGTTCTTAAGCTGAATTTAAGCAGCCTCATAAATAAATATTGGCACCAAGCTTCACAGTTCGCTTGGGTAATATAAATTTCTTGTAGTAAAGAAAATGTATGCACCACTGATGCACATTGTACTTGAAATTAGAAGAACAATTTATAGTTCCAGTAAGTAGTAGACTGGAGAGTGTTCATACAATACTAAATTTCCTTTTTTATTTCTATTTTTTTGGCTCCCTAATTTTTTTTTGGTGCAATATATGTAGGTGATGTAAGGGCAATAATGGAATTCTTCTTTCCTGATAAACCTCTGTACCTCTCTGAAACGAGCAGAGATGCATTAAAATAGCTAGGTAATTTGGACTTGCTGGTAATTTCCACAGTGTGGTTTACCAGTTCAGCGCAGCAGAATATAATGTGGAATACATTGTTATATTATAATCTAACCTCCTGGAGACACAGAACTAGTACTTCACCATGCTTATCAGTTGAATTATGGACTCTGGTGGAGTAAAAGATGAGTTTACATGTCTGCTGTACTGGTAGTTGCTTCATCTTTCACAAATTCCAAACACACGTGTTTTAAGGGAGAAAATAGGGAATCTTTTAACTTGCAGTCTTCAGCTTTGTGATCTAAAAGACCTTTTGTGGTTTTCCTCTTTGCAAGGTGGCCTCAATCTAAGTTCTGTTATGGTTTCATGTGTTCAAAAACAGCTTAGCACATTGTGATATATTTAAGTAATAATCGAATATCAAACCCCACTCCAAAAGTCTTACTAGCTAAAACTTAACAATATGGATGCGGTTCTTAGCAGAAGTTAGTAAATGGAAGAATATTTTATGCATATTTAGTTGTTCTAGGTCAATTCAATATCAAATGTTAGATCTCTAGATGAGTTTGCACATGAAGGCACTGTGCAACAAAACAAATACATGAAACACATCTATGTCATACTTTTAATAGATAAGTGTATATTGATAGTTGTGGGATGCATACTGTACACTCAAATGATCTTAAATTTAAATTATATGCTCAGGAACTACCCAATAATTAAATATCTGTCAGCATCACAGAAAATGAGGTGCGATGCAATTCAAATATAGTATAACTTAATCAAGAAAAACATAACTGAAATTACAATTCAAAATTAAATATGGAGTGATGATCAGAATACTAATATTGACTGCAATAAGGCCATAAATGTAGAACAGCAATATATGCAAAACCTGCCGTGGCTGCAAGCAGTTATTAATTGGAGAAGATTATTTTCTGTGTTTATCTGATACCAACAAGAATGGGAAGGACAGAGGTTTGAGACAATGGTAAGTGCTGATTTTGTGAATTGGAAAAAAAGCATAATCATTCATATGTTGTAAAAATGCTAATGCGTCAGAAGAAGCTGTTAGTGTTTGTTTAGCAGCAGTTAGCTGTCCTATCTTGGAATTCCTAGGGAAGACCTACACCCTCACCTGCAAAAGAGCTGTTTTAAGATAAGGGAATGCAAATGGTGATGTGGTTTTTTGGGTATGGAGCTGTTTTTTGGTGTGGGTTTTTTATGCTGTTTTGGGGTTTTTTGGGTTTTTTTTTGTTTGTTTTTAAATCCTGTATAATTTCCCATATATATTTGGTGCTCAATTCCAGATCCTACACAGAAATTAGGAGGAAACATTTTAACCCAAATTACGGAGGAAGAAAATACTGGTTCTACTCATGCTCTTCTCTAAAATAATGACAGGGCAGCTGCATCTCTTCATTAATTCTGCAGTCCAGCCAAGCAAGGAAGCCAGGGAGTTAGGGATACGCACACTAGTGGATCAGTTGTATTTACCTTCCTTTCTAAGGACACAGTTCAGTGTTTCTTTTGATTTTCTTTTCAGTGAGGATATGAGGATATCCAGTTCCCCTCTCTGTCCAATGCAGCAGGAGGAGGGGGAAGCAGCATGTACTCAAATCATTCGGTGCACTGGGTGGGTTCACAGGAGGCTGTGGTTCCTGTGAACTTGACTTCTGTCAGGGGAAACAAGATAGGAAGCTCCATTGACTGTAGGACTATAAATAAAAGCCTTCAATTTTTCTGAGAAGCTGGGGTTTTTTGTTTGATTTTTTTTTTTTTTAACAGCATCAGAATCTTGCCATGGCAAGCTTCAGTTTTGCAGAAATCATGTTTTCTGTCAGAAAACTGCAAATCATTTGTAGATGTGAGATTTCTGTAGGAGGAAAAAGTTGTGCAAGGTATTGTTATTTTGTGTGATCCAATTGGTAGCTGTAGTTGCTAGTGAAGTGCCTTGCATTTTTGTTTTTCAAATGTGCTGATAATTATCCAGAGAAATGCTTCATAAACCTTGTTGGCATTTATAACTTCACAATTAAATTAAGTACGTGGCATCACAGTTGTGTCTCACAGAAAGAAGCAGAGATCTGGCAGGAGTCCACATAGCTGTAATAATGATGCTCTTTATTGCTCAAAGCACAGCCAGGAACAAGATTAGACTCATTACAAGAGTAGCATGTTGGAAATGAAGGCACACATCATCACTGTATTGGGATCCACCATTACTCTTTGCAGTCAAGGCAGAAGTCCCCTTAACTGCAATAGGATGGGAATTACATCCAATGTCTTCAATCATTTCTCAAAAAGCAAACCAAAAGGCAAAACGTTTCTCGCTGTGGTGGGTTGACCCTGGCTGGATGCTAGGTACCCACCAAAGCCACTCCATCACTCCTCTCCTCAGCTGGACAGGGGAGAGAAAATATAACGAAAGGCTCGTGAGTCAAGATAAGGGCAGGGAGAGATCACCCACCAGTACCATCAGGGGCAAAACAGACTCAACTTGGGGAAACTAGTTTAATTTATTGCCAATTAGAAGTCAGAGTAGGGTAATGAGAAATAAAAACTAAATCTTAAAACTCTTTCCCCCCCATCCTCCCTTCTTCCCAGGCTCAACTTCACTCATGACTTCTCTACCTCCTCCCCCCAAACAGCGCAGGGGGATGGCAAATGGGGGTTGTGGTCAGTTCATCACACATTGTCCCTGCAGCTCCTTTCTCTTCACGGAGGGGACTACTCACACTCTTCCTCTGCTCCAGCGTGGGGTTCCTCCTACGGGAGACAGTTTTCCATGAGCTTCTCCAATGTGAGTCCTTCCCACAGGATGCAGTACTTCACAAACTGCTGTAGTATGGGTCTCTTCCATGGGGTGCAGTCCTTCAGGAACAAACTGCTCCAGCGTGGGTCCCCCATGGAGTCACAAGTCCTGCCAGCAAACCTGCTCCAGTGTGGGCTCCTCTCTCCACGAGGCCACAGGTCCTGCCAGGAGCCTGTTCCAGTGTAGGCTTCCCACAAGGTCACAGCCTCCTTTGGACATCCACCTGTTCTGGTGTGGGGTCCTCTATGGGCTGCAGGTGGATATCTGCTTCACCATCGACCTCCATGGGCTGCAGGAGGACAGCCTGCCTCACCATAGTCTTCACCACAGGCTGCAGAGGAATCTCTGCTCCGGTGCCCGGAGCACCTCCTCCCCCTCCTTCTTCACTGACTGTGGTGTCTGCGGAGTTGTTTCTCTCACATATTCTCACTCTCTCTGGCTGCAGTTGCTGTTGTGCAGCAACTTTTCCCCTTCTTAACTGTGTTATCCCTGAGGTGCCACCGCCATCGCTGATGGGCTCTGCCTTGGCCAGCAGCAGGTCTGTCTTGGAGCCAGCTGGCGTTGGCTCTATCAGACATGGGGGAAGCTTCTAGCAGCTTCTCGCACAGGCCACCCCTGTAGGCCCCCACTACCAAAACTTTGCCATGCAAACCCAATATACTTATTGGCAACAGCAGACTGTATTTTGTTGCAGTTTATTCAGTGTTTTAGTAGTAATACTTAGCAGAAGTATTTGTTACTGCTTCTGGCATTATTTAACATAGAGGAGGACAAAATCCCAATTTTATCTTGTGTGTTCTACTTTGCCTCTTGGAGAGAAGAAGAGCAAGGGCTTCTGTACTTTGAATCAATATCCCATTGCCTTGCCCTCTGCTTTTTTTCTTTTATTTGAGCTTTGCTAACCTGGGAGGCCTGAATGTGCCACTTGTCCTTTGTATAGAAAGAAAAGAAATGATGTACTAAATACTAACATGGATTGCTTTGATTAGGAGTGGACTTGGCTAAACTTAACAGGAAAATAAGGTAGCAGGTAAAGTAGGCTGACAGATATGTGGCCAGCAGGTCAAGGGAGGTGATTCTGCCCCTCTGTTCTGGTGAGACCCCATCAGGAGTACTGCATCCAGCTCTGGAGCCCTCAGCACAGGAAAGACATGGACCTCTTGGAGCAGGTCCAGAGGAGGGCCACAAAAATGATCAGAGGAATGGAGCACCTCTCCTATGAGGACAGGCTGAGAGAGTTGGGGTTGTTCAGCCTGGAGAAGGAATGGCCTTTCAATACTTATATGAAAGACGGATACAGACTTTTTAGTAGGACCTGTAGCAATAGGACAAGGGGTAATGGTTTTAAACTCAAAGAGTTTAGATTTAGACTAGATTTAAGGACAAATTTTTTTTTTCTACAATGTGGGTGGTGAAACACTGGCACAGGTTGCCCAGAGAGGTGGTAGGTGCCCCATCCCTGGAAACATTCAAGGTCAGGTTGGACGGGGCTCTGAGCAACCTGATCTAGTTGAAGATGTCCCTGCTTATTGCAGGGGAGGTTGGACTAGATAGCCTTTAAATGTCTCTTCCAACCCAAACTATTCTATGTTTCTATATGTCAGTCTCACCTCTGTGCCTGGCAAGATCATTGAGCAGATCCTTCCGGAAGATCTGCTAAGGCACATGGTAAATAAGGAGGTGATGGGTGACAGCCAACATGGCTTCATTAAGAGCAAATTGTACCTGACAAATTTGGTGGCCTTCTATGACGGGGTTACAGTGTTGGTGGATAAGGGAAGAGCAACTGATATCATCTATCTGGACTCACGCAGGGCACTTGACTCTATAGTGCATGACATCCTTGTCTCTAAATTGGAGAGACATGGATTTGACAAATGGACCACTTGGTGGATAAGGAATTGGCTGGACGGTCGCACTCAAAAAGTTGCAGTCAACGGCTTGACGTCCAAGTGGCAAGCAGTGATGAGTGGTGTTCCTCAGGGGTTGGTACTGGGACTGGTACTATTTAACATCTTTGTTGGTGACATGAATGTTGGGATTGAGTGCACCCTCAGCAAGTTTGCTGAAAACATCAAGCTGTGTGGAGCATTTGACATGCAGGAGGGAAGGGATGCCATCCAGAGGGTCCTGGACAGGCTTGAGAGGTGGGCCCATGCCAACATCATGAAGTTCAACAAGGCCAAGAACAACGTCCTGCACCTGTGTCAGGGCAATCTCTGGAAGTGTTCATGGCCAGATTGGATGGGGCTTTGAGCAAGCTGTTCTAGTGGAAGGTGTCCCTGGCCATGGCAGGGGTTTTGGAACTAGATGATCTTGAAGGTCCCTTCCAACTCTAACCATTCTATGATTCTGTGTTTTTGTTATCCTCACACCGTGCTAGAAGCTCCTTGAAAACCACTATAGCATTCACAGTTTTACTTTAAACTTCCAGCCACATAACCCACCGTCTGGGGTTGCAATGAGATACACCAGTATAACATTGCTCACAGTGCAAATTACTACTATGTCTGTCCTATGTGGCTGTGCTAATTGCCGACATGAGAATCAGAACATGTCTATGGTATGATTCCTATTCCCTGAAAGATCAATGAATTGCTTTTAGTACCTGTAGGAAACAAGTAATGATATCTATTACCACACTATCTATTTTTCTTTTGAAGCTGGTAATATTTTCTATATAGAGGGTAATATTGCCATAAAGATACTTGAAGGGAGGGATGGAGAACAGGAAAAATATGGTACAGGAGGTATATGTGCTTAAGTAAGGTGGTATTGTAATGAATGGTGGAGTAAACAAACACAAGTGTACAGGCATATAGAGTAACTGCATTCAGTATGTGCATGCATTTTTACAGGCAGCAAATAAGTGTCCTTTATATTTTTTGGCTGCAGCGAGAGCACCTGAGGTTGAATAAAGAATAATTGAAGGCAAAACAAAGGAACAGGAAAGCTTCTTACTGGCAAATAGCCTACACACCAACATATGTTAATCCATGCCTAGATAGATCTTATAAGAGCAAATGCAGACAGTGATAAGAGATAAACGTGTTTTCTCTTAGGCAATTCTCTCTGTGAGTCAGCTGAAAGCAAGTTTTTGCCAAAAAACCCAACCAAACCAAACTTGTCCAGGTGGTCTTTACCTGTCTGTCTGTATCTGAGGACTCCAGTTAGTGTTCAAGTCCAGGTATCAGCAACTACAGTGCAAAGGTGTTCTAGGTATTACATGCTGCTTTTTACTGCAGTTGAGGATGTTCTAGACTCCTTCTCCTGTGAGTTGTGTAAAGACTTGTCTGTTCTATGTAGGCATGAAAGGGAACGGTGGGATGACATTTGAGGACTGTGACATTGTGCTCAAGGAGTGTTGTCTTCATTCTCTCTGCAAAGCAGGTGGAGCAACCACTCCAAGGAAAAGAAGTTTCAAGCTTTAACTTACAGTCCAAAACAGTTCAGCCAGCTTGGACTGGAAGCACCAATACACAGGAGTGACTCTGCACATTTGGGAAGAAACTGTACTTCCCAGGTTCTCGTGTGGACTATATGGAGCTGGCTCCTTACTGACTGGAGGACTGAATCCTGATGAGGTGGGCATAGATCAGCTCTGAGGGTCTATAACATGGAATGTGGTGTGAGGCGTAAAGCAAACTAAGAAAAAGATACGTTGGAAGGATGCAGCACTTTAAAGTTCCCGTAAACGCAAAAAACATCATGGAAGAGTGGAGAATTAATTAAACCACGCTTCCCTTGCTACCTATAAGCTAGATAATTGGAAAGCAGACTTTTTTTCTAACAGTAGTTTTTTCTGAAGCATTTGATTTTTTTTTTCCTTTGTAATTTCCAGCTAGCTCAGCAGGGGTGAGCTATGAGACCATCGTGAAGTGCACTGCGTGTCTAAGGAGAATGGCACAGTGCTAAGAGCTCAGAAAAATTCCTTGTGGTCTCAGTGCACAGCACTGTGGGTGAAGCTGAACCGATTGCTCGCTTAGGAGCAGATGGGAGAGGTTTGCTGAATTTTGTCTTGAACGCAGTTGTGTGAGCGATAACAGTACTAGAAATCTTATAAGCATGGGAAAGAAAGTTGAAGAGAACACAAGCACAAGAATGTCAGCAATGTCAAAATGAATTGGAGTCACAGCACGAGCCAGCCGAGCATGTACAGTAAAACAAAAACCCTCACAACCCTTAATTTTGTGTTGTGCAGGGACTTACATTAAGCAAAGCTTATGAGATAGAAATCAGTAGTGAAGACAGCAAACTGTGGCCAGACTCTTTATCTCCAGAAGATGCTGAACAACATAGGAGGGAACATATCTTAATATGATGTTGGGCTACCTTGGTACTGTGGGTTTTTTTGTTTTTTTTTTTTTTTTTTGGTAATGCCTTAACATACATATATACATGATATGTTTTTTACCAATTTACTTCTATACTGATTAAGTAGGAGTTACTTCTATTTCTGTGCATCTGGTGACTGAAATCTCTTTGATTCTTCTTGCCTGGTTCTCAGTTGTCATTCTACTGTATCAATGTTCTTTAGTTTTGAGAGAAGCAGATGGAGGTTGAAGTGACATGAAGTGAGTCAGTGGCTCTACCTGGAATAGAAACAGTAGTCATTAGCTGCCAGATCTTTAGGCTTATATATACATTAGTGTGGTTTTTTGGTGTTTTTCTTGTTTGTTTTCTTTGGTTGATTGGTTTTTTGCTTTGTATGTAACTATTGTTTCGGGTTTAGGTTTGGGGGTTTTTTTGGTTGCTTGGTTGGGGGTTTTGTTTTTTTTTTTTGTTCTAAATTGCTTGGGACCACTTTGTTTCATTGTTCATGATGCTTATGCTTGAATCGCACTGCATAAAATGGTGATGATAATGAAGACTGTTATGTGGCTGGAGAGGTTTTTTCCATATGTTGTTGGCATCCTGACTGCTTTACAGAATTTGAACCCATAAATCATAAGGTCAGGCTGTCTCCCTGATACATTCAAATGAAGGATCATAACATTTTGTACTGTATCTGGAAACCAGGGATAAAGGAGCATCATGACATTTCTGCTTTATAATGTCTCTCAAAACAAAGGTATTTTTCACTTGGATTTGATAACACTAAGGGTATTAGTGACTGACAGCTGCTGACATGCTGGTTGGAAGGCCCTCTGGGAGTTTCTAGTCCAATCTCCTGTTTGAAACAGGACCGTCACCAACCCTGTCTCAGGTCAGACCTCACTTTCCCTAGCAAACCTTGAAGAGCCTCAAGGATGGGAATTCCACAACCTCTCTAGGCAGCCTCCTCCAGTGTTGCACTGCCTTTCTGGTGAAAAAGTCTTTCCTGACATCCACCCTGAACCTCCCAAGGTGCAATTAGTAGCTGTTGCCTTTCATTAAATCATCTGCCCGTACTGGGAGTGGTTTGACTGTCGTCTTCCCTTCAGGCAGTAGTAGGCTGCAATGAAATATTCCCTTGGCTCTTCTCTCCGCCAGACTAAGCAAGCCCAGCTCCCCTGTCTCTCCTGATAGGTTATGTGGTCTAGGCCTCAACTATGTTGATAGCCCTCCACTGGACCCTTTCCAGTTTCTTACAGTCCCTGAGGGGAGAGAACATACAGGACACACTGTTTTAAGTACAGGCTTACCATTACGGAATATAGGAAGGTGATGACTTCCCTCTGTGCCGGCTATAACCCTGCCAGTGTAGCTCGTTATGCAGTTTACATATGAGAGTACACTTGGTGGCTTGCATTTAGTTGCTGCTCAACCAGTCAGTTTCCAACCTGCTCCAGGGCTGACATCTGTATTTCCTGCTGAACTCAGAGTTTCCTGTTAGCCCAGTCCTCTAGTTTATTAAGGTCACTTGAAACAGCCCATTTGTCCAGCACATCATTCCTCACCTTCCAAATACGAACGCTGTGGGAGATAATGTCAAAAGCCTGACTAAAATCAAGTTATATTGCACCCATTACTCTCCTTCCACCCATGTAGACAGCCTCTATATTGTTGAGGACAGTCAGATTGATCAAGTATGATTTGCCTGTGGTAATTCTGTGTTGATTATTTTAATTACTACATTGTCCTTTGCATGCTTTGAAATGGATTTGAGGAGGATATGGTCCGTGATTTTTTTTTTTTTAGGGACCAAGGGCCCTCCTTCTTGCCTTTCTTAGAGATGGATGTAACATTTGTCCTTTTTCTTGTCATCAGAGACCTCCCTGGTCACCCAAGTTTTTTACAGAGGTAGGCAGCAGTCTTGAAATTTTATCAGTCAACTCTTAAGTACCTTTTGATCCACATGGTCCCTCGCCTTCTTTTTGCAATTAACATACCTACAAAAGCCTTTCTTGTTACCCTGTCTCTTTCTGCTTTCAGGTCCAGCTGGGCTTTGAAACAGTGCTTTTAGGTTGGAAGGACTTGTCTGAGACATGAAAGCTAGAGGCATCCCTAGGTTAGGTGCTCTCCTGAAATCCAGGGCTCAACTCCACCATCTCACAATCACTGCAACTAAGGCTGCCTCTGACTTTCATGTCACAGACAAGTTCTTCCTCACTGGTTCTCTGCTGGACGTCATAGTTACCTTTTGTTGTTGGCTTCTCAGTTGCCTGTGCTAGGAAGTTGTCATTATTGTGTTCAAGAAATTTCCTAGATTACCTGAACCCTGCTGATATCTGGCAGATAACAGGGTGGTTACAGTCTGCCATGAGGACCAGGAGCTGTGAACATGAGGCTTCTTCCAGTTGGTGTAAGAAGGCCTTATCTACATCTTCCTCGTGAGGAGGTCTATAGTAGCCAACAGCACCCATGTTGGTCTGCCTGCTAATCTTGATCCATAAACCCTTGGCTGACTCCTGACCTATCCCAAGGTAGAGCTCCATGCATTCCAGCTGCTTTCTCACATAGAGGGCAACTCCCCCTCCTCACCTTCCCAGCCTGTTCGACAACAAATAATTCTTTACTGTTGATTTTCTTGCCAGTTCTCTTGCCTTGCTTCTATCTCCCGTACACTCCCTTCTCTGTTTTAGTTCATTGAGAAGCTCCTGTTTTAGCCAGGCAGGCCCTCTGCTGAAATTCTGGCCTTCCTGCGTGATTGGGTTGATTGTTCCTGCTTTTCTTTAAAAATCAGTCCCCACCCTTTCCATTTGATGACTGCTTGTTGGGGAATTTTACTTAGCAATTACTCGAACAGGCCAAATTCCACTGTCCTAAAGACCACAGTCCTAGCTTTGCTGCTCTTGCGGTCCATTTTGTGGTCACCGCAAACCAAGTGTGCTATAAATATTTGTTTTGCATCTGGGATGTTTCTACAAAAGACAGTTTGAGAAAAAGCTTCCCCATGTAATTTCTCATGAGCTGCATAATTTAAATATTAATCTGCTTACACGATAATCTAACATCATAGTTGATTTTACAACACTGATGCAAATTTTCTGTGGAAAACTTGCTTTTGGCTTTTGCAGAGAATCAGTTTGCCTTTAGATAGATGTGTCATTGACACTAAATCCTCAGAGCAGAATCCAGGGTATTTTTAGAGTGTTGATAATAAAAGACCTTGTTTTATTTTTATCTTACTAATAGCATAACCAATTGGATAACTAATTTAGTTGGCCAATTTAGTATGATTAATCTGATTAAAACCCTACAAATCCAGTGCCATTGCCAGTTTCAAGGGAATCCACATTTCAAAACATATTATAGTATGTGTAGGCATTTTAGGAGAGAGAAAAACAAGCAAGAGCAAATAATAACTTATCAGTCAGTTAGGAGTATTATCCGCATACCTTCAGAGTGCTGACTGGGATATGGAAGTGCAGGCTCTCTTTCCTGCAAAATAAGTAACTAGGGAGAACAAAGGAATAGTAATTATATGGAGAACTGAGTAGCTTAGTACAGAAAGTTGGGATTGGGGCCAATATAGTGAAAATTTGGGAAAGTCTGTTCTTGCAAATTACATTCTGAATAAAGCAAAACCAAAAATCACTTTTCTTCAATGTTTATGGCAGTAAAACCTCTCTCTGAGACCAAACTTTCAGAAGGCTTTTCACCTCACTAAAGCCCGAGACAACCACTATTCCCATCCCTTCTCATGGGTCAGCACGTATTTGAACACCTAGTTAGGAAGCAGAGGGAATCGATCCAGTTTAGAAATGAACTTTGTCATTACTATTCTGGTGTGGTGTTTTTTTACATAGATAAATTCTCTGATCCTGTCCCCACCATGGCTCCCCAAGCACTAACACTGGGGCAGGAAAGGACAGCTAGGAGCAAAGGAGAAAGGCAGAGTAGCTCTTTTGCAGAGCAGCTCAGAGCAGTTGTGAAACTGTAGTTCTGGAGTGGGTTTTACAGCCTCAAAAATGAGGCAAGAAAAACTCAGGGACTTGTGAAAGACCATAGAGCACACCTACCACTGTCCTCAACCAAGGCAAACACCACTGAATTTTTCATGTTTGCTAGTCAGAGGAGGTCAGGAGCAACCAGAATGAGTTAGCAGTGTGGTGTCATGCATGGGGCTACAGCAGAGGCCAGGTTCATTAGCTGTGGACAGCTGTTCTACAGCTTTGGATCAGAGTGACAGAAGAAGCTCAGCTCTGCCAGGGCTGCACTGACACCAGTCAAATGACTGTGGCATCCAAGGTCTGTGGGTTGGCATCTCGTGGCCTACCTGCTATCTTACATTGGCTATGTAAGTTTATTAGTATTTTCAAAGCATTAAAATACCACAGGACCTCAGCAGCCAGTTGGCTGTTTTGGTATTGTCTTGCCTTTGTTTGCTGTTATTTATTAGCAGGGGGGAAAAAAAAAAAAAAAATTAGCATCCAAACCATTTGCCAAAGCAAGGAAAGCCAGGCTGATCCTTCAGCTTTTCCTTGCGTGGTAGAGCCTATTACTGAATGTGGAGGCACTGTTGCAAAGCTTATCCTGCATGGTGACCTCTGAGAAGTACAGACTGGAAGTGTGGTGTTGGTTTGGGTTTTTTGTTTTCTCCCCTCCCCCCTGAAATACTCGTTTTCTTGATCCATCCTGAGATGTCAGCAGAAGTACGTGTAGCAGTGCTCTTGCACACAGCTTCACTTCCCTTAGTGCTTTTTAGGGACAGCTGTGTCACAGTATGAAGGGTGAAGTTTAAACATCTCACAGGGACTTATATGTCATGATCGCTGACACAGAAGGCATAGATTTGATGTGTTCTTAATTTATTGCACTTGACATTATATAGGCCAGAGGGGCTATTGAGGGCTGAGGGATCCTAAATCCATGGGTTGTTGGCCAGGCAATATTTACTTCTGGGGTTTTAATTTCTGGAGTCATTGTGGTGCCTTAACCATGTCAACTAAAAGTCCATTTTTTCCATTTCAAAACAAGAAAACAGCTGCTTGTTACCAGTAAGTTTTTGCTGTTTTGCAAATTAGACAACTTCCATCCCATAGAGGAATGGAAATCCAGTGTGTTTTCAGGAGTGAAACAAGCATTTCAGATTGTGCCTATGCTTTTATTCCTTCTTCTACAAATACGGCTACTTTTCCGTTTCTTTTCCTTAATGCTTCCACTGAGTAGAAAGATTCATTTTCCACTAAAATCCACTTGTTTTCAGCCATAAAAGTTCTACATGCAGATGGCCAAGCTATGTGAAGCCTAGTTTAAAGCTAAAATGTAATATTTTCCCAACTATGACTTTTTGTAGGACTGGCCTGACTTATTATAGAGCCAATCAAAGGTGTTGGTGTCAGAGGTGTATGAAACGTAGAGGTCCAGAAGGCTTGGCTTTTCTGAAGATAATGCTGATAAATGGGGTGTTTGTAGACATGAATGGAAACCAGTGTCAGTGAAGCAGCCTGGCTACAGAGGAGTAAGTTATGGCACAGCTGTAGCTCTTCTCCTGCACCTATGAAGCTGGTCTGTGGCAAGGAGGGGGATGATAGTAAGAAACTGCAGCTGGGGCAGTTTTGGTGTATGGCAGAGGTGACTAAGTCATGCCATTGTCCATGATATGAGCAACAATGGAGATGACAGGGAGTCTTTTTCTTCTTTGTGGTAATGGTGGTGAGTCTCACTATCCTTCAGTACAATAAAATGGCTTTGCCATGTGACTTCTAGTCAGAGATAATGGTGGTCAGGGAAGCGACGCTCCAGCACAAAGTAGGACCATGCCATGCAGCAACAAAAGCTTTGAAGCAATATGGCAAATGGCATCAGTTAAGGTTCCTGATTATATGGTGTAGATGTAGTCAAGTATGGCTTTAGTGGAAAGAACCTTTTCCATATATTGCCTGTTATTTGCCTCATCCAACTGCATAAAGCTTGATTGAATAGTTACAGAATTAGTGGGTTTGCATCAGTAGACGCTCAATGCTTAGAGAGAAACATTCTGGCTAGTCACAGGACTTTCCAGATGGATCTGTTGCGTCTGGGTGGATGTTCAGTTTTTCATTTATTTATAGCAGGAATAGCTGTTGTATCTGTTAGAGTACAATAATAAATTTACTGAACTACCAAATAATATATTTTCCTGCTTGCTTTCAGCGGATTACCACATCTCTAGGTATCTTAGGATAATATGAACATCTGTTCCCTGGAGATTGACTCTTCACAGACAATAATCATAAAGCTAATGAATGGAGTAGAGAATGGTGTTTAGGAAACAACTAGGGACAGCTCTGCCTCTTTGCTAACTCTCACCCTATGATTTCATTCCCTTCACCAGACTGGCTTTCTGAAACACCCTACAGCAAACTTGCCATATGCAATATTCCATTTTCTTCAGAGCAGGATAGAAAAATCAGATAGTGACTCTGGGATTCAAACAGCTTGTTCTAACAATTTGTGTTAGGAGATCATCAGAAATGGATAGTCCTGCCTCCTTTCCCTCTGAACCCTAGAGCACAAGACCAGAAGCAGGTCTCGCTCCAGCACTCACCAGTGATCTCAGAGAGAGATCTTCTCCCATAATTTCTCATAATTTAAGATGAGTGAAATAGATTACTTTCTTGGCATGCTTTTCAGTTTGCTATTTTTAATGATAGAAGTAAATCTGACACCTGATTTGCACTCATTAAAACAGGCTTAGGAAAATGTGTTGTAAATAAATCTTGGGACGAATATAAATTTATATAGTTCAGAGTAAAATAACTTCCCCATTGTGGGTCAGAATGAAAATAATGCTGTGGGGAGATTATTCTGCTTCTCTGCGCTGGAGGATTCTTGTATCTTTTTACGTAGTATTTGATGTTGGTCATTGCTGGAGACAGGACTTTTAAATGGACCTCAAGTCTTAGGCAGCATGACAGCCCTGTTGTTCTAAGGCAGCCAGATGAATGTTAACTCTTGGGTCTCTACTGGATTACAGACGTGATAAAACAGGCAAACAAATGTATGTGTATCAAGCAGTGAAATAGCTTCAGATGAGAGAGAGCCCTGTAGCTTCTGTAAGAAACATGGACGTAGTTAATTCAGCATATGTAATCTTACTGCGAATGTACAGGGGGCAGGATGGAAGAATAGCTTTGTTTTGGCTGTAGCAAAATGAAATTCAATACGCTTAGTAAAGTATTGTACATTGCCTGCTGTAACGGTAGCTGCTGCAGTTTTGTGACATGGATAATACTCTTTTGACATGTCTCATGCCAGGAGGCAGCTAAAAAAGCTTAGTCACTGCCCAGCACTTGTTTTTTATCATATACCCTCTCCTATATCACCAACTTGATGTTTAGGAAAAGCTTTTCTGTGATGGGGATTCTGTTAGGTGGAAGATAAGTGTTCTGCGTGGGAACAGTGTTTTTATTTCTCCCTTTTTTTGTATTTACAGGAACAATTCCAGTTCTTTAATCCTGTTCTTAGGCAGTTTTTAACTATATTCCTTCTTCAAATTCTGTATGCAAAGATTGCTTGTCATAAATATACTTATTTTCTACAGCATCAACATAGGTTCAGCAGTAGGTGTCAGTTCAACATTGGATGAACTGTTTAAATCTCTCTCCAAACCTTTTCCTTCTCCATTTCATGGCAAGTCAAAGTCTAGCAACTGAAAGGAAATCACTATGGTTACAGCACCCAGTTCCAGCAATGAGTGCAAGATTTAAGTCTTACTGCTTGTAGCAAAATATATATGTTTGAGCCACCCGCAGATATTTGGGATTGTGTTTGCAAGTGTTAAAACAGACATTGACAGTTTTAGATAATTCCATTGCAACGCTTTGCTTGCAAGACAGTGGTCTGCTATTATAAATGGATTGCTGACATAAAAAGTGAAAGAATACACAGTAGCTTAAAACACAGCTCGAAGCAGTGTTGAGTTTTTAAAGTCAGAAACCTAAGATTTAATCACCACCTGGTTAGCGGTCTGTGTCAATACTGTCAGCCAAAAAAAATGATTGAAACTTGGTTCCTTCCCAGCTGCAAATATTACCAAGATATCACTGTGGGCCATTTTTAGGCATTATGAGTGCAGTGAATGTTATGAAGCACCAGAGTTTCAGAAACCTGCAGCAGATGACTTTATGGCCCCAGGTGGTCAGTATTTCCTATGTTGAGGTCTCTCACCCCAATTAGTAACTAATTTCAATCCAATTGCTTACAGATGGTGGAAAACTGCTGACCTACCACTGCTGTCTCTAGTAGACAGGTATCCATCCGTAAGCCAAATTAATAACCCAAGACCAGGATCACATAGGGAGATTTGCATAACATTAAGTGTGCAAATTGACTTCAACAGGGTGGCTTGTGTGTGCAAAGTCAGATTTGGGCTTAAGTTTCTCATGGAACTGAAATTGGAACACAGATTTTTGCTTGATCTTCAGTTGTTTTAATCTGCTGAACCTCTGCAGGGCTGGAAACTGTGTTGGTTTGTACTGGTGCTGCTGTGATTGGTAATTCACTTAATTGTGTGCCTGATTTCAAGCACCCAGTGTCCTCGCTGAAACAGAAGCTGCTTAGAGGAATGTAGGTACCTGAGCGCTGTCAGAGCAGTACTGGGGCTCTGCTCAGGGGCAAGCCTAATGGGAGAATCTGGACAAATAACGCTTTTACACTGGCATGTGTCTCTTCTGGCTGTGGCTCAGGCATAGGAGGTAATCTGTATGAGGAGTGTCTAATCTGGACCATTTTCTGTTCTTCAGGTTAATAAATGATTGTACAGGGTTGTCTTTATGCTTAATGGATGGGAAAAGAAGGCTTAGAGTTCTCCAAGAACTGAATTTCAAACATGAGTACAACAACTAGCATAGATCAAGTGACTCTATATCATAAAATGTGACAATGTGGTTTTTTATAACATTCTCACAATGGCACTAATAGCTAATCTTGAAGGGCTCATTATCCTATAATATCTATTTTCTGAATTCTTTTTTTTTTTCTTAATGAAGTGGAGAGCTAATTAGAATCTTTAAGCAAATCCCATAGGTAACATTTTTCTACATTACAGTTGTCAATAGCACACCCCATTTTTCCTGTTGATATATGATTTTACTTTATGGTATTAATTTTTTGAGTCTTTGAGGACATTGAAATATTTTATGTTTTACTATAAGGAATCTCTTCCATTTAGTGACTCACCATAATTGTGGGTCTTTTTTGTCCTGAATGTATTAAGTATAATATTGGATGTAGAATTTTCTCCAGACAACAAGTATTTGAACTTTGTAACTGTCAACTGTATCTCAAGCAGCTAGTGTATATTTACGATGGGATTTTTTTTTTTTTTTTTTGGTATATGAATTAGGAGGCAGCTGCTGCTGCTGTCACTTGACATTTTAGATTGAGGATGTCTGAAAGGATGCATTATTTCAAATTAAGCTTCATTTGTATATGAGGCCTGAGATAAGTAATTGCTAACTCTTTTTGCCCTGGAGATTTTAGTTTTGTTTTGCTCAGAGGAACCTTAAGAATGATGTTAATTGTTTGGGGTATGTTTTTTTTGTGTGTTTTTAAAAAAAAAAACACAAGGGACAAAAGTAGAAACAGCTGGTGATGGAATAAAATGCCATATGTACTCAGAAATTGTAGATCAAGTCACTTCTTGTTTATTCTCTGGTAACTGGTTTCCTAAAGAAAAGAAATATGGTGGATCCCAACTATCTGATATTCAGTAAAGCATCTTTGATTGTGTGATTTTAAATTGGAGAAGATGGGAATCAGTACAAGAACAGTAGAATGGTTAAGATCCTGGATAAAAGGGGATGTGCCAATTACATGTGCTGAACATAGAAGAAACATGTCAAGGGAGATTACAGGTGGAAATGCTCAAAAATGAGATTTGGGAATAATTCTTATTTTCTTTTATATTTTCTCTCGCACAAAGTATCAAAATGTGTCAATGATATTTGCAGCTGATATTAAAGTAAGTCAATGTCCTAGAGTATCAGAATATCACAACGGTCATCTTGAATGTTTGGGTAGTAGAAGTGGGATTATGTTCAATACTGAAAAGTCACAGACTATGAGACTAATGATAAGGGTTTCTTTCATAAGCTGAGACTTTGTTGGGGAATGGAATGAAAAAAAGAAGAAAAGATGAATATTTATCAGTCTGATGTGACACCCTTATGCAGATGGTATAGAAAGAACAGGATCCTACTTTGTACAAAATGACGTATACCAGATAAGTCAGGGACAAGCTAACCTTGCTGTCCATGAGCAAGTGGGGCTGGGAATGCTGAGCACTGCACTCATCAGTCAGAGAAGGACTAGTTAATCACTGAGGAGATTAATTCAGGCTTGGGCAGTCGCAGAGAAGGGCTGTGGCAGTGGTCAGGTTAATGGAAAGGGGGGTTCTGAACTCCAGGTTGAGCCTTGCAGGACAGTAGCAGGCTTGGTGAACAGGAGTTTGAGAAATCTGCATGCTACCATACCGGGATCCTGATTCCCTCTTTCTTGAGCTGCTTGTTCTGCCAGCTTGTGGTGGGCTGTAAAACCTGGACTGACTGTCATGCAGGCAGTCAGAGCATACCTCTGAGACACCCTGCGGGCCCGCGCCTGTCGGTCTGCCATCACTAGCTGAGACCCGGCTGAAAAGCTCTGAAAGGTGTGGGAAATGCACAGCACCAGCAGCGGCTCTTAAAGGGTGAGACAGACGTGGGCAAAGGAGCACTTTTACAAAGAAAGACTGGCAGCAATGTGCCCTTGTCACCAGGAAGGCCAATGGAATCCTGGGCTGCGTAGGGAAGAGTGTGGCCAGTAGGTCGAGGGAGGTCATTCTCCCCCTCTGCTCGGCACTGGTGAGGCCACAACTGGCATACCGTGTCCAGTTCTGGGCTCCCCAGCTCAAGCGGGACAGGGAACTACTGGAGAGAGTGCAGCATAGGGCAACAAAGATGACTGGGGGATTGGAGCACCTGCCTTAGGAGGAAAGGCTGAGAGAGCTGGGACTCTTTAGCCTGGAGAAGAGAAGGCTGAGGGGAGACCTTATTCTTGCCTATAAGTAAGGGTGGGTTGAAGGAGGATGGAGGCAGACTCTTTTCAGTGGATCCCAGTGACAGGACGAGGGGCAACGGGCAGAAGCTGGAACATCGGAAGTTCCGTTCAAACCTAAGAAAAAACTTCTTTATGGTGAGGGTGCCAGAGCACTGGACCAGGCTGCCCAGGGAGGTTGTGGAGTGCCCTTCTCTGGAGATTTTCCAGACCCGCCTGGATGCAGTCCTGAGTAATGTGCTGTAGGCATTCCTGCGTCAGCAGGGGGGTTGGACTAGATGATCTCTAGAGGTCCCTTCCAACTCTGAAAATTCCGTGATTCCATGATTCCGTGGCAGGGCTACCTTCTCTGACTTTCAGCATGACAGCTTTGCCTTACACCCTGATGAGAACTGATCATCAAAAACGCACTTCTGACAAATGGTCTGCTTCGTTGTCAGCTTTGAAATTATAGCTGGTAATGCTGCATCTGCCTCTCCTAAAGCTGTAGGTGTTCCCTCACTGGTGTGCTCTGGGTAGGAGAGCAATTCCTCCCTCCCCCAGCTTCAATGTTATCCTGGTAGAACCAAGGATGCCTACAAGCTCTAGCGAGGCTGGGCTGCTGTGTGCTACTCCCTGCAGGCAGGAGAAGACAATTTAGGAGAAGGCAATTTAAGTTGCATGGCAAAGATCTGGGTGTGGGGAGATATCTTTTGCTAAGGGGTCAACAGTAGGGTTGTCTGCAGCTGTTTGATTGGAATTGTCGTTTAGATCTTCATTAGGGTTTTCTGGGGAAGGTGATGGCAGAAAAATAGAATAAAAGCAGGAAGGTGAATGTGGAGAGGAGATGGAGGGATTGCGAAGTCCTGGGGCAGGAAAAAGCAGTCAGCGAGGGATCAGGCAAAGGCTAGCTCTTCAGAGATCAGAAAAGTGATTGGAGGGAGCAGAAGACAGTTTGTGAAATCAATTTTCTGAATAATATTTTAAGTGAAGTCAGGGAAATGCATTTTCTTCTACAAAGCTTTCACTTCTAAGGAACGGGAAAAATAAAAATGCAATATAAGGAGTTTAAGCAGCTATGTACTGGGGAAGCCTGGGAAAGGAAAGAGGCAAATTTACACACTTGTGCATCAGGGAATAGTAACATCAGAAGCAAGAATGGGGTGTTTATGGTTTGTTGTGTTTTGTTAGTTTTGGTGGGGTTTTTTAGGAAAAAAAGGAAAGAAAAGCATCCTTTGCTAGTATGCTTCTAGCAAATAAGTGTTGGGAATCAAATTTTGTAGCTGCTTGCTTATAGAGATGCACAGGTGATTTGGGAATGTATTCAGCATTTTCTTCAACTGGTGTTTGCAAGTAATACTTCTTTCTGGTAATATATTTTGATGTTTAGGTATCACCATAGAAATAAGAGCATAGCTCAAGTAATAAGTCTGTAGGAATGGTTTGGTGTGTATCCTGGTGTAAGAATTGGCTGCCAGCTAATCTTTTCATAATCATCTGCAGGCTTAGATAGGGGAAAATCTGACATTTGATTTCTAGAATACTAGCTCATTTCCCTTTCTTTTCTCGGTCTAAGGTATATCATATTTCTTTAATAAAGAAGACACATTTCCCTAATAGAAGACACTGATATTACGATAAAGAAGCATAACAGAAACTGTAGGGACTAAGATAGTGCTTGCATTACTTTCTCATCTGTTTGCAAATACACTTTAATATCAATTTTTACTTTGATGTGGCTGTTTTTATATATATATATATATATGTGTGTGTGTAATGTTAGTGTCTTACAAGAATTGTTTCTGAGCCTCCTGATTTTTTTTTATACATTGTTAGTCTAAAATACTGAATTGCTCTGTTACAGCTTCACCAGTGCTAACAGACACTTCAGGGACATTCAAATGAACACATCATTTGATCTACCAAACTTTGACACTAGTTTTCCAGGTACTCTCTGAAACTTTTCTGTTTTGATTATACTCCTGTCAGGAGGAATATTCAGCCCTGATTTAAAACAAAACTTTTGCCTGCTGCCACTCAAATATAAGCCACTGAGGAAGCTGTTTCTTTATTTCCTTAACTGAATTTAGAAGCAATGGGACCTGGGTCCAGGCCCTTTTCTTCAAAGGAGTTACTCTTTCTGGTGAGTGAGTTCACTCATGAACATTGTCATGCCCAGCAGAATTGGGCTGGAGAGCTCTCCCTTACCCACTCTATGAAGGTTTGTAAATATCTGAAATACAGCGGGAAGATGTATGTAATATAGCCAGAAGAAAAATCAGAAAATTATTATTATTATGAGAAACTTAACACGGGATTCACAGAGCTCCTTGAGCAATGAAAAGCATACCGGCTTTCTGAGGAAAAATTGGTAAGGGCAGGTGGTGACTGCCTCTGGAAATCAGTGCTCTTTTCTGACAAATGCATTAATTTGTAATGGCTGGTAGTGTCGGCTGTAGGCAACCTCCCTGATCTAATAAAAACAGCTCCAGATTTTGGCATCTGTGAAATGTAAAATTTGGCTTTTGATGCCAGACTGGATCAATGTTTTAATTAAGGGAACCTATAATTCTTCCTTTAGCTGCCACTTTCCACTGCTTGTGGCAACATGTAGCTTTTTGTCCTACAGTGAAGAGGTAATTTCCAAAATACTTGCTGAGAAAAACAAATAAGTATGCTTTTTAGGATATTGTTGGAGAATTCAACACTGAATCCTCTGTTTAGGCACACTAGCCACTTGATCTTTGTTGTGAGATTTCTTTCTGTGCTTCTGTTTCTCTAGCAAGTGAAGTAATTTTGATGTTTATTTGCCATTCCTGTTTATACTCATTCAATTCTGAGAACTTTCAAAACCCTACTTTGCAGTGGAAGCAGAGTTAATTAGCCCACCCTAGAGTTCAAATACCCTCATTAATATGACCAGTTTGGGTTCACTAGTTACCAAGGATTACCGAATAATGATTGCATCAAGGAAAGTTACAATTTGCATGTACAGACTATGCAAAGTGAGAGAAGCGGAATTTGCTGAATGTTTTTTTGGTTGTTTTTTTTTTTTCCACAAGAAATTACGTGTTAAGTGAGCACAGACTTATGCCTGGCAAGGACTTTTAAAGGAAATAGGAGAAACATATTAAATTCAGAGATAGGCTTTTGATGCCTGTTCTGTTGTATTTCTGGTAAATGAAAAGGTGTGTGCATACTGCTTTGACTATTCTGATAACCTGAATTTTGAAGCAATTGACCTGAATTTCTGGGATTGTTTCAGTTTTTGTTATTTGGTCATTGTGTACTATCTAAGTGGGTTTTGTTTCTTTGTAATACTGATGCCTTTTGTGTAACGATGGTCACTTATGAACTGAATAGTTTTGAACAGAATAGAAGCATCTGCTGCGTAAGACAAAGGAAAATTTCAAATTACTTTCCATCATGGGAATGTGTTTACAAAAGCAGTATTCAGAGCAGCTTTGTTTGGGAGTAAAACAGTATTTCTCCCCCCCATCCCCCTGCCATCAACTCACCCTACCAGTTCCACTACGGTATAGTATTTTATCCTAAAGCATGCTTCAAATGCTAAAGATGTCTCTCTTTAAGAGTGCATCACACATGAAGAAAAAGAGAGTTCTCAACATTTTTTTCAGTACATTAAATATGTACTCGCCACAGATATTTCTGCAATGAGGAGCAGTAGGATTACTACCAAAATAAAGATTCTTTATCCTTTTTGATCCTAAGAATTTTATTTCTTCTGAATTCCTATTTTCTTTCACTTTAATTTTTTTTCCAAATCCCTCTCTGAAGGATAGGATAGGGTAGCCCTATTCTTCTATTTTCAGCCTTTTATTATGTTAATATAAAAATATTCCTTTGTCATAGACAGTACTGTCTACTGACTACAGAAATGACTGGTTTGAAAGTCCAGACCGTGAGAAGTTCATTTATATCATTTGTTTTGTCACAAACTTGATAAATGCTGTTTTAGATGATGAAGGAAGAAGTAACGCTACAGACAAGTGATTGGTCAAGGTTGATTTCATGTAAAATTAATCCATAAGGAATATTATTTCTTTCCATAGAGCAGAAGCACAAGGTTTTTTGCTACTTGACTAATCCTTCCCTGATGAAAGCTTCACTGATCCTGAAAACTTCTGGATTGGTTTGCCAAAGGATTTCTCTTTCCCATCAGTGACACATGGCTGGACCATTAAAGCATGTAGATTACTTCAACATACTGTTTTAGTTTTCTTAATGCACATTATGATATGTTCCTCATGTAAAATTCCAGGAGTTAAATTGTGAAAATACATACTTATGATTAGATTTAAAAGGGTAAGGTGGTGTGTTTTTTTTTTTTTTTTAAAACCTGGATTTATTTCTATCCTGTGTGCAAATTTTCATTGATAGATACTCATTCAGAAATCTTCCTGTACTTTTCAGCTCATTCTAGCTAGTGCTTGTGTCTTTTTTTTTTTTTTTCTTTTTTTCCTCTCCCCTCTATAAGAAAAGTCTAAAGCCCACAACCTGTTAGATATATACTTTAAAGCGTAGCGTGCTTGTAAGAGCCTCGTACTTTTCACAGAAGTCAGAAGATGCTGCATGGAAAGGGTGCCTGTAGCAGTTATTTTCCACTTGCACAAGGAACTACAACAGTCTATGGCATTCAGGGGAATGAGGTTTCCATTATGAGTTCCTAATTCACTTTCCTTCACTGGATCCAACATATTTTAGCACTCAGTGTTAGCTTTACTGGATAACTGTAATTTCTCTTGAGTATGAAAGTAGAAAATACATTTCCACCAGTTTTGCCTTAAGTCTAATTTATGTGATGCTTGAACAGCTAGCTCTCCTTCCTGCTTCTTATGTCCTTCTAATTTAACTCCAGCATCATCTTAATGGGAAGCATTATTATGGGTCTATATAATGGAGACCACACCCAGCGTCCTGGTCCACAGTGGAACTCCAGATGAAACTGAAGGAACAAGTACTTACGTCCAGAGCTCTAATGGGCAGGGGCCTGAAATTTTGCTTTCTTGTGACCTATTGTCACTGGTTCAATCTGCACAGAGCAGGTGTGCTCTGCTGTACTCCCATTAGTCCTGGCCTACCAGTCATCCCAGTTGGCGGATCTATTGGCTTTCACTTACCCACATCCATAAGTTTCTTTGGGAGGAAGCCCAAGTGAGCTGGAGAAATACTGGGTGAGCATGATCTTGCAGCATGAGCAGGTGGCAAAGGCCATTTGTGGCCTGGAAGGCAGGGTGAGCAACAGGGTGCCCGTGCCCCTCAGGCAGGTCTGTGCAGCTCTGCTGATGACAGTGGGTACGCTGGCACATCTGTGATCTGTTGGAGAGTACGTTATAGGAAGGGTTACTCTGTGAAAGGTCCTTGGTACTGTGACATGACCCCAGCCTGTCTTGCTAGCCTTCTAGCACACCATGAAGTATATCTCCTCTTAGTCACGGTGAGGGCAGTGGCTTCAGGCTTGGAGTTTATTTTTGTGAGTAGTCTTGAGTGTTTTTGTATGTTTTGATCAGCAGAGGATGGGCAAACATATCTATATTTGATGAATGCTGTAAATAATGGAAACAGATTATTTGAACTGAACAGCTTTGTAATCTGAAGGGAATGGAAGGCCCAATATGTAGACTGGACCCGCTATATAGGGAAGTCTGCTGCCTCCCTGGGGCCCAGGTTAATGATGTAAAGAAGAAACTTCCGTCCCTAGTACGGCACTTAGATTATTATCCCCTTCTGGTCTTTCAGGTAGGCAGCAATGAAGTAGGGAGGAGAAGTCCAAGGGCAATGAAGAGAGATTTCAGAGCCTTGGGACGACTGGTCAAGGGATCGGGAGCAGTCATGTTCTCCTCTATCCCTCCAGTTGTGGGAATGACAAGGGGATAAACAGGAAGAGCCAGCAGATGAATGCCTGGCTCTGAGACTGGTGCTACCAGCAGGACTTTGGGTTCTTTGACCATGGCTTGATTTACAGGACACTAGGCCTGCTGTTAACAGATGGGAAAGCGTTCTAGGACAAGAGTTAGCAGGAGTCATTGAGAGAGCTTTAAACTAGATTCGAAGGGTGACTGGAATGGTACTGGGCTCGCTGGAGAGGTGCCCAGATGCAGTAGCCCAGCACTTGTGGGGCAGCGTGCTAGTATTTTTGAGACTCAGAAGGCCTACCGCTCCTCAAGGGCAAAAACTACACGTTCATCTGCCTCTCTGAAATGCTTATACACCGATGCATGCAGCATGGGGAACAAACAGGAAGAACTGGAGATCTGTGTGCGGTCACAGGGCCATGATCTCATCGCAATTACTGAGACATGGGGGATAGCTCACATGACTAGAATGCTGTCATGGATGGCTATGTCCTCTTTAGGAAAGATAGGCCAGCAAGGCGAGGTGGTGAAGTTGCTCTTTATGTGAGAGAGCAACTGGAATGTATCGAGCTGTCCCTGGGGGCGGATGAAGAGAGAGTCGAGAGCTTGTGGGTAAGGATTAAGGGACAGGCTAACATGAGGGACACTGTTGTGGGGGTTTATTACAGGCCACCTGATCAGGATGCAGAAGTTGAGGCCTTCTACAGGCAGCTGAGAGCCTTGTGTCTCATGGGGGACTTTAGTCACCCTGATATCTGCTGGGAAGGCTACACAGCTAGGCATATACAGTCCAGTAGGTTCCTCCAGTGTCTTGATGATAACTTTTTGACTCAGGTGGTGGAGGGGCCGACAAGGAGAGGTGTACTACTGGACCTAGTACTAACCAACAAAGAGGGACTGGTGGAGAACATTAAGGTTGGGGGCAGCCTCGGCTGTAGTGATCATGAGAAGATCGAGTTCAGGATTATATGTAGTAGGCATAGAATGACAAGTAGGGTTGCAACCTTGGACTTCAGGAGGGCTAACTTTGATCTCTTCAAGAAACTGCTTGAAGAATTCCCATGGATTAGGACTCTAGAGGGTAGTGGGGCTCAAGATACTGATATTCAAGTATCACTTCCTCCAAGCTCAGGATCAGTGCATCCCTAAGAGCAAGAAATCAGGCAAGGGAAGCAGGAGACCTGCATGGTTGAGCAGGGAGCTTCTGAAAAAGCCCAAGTGGAAAAAGGAAGTTTACACTAAGTGGAAGAAGGGACTGACCACTTGGGAAGATTACAAGAATGCTGCCAGAGTATGCAGGGATGAAATGAGGAAAGCCAAGGCCCCCTTGGAATTAAATCTGGCAAGGAATGTCAAGGTCAACAGGAAGGGTTTCTTCAAGTACATCAGAGGCAAAAGGAAAACTAGAGAAAATGTGGGCCTGCTATTGAATGAGATGGGGGCCATGGTGACAGATGATGCAGAGAAGGCGGAATTACTGAATGCCGCCTTTGCTTCAGTCTTTACTGCTCAGGCCAGTCCTCAGGAGTCCTAAACTTTACAGGTAACAGAGAAAGTCTGGAGGAAGGAGAACTTTCCCTTGGTTGAGGAGGATCAAGTTAGAGATCAGTTAAGTAAACTGGATACCCACAAGTCCATGGGTCCTGATAGGATGCACCTGCGAGTGCTGAGGGAGCTGGCAGAAGTCATTGTTGGGCTGCTCTCCATCATCTTTGAAAGGTCCTGGAGAACAGGCGAGGTGCCTGAAGACTGGAGGAAAGCCAATGTCACTCCAGTTTTCAAAAAGGGCAAGAAGAAAGACCCAGGAAACTACAGGCCAGTCAGCCTCACCTCCATCCCTGGAAAGATGATGGAACAACTCGTTCTGGGCATCATCTCAAAGCATCTGGAGGAAAAGAAGGTTATCAGAAGTAGCCAACGTGGATTCCCCAAGGGGAAGTCATGTCTGACTAATCTGATAGCCTTCTATGATGGCATGACTAGACGGATAGATGAGGGGAGGGCAGTGGATGTTGCCTACCTTGACTTCAGCAAGGCTTTTGACACTGTCTATGAGGATGCTGTGGGAGACAAGCTTAGGGAGTGTGGGTTGGATGAATGGACAGTGGGGTGGATTGAAAAGTGGCTGGTAGAGAGAGCTCAGAGGGTTGTGATTAGTGGCACAGAATCTGGTTGGAGGTCTGTGACAAGTGGTGTTCCCCCGGGGTCAGGGCTGGGTCCAGTCCTGTTCAACATATTCATCAATGACCTGGATGAAGGGATAGAGAGTACCATCAGCAAGCTTGCTGATGACACAAAGTGGGAGGAGTGGCTGACACACTGGAAGGCTGTGCTGCCATTCAGTGTAACTTGGACAGGCTGGAGAGTTGGGCAGAGAGAAACCTCATGAAGTTCAACAAAGGCAAGTGTAGGGTCCTGCACCTGGGGAGGAATAACCCCACGCACCAGGACAGGTTAGAGGCTGACCTGCTGGAAAGCAGCTCCGTGGAAAGGGACCTGGGAGTCCTGGTGGACAACAGGATGACCATGAGCCAGCAATGTGCCCTTTTGGCCAAGAAGGCCAATGGCATCCTGTGGTGCATCAAGAGGTGTGTGGCAAGCAGGTCGTGGGAGGTTATCCTCCACATTTACTCTGCCCTGGTGAGGCCGCAGCTGGAGTACTGTGTCCAGTTCTGGGCTCCCCAGTTCAAGAAAGACAGGGAACTGCTGGAGAGGGTCCAGCAGAGGGCTACAAAGATGATTAGGGGACTGGAACATCTTTCTGATGAGGAAAGGCTGAGGGACTTGGGTCTTTTTAGTCTGGAGAAGAGAAGGCTCAGAGGGGATCTCATCAATGCTTATAAATACTTAAAGGGAGGGTGCCAGGAGGATGGCACCAGTCTTTTTTCAGTGGTGCCCAGTGATAGGACAAGAGGTAATGGGCACAAACTTGACCATAGGAAGTTCCATCTAAACATGAGGAGGAACTTCTTTCCTTTGAGGGTGGCAGAGCACTGGAACAGGCTGCCCAGAGAGGTGGTGGAGTCTCCGACTCTGGAGACATTCCAAACCCGCCTGGACACCATCCTGTGCAACCTGCTCTGGGTGACCCTGCTCTGACAGGGGGGTTGGACTAGATGATCTCCAGAGATCCCTTCCAGCCCTGGTGATTCTGTGATATGGCATTTGGGGAGTCCCAATCACATGTTTGTTTTGTAATATTTCAGAGTTTTGTTAAGGGTTCTATTGTTCTTTGACAACACACAAATTACTTTGTGGGTAAAATTTTGTTTTGGCTTATGACTGGACTTTTTCTTAAATAAAAATGTTTAAAAAAAATTAATGTTGACTTTTTTTCTCCTCCTATTGTGCTTTTGTTGCTTTTGCATCTTCCACACTTATTCGTCCTCTTTTGTTGTTTGTAGCTGGATGCAATTAATAAATACATGCCCAAGATATCTATCTCTGTACCGTGTTTCTTCCAGCTGGTCTTGCTGAGTTTATACCAAGTTATTTCTTGGTGTGTTCATTCAGGCACTTTTTGGTCGGCTGTCTGGGAGCCACCAGAATGCTATGGGAATTGATCCTTCACTTTGTTCAATCCTAATACTGGGGTGGTGCTGGGTGAGAAATGTTTTCTGAGACTCAGAGACAGGAATACACACTTTTTCTAGAAGTTTAGAACATTAAAACCATCTTGTGTTGATACTGACCATTACAGAATTAGCTGTCATTCACATTTTTTTATATTAAAATCTAAGAGTATAATGGTTTTGTTTGTGTTCAGTATGTACCAGCTTGATTTATTGTCCTCAGTTTGCACTTAATTAACATCAGCTGCTGATATTTGTGGGACAAATTGCCTCTTCAGCTGCATGGCATGAGAGTTCGGTGTTTTCATGTTTTCCTGTATTATGTTTATTTTCAACAACCCACCAAAGGAAAGACCAGTTTTGCTCACTTGCTTGTCTACAGTAAGTAGACCGTAAACAGTCTGATTAAAATCCTGTCTCGATGTAGATGGGGGGAGCAGCACTGAAATAGAAGAGAGTTATGTAGCCATCTGAGATGAAGCATGCCTGTAAGAAACAGCCACACCTCAGACAAATAAGCAGCTCTGCCTGTTACTGAGTCCCTGTGAGAACAATGATTACTACTGTATCTGTATGAGATTCAGCAAATTAGCCCTACATGTCAGTTCTGGTCCAAGGACTGGTATGGAAGGAGAAAGAAGCTTATTGTCTCTCTACTAGGGTTCCTTACAACTCCAGGAGAACTGGGAGAAATCACTGTTAATCTACAGCTGGTCCTTTCCCCATTCACTCAGGAGAACTGGAAAGATGTTTTGTGCCTTCTGCCCTTCCACATGCCTGTAGTAGTGACAGGCAGCATCTGGTCCTCTGTGGGAAATCAAGATGTAAGTGCCTCAGAACTTTGTGTTAGTGCATGTACACTTCATCTCATAGTAAATTATTCTTCACAGAATCACAGAATAGTTTGGGTTGGAAGGGACCTTTAGAAGACATCTAGTGCAACCTCCCCTGCAGTGAGCAGGAACATCTTCAACTAGATCAGGTTGCTCAGAGCCCTGACCAACCTGATCTTGAACGTTTCCAGGGATGGGGCATCTACCGCCTCTCTAGGCAACCTGTGCCAGTGTTTCACCACCCTCGTCGTAAAAAACTTCTTCCTTGTATCTAGCCTAAATCTCCCCCTTTTAGTTTAAAGCCATTACCCCTTGTCCTATCACAACTGAAATCTCCTGGACTGCCTACAGCTCACCGTGCTTCTTTTCCAGCAGATGTCGAGGTGGTTCAAGTCCCCCAGCAGGGTGAGAGCCTGTGGGCGCGATGCCTCCTGTAGCTGGAGTAAGAAGGCTTTGTCAATTGGCTCCCCTTGATTGAGTGGCCTGTAATAGACACCAACCACAAGGTTCCCTTTGTTGCCTCAGTCTCTTATTCTTACCCATAGGCTTTCATGAACACATGTCTACTGGAAGGAAAACTAGACTTGCCAAGTATTTCCTTAGTGAGGTCTCAATGACTGTTAACTGATTTAGGGGATGTTTTTGTTAACTAAGTCTCGGGTTTGTACTTCTCATGCTGGCCAAACTCCCAGTAGCTTCATTGAAAATATGAACTTCAACTGTTGAATGAACAAACACACAAAAAGGAAGGAGTTTAGAAAGGACCATCTATAGAACCAGATGACAAAGTCTAAAGGACTACATGGTACTGTAAGACTTTTACAAAAGCCTTATGTAAATAGGTCATCTGCCCTGCTGAGTGGTGGCAGATGTTAAAACAACTGTTTTGTAACTGAACCCTGCTCTGTGCTAAGAGCTGTCTACAGAGATTTGAGTCAAATCCCTGTGATAAACATCTTTGGAATGGGCTTATAAACATTGTGCCAAGCAAATGGGAAAATAATTTTCATAAAAATAGGAAATTAAAAAGATACCCAAAAATTAAATTGGCACACACGTGAATGAACCCTATTAATTTGGCTGTACTGCAGAATATGATGTTACTAATGCTGTGATTAGCATATGACTGAGACAGGCATTTTCAGTTTAGGTTGTCAGCTCAGTTATACTGAGACTGTTATTTCTTTCTCCAAGGAACAGTTTTCCGAACAAAACTCTCTGGGCAATTACATCAGGAATCTGACACGATACCAACAGTCTCTCTTGGGATAAACTCTCTAAGACTTCCATGGTTTGGAAAGGGAAAGTAGAAAAATAATCCCAGAAAAACGTCCTGATAGAGATTTGTTTTCTTTAAGTGTCTTTTCTTTGACATACTATGGAGCTTTGTGTAGACTTTTACCATGGTGTCAAGTATTTTTGCATTAACTCACTGGACCATTAACATGTATTCTGCAATTACACCCAGGACTTTGAGTCAGACACAAACCCCACATATATGGCAGGTGTTGAAACAGTCCCAAAGAGTAGATCTGTGGGTTCTAGCACTTTTAAAAAAACCATCAGGCTGCTTATTTCAAGATTTAACTAAGAAGAATTTGGAAACAAGGAGAGAGACTGTGTGAAGGGGGAGACGCCTTTTATTTCTACTTTTTTCTATTGTTTCAGGCTTGTTGGAACTCTCCAGCTGTAGTCACGCTGTCCCTCCCAAACATACTTGTACAGGTAGCAATGAGAGATGGTAGGCAGCTGGCGACACCACACTGCGCACGCATAGCAGGGACTTGTGTCAGACGTCATTTGAGTCAAGTTGCTGGTGACGGATTCCCCAACATTTGTGAGCTGGGCTGGACAAGTCATGACAAGTCTGCCAGGAGTCACCCTGTTCGTAGGTGGATTAAAACTGTGTGAGGGTTGTTACAGCCAAGAGAAAACCTGTCTGGTTGTGCTTTGGTAAATCAGGAAGAGAAAGGCTGATCTCTCATCTCAGATGACATAAGATGAATTAAATGTGAGAGTTAATGGATAGGGACAAAAGACAAGAGAGGAGCAAGGATGCAGTGTCTAGATTGGGGAGACTTTCTAGAGAGATCACAATGGAAATAAATTTTATCACTTTTATGTTTTATATGTTAAAAACTGACTCGTTATGCATGAGTATGGTGCCACAGTATTAGGGAAACAGAAAGAATTATTATAAGTTTTAAATCAGGTTTGACTAGCAAGGATTTCTGTGTTTGCATAAGGAAAAATCCTAGAAGGTGCTCACACACTGTACAACTGCAAGGATCAATGCTACCTTACCCTGAAGAGTTTAATAAAGGACGCAACAAAGAAAGTGAAATGGAAGCTTGGTTGTACTTTCTGACTAAACATTATAGAATATATATATAGAAAAGGCAAAAAGACAATCAGCCAGACAGCAGAAGTTAAGATTCTTGAACTGTGCTCACAGGGGTTGTTAGAAGAGATGAATGAAACGGATAGTAGATGAGTAGATAGCTGGTTGAACGGAAAAGAGAAGAAAGGCTACCAGGGCTACTGGTTCCCATTTAGAGCAAGAGGCTACCAATTCCAGAATCTAAGTCAAAACTCAGAAGCCCAATTTTAGGCTACTGAGTTTTGACATCTGAGACCCCTTTTGAACCAGAACACAGCCTTGTCCATACGTGAGGACACACTGTGTATCCTGTGTTGTTGATGATAAAATCACTGGGAAGAAATGAGCACACTGTGATGTGTTCACACAGTGCTTCATTGAGGGTGTTAAGAGCTACCTCATCATGAAATACAATTTTAAATTATTTTCATGCTATTTGTTATCACATTGAGTCCCTCACAGGTGTTAGCGCTAGGTTTATCCTTGTAATGCTCGCTGGGGTTGGGAAGTTTCTCTGGAAACATTGGTTGCCATATAGACCTGATAGTGACAGAATATGTGAGAATCTGAAATAGCTTCTTTGTGCTTTTAGAAATCCTTTTGAATTTTTAGTAATAAATAAGTTTCTATTTAAGCTCCCTTGTTTTATTTTAAATAATCACTGCATATAATTTAATTTGGGAATTGATCTAAAAAAGAGTGACTCAGTCACAGAAATTGTTAGATGTGCTGAGAGCAGTCAATGGTGCCACGGCATTGTCTTGTGTCAGAAAAGGGAGCGAGATTTATCCAGCAAGATGAGCTCTCTAAACAGTCTCTTCAGGTGACCCTCTGCTGCCTGGACACTTTGGTTTCATAGAATCATAGAATGGTTTGGGTTGGAAGGGACCTTAAAGCTCAGATAGTTCCAACAACCCTGCCATGGCCAGGGACACCTCCCACTAGACCAGGTTGCTCATAGCCCCGTCCAACCTGGCCTTGAACACTTCCAGGGATGGGGCATCTACAACTTCCCTTGGCAGCCTGTTCCAGTGCCTCACCAACCTCAGAGTAAAGAATTTCTTTCTAGTATCTAATCTAAATCTACCAGCCCTCTGACCACCTTGGTGGCCCTCCTCTGGACTCGCTCCAACAGGTCCATGTCCTTCTTATGTTGGGGTCCCAGAGCTGGTCACAGTATTCCAGGTGGGGTCTCACCAGAGCAGAGTAGAGGGACAGAATCACGTCCCTCGACCTGCTGGCCACGCTTCTTTTGATGCAGCCCAGGATGCAGTTGGCTTTCTGGGCTGCAAGTGCACATTGGTGGCTCATGTTGAGCTTCTCATCAACCAACACCCCCAAATCCCTCTCCTTAGGGCTGCTCTCAATCCATTCTCCGCCCAGCCTGTATTTGTGGTTCCAGAGATTGCCCCAACACAGGTGCAGGACCTTGCACTTGGCCTTCTTGAATTTCATGAGATTTGCACAGGCTCACTTCTGAAGCCTGTCCAGGTCCCTCTGGATGGCATCCCTTCCCTCCAGCTTGTCGACTGCTCCACACAGCTTGGTAGTGTCAGCAAACCTGCTGAGGGTGCACTTGATCCCACTATCCATGTCACCAACAAAGATGTTAAACAGTACCCATCCCAGTACCGATCCCTGAAGAACACCACTCATCACCGCTCACCACTTGGACACCGAGCTGTTGACTGCAACACTTTGAGTGTGACCACCCAGCCAACTCCTCATCCACCAAGTGGTCCATCGGTCAAATCCATGTCTCTCCAGTTTAGAGACAAGGATGTCCCGCAGGACAGAGTCAAATGCCTTGCACAAGTCCAGGTAGATGGTGTCAGTTGCTCTTCCCTTATCCACCAAGGCTGTAACGCCGTCATAGAAGACAACCAAATTTGTCAGGCACGATTTGCCCTTCATGAAGCCATCACCAATCACATCCTTATTTTCTATGTGCCTTAGCATAGTTTCTATAATCTTAGCATTGTAGCTCCCTAGCACAGAGGCTGACCTCTGTTAAGAATAAGGAGTGTGTGTAATGGAGAACTGGGGAGAGAGGATTTAATGAGCTAACAGTGAGCCCATAGACAGACCTCCTCTGTACCTTCTTATTGAGTCATCTTATTATGTCCTCTGAGGCCAATGGGAGTGATGATGGAGGCCTCCGGATCAGGACCTCTGGATCTGGTAGCTGTCTCTCCATTGCTGTACTGAGGTAGCCTTGAAGTTAAATTGCCTGCCCGTTCTACCTTACCTGTTGGGCAGCCCTGTTAGAGGCTGTTTCTGGAACAATCTGCTTAGCATTTTTTGGGATGTGCACAGGCCTTTAGTTTGCACACAAGCACAAACACACCTGCTGATGGTGATTTCATATACGAAAGGCTTGATTCAGTCTCCTACTTTCAAGCTTTCAGAGGTTCTTGTGACATATGCACCTGAACTTTCAAACCAATGGGGGACATCTTGTGTGTGAGTCCTCTGAAGGGCCACAGGCATGAGATGACAACCAATGAGGCACTTGACAGTGTAATGATAGCATGTGAATAGTAGCAAAATTTTGGGCACGTGCTAATGAAAATATTGGTACCTCTTGGCTCACTTCAGGAAATTTCTTGAATTACTCAGCTGAAAGCAGGCTATGGGTTATGTTTCCCTGAAATGTCATGGTTTTGGTAATTTATTGTTCCTCAAAACTACTTGTTCCTGGCTCTAGTTGGGTGTCTTTGCACTGATCCTGCAATATTTTAGAAGTTTTTATTGCTTACCCTTATTTTTAAGAAGTTTATATGCACTGAGTCTTCCTAACAGGTTCAGATAGAAAGCCCTGAAGCACTGTGTATGAGAGGATTAGTTCAGAGAGAGGTCAAAACAGGTGGTCAATGTTTCCTGCCAGTGGTCTTCAGGAGATAAGTCATTTCTCTTATAGTAATCTATTGTGCCTACTGTCAATGTGACATGTTGAAAATACTTATTCTTTGTTTTGAGTGTAATGGCTTAATTCTTACAGTACATGTTAATCTCCTCCTTTATTGGTCCATTCATGTATTTTTGTGCAACGTGGTGAGCACTTCTTCCTCTCAACTCTGATATTTTTCTGCTCTTGAGGCTTTCTCATTCTCTGCCTGAGTTGACTGGTTAAGACAGACTGGAGGCACTGGCACAGGGGAATATTTGTTTCCAAACTATGGGCTGTCTGTTGAAAAATTCAGTGAGCCCCTTATAAAATGAGCTGTCAAATAGCTGGAGACAGTCTGAGATGCTGCAGCAGAGCACCATGTGATAAATGTGAAACTTGACAAGTAAGGGCTACTTAAGTTGGTGGCCTTTGAAGTCAGTGATAGTGGTCCTGGACTTATGAGTTGAAGCTGCAGAGTGTGTAAAATAAATGGGATCTGTGGTCACCACTGTCATTAAAATCCAACCTTGTTTTCATGCTTCCTATATTATGCTGTTGCCAAGTAATAAAAATTCAGTTCCTTGTGACATTAAAATCGTTCTAGCCCTAAAATGCTGTTGGAATTTAAAAAAATATGGTTTATTGGCAGCTGCATTCACCATGCCATACTTTACTGTTTTATTTTAGATGTGCAATTTAGCCATACCAGGGTTTGCTTTACTATTTTATCATTGTAACATAATGATTCCTTTCACGCTTTTAGTGGCTTGTTTTGCAAGACATAGTCAGGCTAGCCTTAGTATGGATTTACTGCTGCTAAAATATGACATGAGAATAATTGGATGACAGGTAAGGCTGATTAATCTATCATCCTCTACCATAAGCAGTTTCAGAAATTCATTATTTTTATTTTCTGAATGACCTTCATAAGCCATCTGTGACTGGTGTCTTCAGATGCTGAAAATCCAGACCTTCAAGCTAAACTCTGGAGGCAGGGGGAAAAAAAGTGGGGGTGGATTTTAACAGACTATTCAAAACCAGTAAAAAACAATTAACAAACAATTTTGAATGTCTTCTTGCAATTAATAAGCTGTTGAAGCAAGTAGGGGAAACTTACAGTATCTGTGCAAGAATGATTATGGTAAGCTCATACTAAGTATTTCTTAATGTTTCTTGTTGGTCCTCACTTCCCTATGCCTCAGTTCACTCACCTGTAAAATAATAAATCTTGGCTATTTCACAGAGCTGTTCTGAGGCTTAATTAATTGCACTCTTTAAAGAACTATAGTTATTATACTGTGATATATAAAATGTCACACTGTAATTGGTCTAAGAAACGAAATGTCCAAATAGCTATAGGTAAGAAGGGATATGTCTCTTGAAGGCACTTTTACCTTTCTTTGCAGCAGTAATTTGAGAAGGAGAAAGGAATGGAAATGAAAAAATAAATCAGTAGAATGTTTCCTGTGCTGCTAATTTTGCAAGACTTGTTTAAAGTGGGAATGTGTAGACTTCGGAAACCAGAGACAGAACAAAAGACTGCACAGTGTCCTCAGCCTAGAAATGAGGGACTGGAACTCAAATATTGAAGGCATCCTGCTAATCTACCCCCTACTACGATACACCAGCTGAATCCTTTGGAAAGCTATAACTAGAAATGGTGTCTTTGTCGTATCTTTTCTGAGACCTTTTTTTGCTTCAGAGCCAAGGCAAAGTCTATTTGTCATTGCCTGGGGAACTGCAAGCACGTGGCTTCTCTGAACGCCCACAGGGTTTTAGTACATTTCTGCTCAGAGTTTTGGTAGACTCGCAATCCCAAGCGAATTTTGGATTGCTTAGGAAGGAAACTGCCTTTTCATCCTTTAAAGTAGTTTGGATATAGCAGCTACTCTCAACTCAATTAGAATGTATTACTTAAAACACTCCCTGCAGCTACCCTAGAGTAGACAATTAACATTTGGTTAAGAAATTTGCAATTCCTTGATGCAAATAACAGAGGTAAATATATATACACACACACATGCATATATATATACACACGTGCGCATTTTGATACCTCACAGTGACACCCTTTGGTTTAAATTGATGAATGCCCCTATAGAAGGAGGTGTTGGGAAAGGTCTGAAAAAGCCTGGATGCTCATTGTTCCATGGGGACAACAGGAACAAGGTACCAGGAATTCTAATAATGCATAAGTACCATATTGGGCTATAACAAAATGAAAATATAGACAAGGATGTTGGAAGACTGTGGTCAGGTAGACCCCCCCCCCCAGGTGATGACTATAACATTATTTATATGGGCTCTGTTCAGCTATGCTATAGCTGAGGGGGATAGTCTATGCTTTGCCCTCAGACTGGCATAGAAGGAATTGGAAACATGGAGAATAAACACAAGGGGACAGCAGTGGATATTGCCTACCTGGACTTCAGTAAGACTTTTGAAACTCTTCCTTAAGATCCTCATAGAGAAGGTGATGAAATACGGGCTGGATGAGCAGACAGTGAGGTGGATTGAAAACTGGCTGAACAGCCAGGCCCAGAGAGGCAAAACATCTACTTGGAGGCCCGTAACTAGCAGTGTACCCCAGAGGTCAGCACTGGGTCCAGTCCTGTTCAGCTTCATCATTAATGACCTGGATGATGAAGCAGAGTGTACCTTCAGCAAATTTGCTAAAGACAACAAACTGGGAAGAGTGGCTGATATACCAGAGGGTCTTGCTGCCATCCAGAGGGACTTCAACAGGCTAGAGAACCTCATGAGCTTCAACAAATAGAAGTGCAAAGACGTGCACCTGGGAAAGAACAAACCCCTGCACCAGTATATGCTGGGGCCCACGAACCTGGAAAGCAGCTTGGCAGACCAGGACCTGGGGGTCCTAGTGGACACCAAGTTGAACATGAGCCAGCAATGCGCCGTGTGGCAAAGAAGGTGAATGGTATCTCATGCTGTGTTAGACAAAGTATTGCCAGCAGGTCAAGGGAGGTGGTCCTTCCCCTCTACTCAGCACTGGTAGGGCCACACCTGGAGTACTGTGTCCTTTTCTGGGCTCCTCAGTATAAAAGAGACATGGACATACCGCAGAGAGTCCAGCAAAGGGCCACAAAGATGATGAGGGGACAGGAGCACCTCTCCTATGAGGAAAGGCTGAGGGAACTGGGACTGTTCAGCCTAGAGGAGAGAAGGCTCAGGGGGGTCTCTATATAGAAGCCTGAAGGGAGGGTGCAAAGAGGACAGAGCCAGGCACTTTCCAGTGGTGCCCAGTGACAGGACAAGAGTCAATAGGCACAAACTGAAACACGGGAGGTTCCTCCAGAACATCAGGAAATACTTTTTTTACTGTGAGGGTGACTGAGCACTGGCACAGATTGTCAAGAGAGGTCATGGAGTCTCCATCCTTGGAGATACTCAAAAGCTGTCTGGACATGGTCCTGCACAGTGTGCTCTCAGTGGCTCCGCTCGAGCAGAGGGGTGGGACCAGATGACCTCCAGAGGTGCCTTCCAACCTCAATGATTCTATGATTTTTATCAATTTATAGTCTATTAGAAGTTTGCAGTTTTTAAGTGGTTTAAATCCTAGTTGTTTGTGCAGCCACAATGTCTACTGAGGAGAATTTGGCCTTTCTGACTTAGGTAATCACCCTTCACCGATACATGTTTATGCAATAGATGGAACTGTTTACTGAGATCACCCAAAAGGTGAATTAGGTTTGAATGAGTTTATCTAAGCTGTAATGCTTCACACATTCTGCTAGCGCATCGCATGCCGCATTAGCTGCTTTCTGCCTTATTACCCTATAAAGCTCTAAATGTTTTGGGACTTCGTTATTGCAGAGAATTGGCTTTCCACATCTGATACCTCTGCTGCTGCAATTAGTGTTAATGTGTGAACTAACAACCAGTTTTAAAAGCAGAACCATCTCATGAACAGTAATAATCCATATACCTTTTTCCTTCATATCACAGCAAGCTAGGAAGTGAGAAATGCAGGTGAATGACCAAGAACGTGACCTGCTCTGGGGACTTCGAGCTGACGTATGGTATTAAGAAGTGTCTATTATAAGCAAGGGAAATTTCCAGGCATGCATTCTTTAGAAAGAACTGGAAAATCTTGAAACCTTATTTTGCAAGTGGTTTTGTTCGTTTAACTTCTCAGAGAAATTTCTGGGTACATGACTTGTCTCTTTCCCCTGACTTCTGCACTTTATGAAGACTCTAGCTCAAAAGTTTAGTGGAAGAGACATTCACTGGAGGGGTACACTGGGCATGTGGTGAGCTTAAGTAGCCAAAACAGTTCCTAAAGTTCCAGACAACTTGCTTTGACCTCTCTATATAATTTCTGTGGTTCACGTAGAATGATGGCAATCTGCATAGTCATTTTGCTTCTGATATTGATGTCTATTGAAAATGCTGCTAGCTCTGTTCTTGTGCCCTATATCACAGGCTGTTAAAACCAAGCATCCATGGATGCGTCTAGGAAGCCTTTAGGTGATCCATTCTGAAGTGGATTCGATACAGTGACGAACAGCTCCAAATACTAGTATGATACAAACTAAACTCGCTCCTCAAACTGAAAGGGAGCTTAATTAGATTTTTGTATTTACTTTAAAATCATAGACATCACATTTCTTTCAAGTCAGTTTAAAAATAATACGAGTGGAATTTTTTTCATGTGGAATAGGTTAATACACAAGGCAGATGATTTATATTCTGAAGTGTTGGTTTTGTGGTGCTTTCTAGCAAGGTTAAATGTGTAAAGATCTGTGGTAACACTGTACTGAGTAGTCTGACATTGGAGTGAGCACAAGGAAGAAGAAATATATTGCTAATCAGGTAAGACATATCAAAATGATGTGCCTTAATCACCTGTTGTGTTATTATGAGGAAAGTCTAGAGAAGCTAGTAGTGGTCACTGATGAAGACTTTAATGTGTAACATTTAGTCAATAGTAGGATATTTGGGAATTTTTAGGATTTGAAATGTCTGCAAAATTGTTTTCAAAGAGAAATAGGGAGTTTCACAAGACAGCGTGCAGTTGTGTTAAGTGAAATCTCTGGTTACACACAGCTTATTTCAAGACTAGTGTCTCAACTAGCTCACAGCTGAACCTAATCCAAGAGTGGCAGTTGATGAGAGACCATGTAATAATACACTGATGAAAAAAGAGCACTATGGCAGCAGTGAGAACCAGGGGAAATCTACAGCTGTGATGGATATCAGAGAAGTCTCCGTTTTCTTTGAATTCCTTTTGTCTCCAACATCACCTCTGAAAAAGCTTCAGATTAAAAAAAGAATCTGTTAAGAGTATGTTTTCAGTTACGGCAGTGGCCTTTGTAGTTAGAAGCAACAGATTCAGACACCCCCAGAGGACAGGAGATTTCTAAACCATGTAACAACAGCCTTTTAAAAATGCTGCATTTCCTCTAGGAGGAAAAGGTGTGGTTGGTGTGCAAATGCTTGGTGGACAGCTGACCTAAGGCATTGGGCACTGGAATGGGGGAATGTGTCTATGCAGGTTCCTGGTGGCACAATAACGCAGTGAAGGAACAGCCCAGTATGTCCTGAAGGACTCTGACTGGGTGCTACTGGTTATAAAGACGTGACAGCCAAGGAAGCTACATTTGGTAAATTGAAAACACAGGTGTGCTTTGAAGAACTGGAAAGATCCCATGGCAAAGAGAGTATTCTTGAAAGTCTGTGTGCATTGGGAAAGATGCTGAAATTAACTGTGCTGAAAAGGGAATTTGCAGGGGGGAAGGGGCTAGTCAGTCTCTGAATCCATTTCATGCCTGATTGAAGTTGAAATTAACAAAAATTTCAAGGAAATATTACGGTTTTGCAGTGGCCAGATGCACTGTTGCCTTTTACTTCATTTACTATGTCCCTCTGTTATGAAGAAATGTTAATAAACCAGGTTCCCAGAGAGCAAACACCAGCGGCAGCAGGATGGGATGAATCACCCGAGCAGGACAACCCTGGCAGAGTGGCGAGGCTCTGCCTTGGGAGGTGCAGGCGCAGCGTGTCCTGGGTGGAGGAGGGCTTCTGTGACGGGCTTACTGTACAGCCTGGCCCGAAATCACGGCACCTAAGGACTGTGAAGACTTTACCTTGGTGAAAAGCAGGTCTCTGGCCTACAAGGAAAGAGTGTCTGTAACACAAGTGAGGGAGGTTTCAGATGCACTTGAATTGTGGCATTTGTTGCAAAGGGTGTAAGGCAACCTTGAAAACCCTTGTTCGCCTTTAGAAAGTCTTTACTGTGGAGCCATTACTTCTAGATAGTACAAAGAATGCTTATGGCAATACACTGAAAAAATAAGAAAACCAGCAGAAAATTATGATGATTACATCCAAAAAGCTGAGAATATTTGGCTTCTAGCTGAACAGAATTTATCAAGCTAATAACTCTTCTCCTGCCTGGAACTGATCGAAACTGCCAGAAGCAGGACACTGACACCAGTGTCAGGCAGTCTGGGATCACTCTACTTATCAACCTGAGTTACAGTTCTGTCTCCCGCTATCATGGACCTGACCAAAGACATGTGGCCTGTAAGAGCTCTCTGCAGAGTAAGGTGGGGCTATTTCTTTTCCTCTGTCTCTTGCAGTCAGGTTTCCATGGCTTTTGCCTGCCCTGCTGGGAAATAAAGCATCACAGTGAACAGATGGGGCAGCTGAGCTGTTCCTTCAAAGACCTTGTGTCCACCTCAGACACGAGGCCCCTGGGAGCCGCCGCACCAGCTCAATCCTCAGAGAGTAACTTTTTAGCCCCGGAATTCTAACTCGGGAAGACAACAATCTGTAATGTATTGCTTACTCCTAAAAACAACAGGAAAGACAAAATGCCACAGTGAAATGAAACAAGGGAATGGGTAAGCCATGTTAACATGCTTGGAAAAAAATAAAGCCCAAGAAAAGCCAGTCTCAGTGGCAGAGTTCCTTGGCTGTCATAATCAATTGTACAAATCCCAGTGATGTTATGTCTGCAGTAGATGTTTTTTATTATTTATGATGGGCTGTGGGGAAGTTGCCTTTTAGTTGGATTTGTTTTGGTTGCTACCATCTTTTTTCCCCTAGGCTGTTTCAGGTCTTCTGAGAGCCCTGTTGCAGAGTGAGTCTTTTCTTAGATGGTCCATAAACTTCAAAGCCACTTTCCTGTGTCTGCTGCCGTAATGCTTATTTTGATCGGGAGCTGACACCAGGCTCAATGCACACATTGAATGCAATACTGTATGTCATGTCTTCTCTTATTGAAGTCGGGCAGAGGGGTGAGCTTTCTGCTGTAAAATTTCCTTATTGGTCTTCCAGAAAGAGTGGGCATTCAGAAGCAGGCTGTGATTTCCCAGAAATATGAAGAGCTGTGTTTGGTGTAAGAGTGACGGACTAGGCAGACTATTAGAAACTTGGCAAAGGAAATGTTCTGTAAATTAGAGAGACCAGCTGAGATCTGTTTTTATTTAAAAATCTGTACACACAGAACTTTTGAGCAAGGACATCAGGCTGCAGCATTGCATCATGAGAACAGATCATCACCGCTCAGCGGTTGTGAGGACAAGACACTGTTACCTAGCAACTTCTCAGAGCTGTCTTTTACAAATCCATCCTGTCGTGGATGTCACGTATAAGCCACAGTTGGTCTTTACAAATTTTGCACTGGGTAGTACTGCAAAATATAGCTTCTGAGCAGTAGTAGCCTTGGCAGGTATTAAATCATGCTAGCCTGGGTTGTTCTTGCCCTACGTCCTTGCACAGCAAGGCAAGGGCTGTGGATTAGTTCTTTGCAGAATTTACCAACCTGCCTGGATTCAGAGATGGAGGAGCACCTGTGGGAGCTGTTATTCAACTTCCCTCCTTCTTTCTTATCCAGATTGAGAAAGAATGGACAATGATCTGTGTTGATTCCTGTGCCTATAAGCTGCTCTCCATCTTTTGTTGCAAGAGGTGATTATGAGCTGTGACACTGTCTTCTTGAGGTTAAGAACACTTACTCTGTCTCAGGATTAAAAAGAAAGAAAAAAGGCAGATGCTGCAGTGGGATGTGTAAAGAGAAAAAGAACCTGCAACATCTTGTATTTCACATAGAGAAGACATAGAGGGGATGTGGTATCAGTCTTCAAATACATGAAAGGCCACTGCTGACTTCAGTGGCTAAGTCAAGACGTGATGGGCTTAAAATGCAGCAAGGTAGATTTCAGGTACTAAGGGGAAAACTCTAATACCGAGGATACATTTTGCATCAATTGCTTAGGATGTTACAGGGAATTGGTCACAGGCAGTTTCTAAGTCGGTATTAGCCAAACGTGTGGTATAGGTACTATACCACCACTAACCCTGCCTTGGAGCGTCCAAAGAAATGGACTGTATGATCTTCTTAGGCTTCTCTGGAATTACGCCAATATGTGTAACAGCATTATCTCTCATTATCAGGATAGTACTTGATAAGAGGCAGGAAGAAAGGTAGCAGATTTTTAAGTACATTTATTTTATTTTACAGTTACCCAAATATCTGTTCATGCTAACCCCTAACATTCCAGTATTAAAAGCTTACAATAACATCTAAAGAAAGTGCCCTAAATACACACAGAGTGATCTCCACGATACAAATCAGCCTCTGTTACCAGACCTGCAGGACCATCCTCAGCTGAAGTCTTGTTTTTGAGGTTCCCTCAACACCTTTATTCTCTCCTATTACCTCTTCTAACTGTGGAAAACTTCCTACAGACAATTCCTTCAGCCCCCTGTACCACGACACGCAGTTACCTCTTCAATCTGGCCACGGCAGGTGGTAAGTTGTCATCAGGACCACTTGTTCTACATCATGTACCCAGGACGATGGTGACTGGACAGAAAAAAATTCACTCTGTAATACAAGCTGGATTCCTAGACAATTTTCTTTTGGCTCACTTGTTTGCTTTATCCAAACATTAAGTCTTGTGATTTAGATTACAAAGTCTTTTAGTCAGAGCTTCCACCTACTGTTTGATTAATGTCTTGCACATGGGTTTTTCCTCTATGTAAAGATGGCTGTGGTTTCTCTTTGGCACTTTCTCCCTTGTTCTTCACTTGCCCAGAGTGTCCAACAGTGGATCGGCTTAATAATCAGAACGATTTCAGGTCAAGTATTTGGCAAGAAATGTGAGTATAGCACTCATTCTGGAAACAGCCCTAAACAGCAGAGCTTAATTAATTGATTAACGTCTGATTTCCAGTTAAACATTTAATAAATCTTACCTTTTACGCTATGTTATGCACAATACATGGCATATGAAAGCGGCCAGCTGGTTCAGATGCACACTGTGCTGTTCAGCATATTGGCCAGCCAGCCAGCGTGGAAATGAAGCAAGCTGCCAAGCTGTCTGTGAGGATGGGACATCACAGGGGAAAAAGAAATAGAAGAGGACATGGTAGAGATAGAAGGTAGAGGGGGAATAGCAATGATGGAAGATAAAGGAAGTGTTTTAGGAGCCAGGGGAGAGGGCTGCAGCCATTGCTTACCAGGTGAAGCCTTTAAATGTTGAACCCACTTGTTTCGAGTTGATTACTCCTGGCTTACCATCTGATTTCTTTAGTGCATCATACATTAGCTGTTGTTGCTCCATATGAAGACAGAGGCTGCAGCCAAGATGATAAAACAATTTTGCTCACCAGTTACTTGCTGGGCAAAGTGAACTGAGCGCTAGCGAAGGGTTAGATCACAGCATATGATCATCTTGGGGAAGCTGCTCTCATCCACAGGAGAGGATTAATTAATTAGAAATACTTCTTTTTGCCCAGTGAACTATACTGGAAGAGAGCAAAAATTTTAAAAAGTGATTCAGAAATACTAGTCGTTGAGCAACCATGACAGGAAAAGGAGCGAGACCTGTCAGAGGTGCAGACCTAAAGAAGATTATTGGAATATTAGTCCTAGTAAAATGCATGATGAAGTACTCAGTGACATAAAAGAAAACAAGCTCAGAGCAAATGTTTCTTACACTGAACTTTTATTACTGTTCTCTCTTCAGCAACTGCTTCATTCATTGACCAAACTATTTAAAAGAAACCCCTTGTGATAACACACATGCACACAGTCTATTCAGTCCAGCCAGCGACTGGACTTGGAGAATCTGTTTTTTTCAAGCAGTAGTGCACACACATTCCTGTTTTGAAGCTTTATTAACAAAAAAGAAGTGCTGCCACTTGCACCATTATCACTTAGTTAAGTATAGAGAGCAGTAAGCTGCAGCATTTTTCTCTGTCAAATAGAATTCCTTAATAGAGTCCTTTTTTATATTTTTGTGTTTGCTTGACATAAGCCCTTTTTTTTTTTAACAGAAAGTTGTAGTTTCTGCCTTTTTATAATTGGTATGTTATGATGGGTCTCTTCACTGCCACCCTTCCTTCAAATTTCAGCCCCGTAAGCCTTGACTGATGAAGTTTTCTTCAGCCGAGAGTAATTTTAATTTGAAATGCCCACAGAAACAGTACTTTTTTTTTAAACTCAGCAGTGCAAGTCTGACAGCACCAGGTGCCCCTAAGACCTAGTGATTCTATGACTTAATTACACAAGTAAAGTCTACAAATTAAGCATGACAACATCTGAACTGGGTGGGATTTGATCTATCTTCCCTTGACTCGGTTTCCATGCTCGAGAAATCAAGCGCATGGGCAGGGAGAAGCCACACCGTGCTCCTGTTCATCCCCTGGAGGCAGTGATGGGGCACAGGGGCTTGAGGCCATGGCATGAAATGCTCCCTCCCACTGCAGGGATGGGGCTGGCTGGGTACATCGAGGACGGGGCTCTAAGAAGGGGTGTGAGGGATGGGTGTAAATAGCAGACAATTTAGGATGGGCTGATTGGATGCAATGTTTATGAACTGTTTTGTCCTCCTTTCTTTCTCTACACCTACCTTTCAGAAAACACCGTTCACTGAAATCCTAAGTAGGTGCCACAAAGTTGTAATGGATTGATGTCTGTTGAAAATGATCTGGAAACAACTCTTCTGTGCTCACTGTAGTAGCACTAATAAGGTTTATTTAATTGGCTTTTATGTGGATGGTGCAAGCCCTTCGTGTTGCTAGCGTTAGCACGGATGATAAAAACCCTTGAAGGTCATTCATAGACCTCCCCTCTTTATACCACCTATGTTCTCACAGTAATACTTCTAAAGTTCACATTGTCTATTTTAATTATATTCAGCTTAACATATTTTAAACTCCACAAGAAAGATGGCTTTACTGATGCTTTATTGACGTGCACAAGGAGGCATGAAATTAGCTGCAATACATAACACTGTTTCTTTCCAAGAGGCTTCAATTCTTTTTTACTCATACGTAACCGGGACCCCTCTGTGTGTGGGTGTGTGTTTTATCAGCGTATTTCTGTCACGCCACTTCCAGATGACAAATACGGAACTGGAGAGGATCTCCAAATAGCCTTCGCTACAGCCACTCATGTTGCTTTAAACTGGGAGTGGGGAAAAACGTCACATAACATTTGAGACTGATTCAATTACCCTGGCTTGTTGAAACATTTTATTGTTGATTCTTGATTTCATTTTCTTTCCCTTGCTCATTATCTTATGTAATTCCCCCCCCCCCCGCCCTTAACTAAATCACTTCTTATTTTATGTGAACTGTCATTTCACTTGCAGCAGCAGAACCTTTCATCACAACTTTGACAGACACCTTACACATTGTAGAACGGGGATGAATTGATCGATAACCTTGGGGATGAATTGATCAATAACCTGCTGGGCAGACGTGTCTTTCTCTGATGACAGTACAAATGAGCTTAGATGACTGATTTGGACCACATTCCTAACACCTAGGGGGCTGTGCTTTGGCCTGAAAATTTCCACCTTGGTAGAACACAAACAAGGCTCACAGTAGGTGAGTAGTTTAGTTGATACATCTTGGGCCTTCACAATTTCCCTTCAACAATCTGAAAGGGTTTTGTCAGGTAGCAGAAAAATGAAGAAAAGCTTATGTAAAAAATAGAACTAGTTTTAAATCATTAACAGCTGCAGCAAATTCTCTTTTTGAAACCAAGCCTAACCCTGCAGGGAGATGCTGCTTTCCTGGGATTGCAGATGGTGGATCTGTTCAGGCTCTTGGTTGTCTTGTAACCTTCTCTTTGGGAGACTGAAGTGATTCTTCTAGGATGGATTTGAGAATATTCACACAGGCTTCTTGTTCCTTCAGGGCTAACCCTTATACCAGTCGAAAACAGTGAGTGAGAAGACCTCTGGAGTTAGAGGGTAGGTTATAGGGAAATTTAAGCACGTTTGATATGTAACTGCTCCTTGCTACTTATGGATTCAGCACAGTGAAGTCACATCTTCTTAATTATGGAGGACATGTTCAATGATAGCAAACAGATTCTCCTTGTGGCAAAGCATGCTGTGTCAAGATCTGTAGCCTTCTGCTGTGAAAAGTACATGGAAGATGCATCATGAGCTGTTTCGCATCTGCCCACATATTGAGTTGGCTGCAGGTTTCGTATCAATGCAAACACAATTAAGTATTACTGCCTTGAGGATGAAGATAAAATAACTTATTCATTTTGACAAAATTCAGTTTCACAGCCATAAGAGACTGGCTCTGCCAGGTGCCATCTACCTATGCGGGCTGGGAGCAAAGGCTGAATAAGGTCCCTGTCCTGACGCTTGTGTCTGTTTGTGTACTTGGTTATATCTAAAGCTGCTGCTTCCCCTGCTGATACTCAGCTCGTGTGCCCAGCCCTTGCTCTGTTGTCTGGAGGAAGGTGAGGAGAAGGTGGCCAGCTGCTCGCCAAGGCCGCTTTACCTGTGCAGCCTTCTTCAGCATCAGCACTGGCAAGCAGAGCATGGAGTCAGGTGTGCGTTGGAAGAGACACTTGTGTTCAGAGGCACGCGGGGAGAGGGCACTTGAATGAGCTGCTCCTGCGAGACAGCCTGAACCTGCAGCACAGCTGGGGTTGCTGCCCTCAGACCTATACGATTTCCCTCCTGTGCTCACCCCGACACATTTGCTGTGTCCAGCACTCGCTTAGTTTAAGTAACTGCTTATTTTGCTTGTGCCTTCACCATCGCTGATGGTAGCCTTCAAAACTCTGTTTTAACTTGTACTGTCTGGGAACCGCAAGCCATCAGGGAATAACTGCTGTGCTCCCATACCTTGCACTAGCAGATGGGAATCATTTCGTGATGCAGTCCCTAAGGAATCTCGACCTGGTGGGAGCTACTGATTTGCTGCTTTCCACCCTTTTTTAAGACCTGCAGCCACAAAGGAGCAGGATGCTGCGTATGCTCCAGGCTGTAATTCCCAGTACAGTCAGCTCATGCAGAGCTGCCGAGTGTTCATTTCAGTTAGAATTACAGATGCTGTGTATTTTGATGATGAATCTGCTACAAGAATGGAGAAAGGTAACAAATTAGTTAGACAGACACATTCCTGTTTACAATCTTCATGGCTACTGCTGTATTGCTGTTAGATTTTAGCGCTTTTGTTTGAGAAGAAGGGACTTCGTATTAAGAAATTTGTTGTCTGAAAAACAAGGCCTGTTTGTACACATTTAGTACAGAGGCATTTCAGCTGTCCAATCTTCTAAGCAGGCTTCTTTTCCCTTTCTAGGGAGGTTTTACAACTTCATGGTAGAGATTCCTGAGAAATAACATATTACTTCTCTTAAAAAAAAAATCCTTATTACTTAGCTTCTTTGTTATTCTTAACTCTGTTGAAAATGTGGCTGTGTAAATGCTGTGTACTGAAAATTAGTAATACAGGTTCTTGCACAGACCTACACAGATTTCTAAATGGGGGAAGAAGCCTCAGCCCAGTCCTTGCTCCTTGCTGAGGCAAAGAAAGAACTATTTAATTGTGAGTTTTCATACATTCTTATTTTGTCACTTTGCTGGATTTCTGCTTAACTCCTGGGGAAATAGAATTCCCACTACAGCTGCGTAAGCAAACGTTTTTGTCTGAAATTAGTGTGTATTTAGTATTAGGTATTTACTCAGGTGGGGCTGGACCTCAGATGTTTCCTCTCATGTTTTCTTACTCAAAAACATGCAACAGCTTCTACAGGAACAACTTAGCCCCGTGCCAGGATATCTTTGTTCAGACCATTCCTTAAGGAGGTGTGGAATTGATTGCTCTAGAACAGAGAAATTGTATTTTGCATGACTGCTCAAGCCCGTAAGCAGCCAAGTGAACAGAAAACAGTACCGTACCTTCCTCTTCAGTGAAAACTGTCTGGCTTGGATGCCTACACTGTGAGCGTTCAGAGTTAGGAAGACGACTTTTATCTGGCTAGGTTAGGCTGATCTCTTCTTAGTGAACTGACGTCACGCTTTGATTTGGTGCATTGTGTGTCATCTGCTGCAGGTCTTGGTACAGGCAACCTAAACTGCTTCTGACCCATGTCTGTTCTGAAATAGAAATGGTACAGATACATTTGTGGATGCCAAGCCCAAATTAATCATCCCTGTTGAGTCTGAACTAATTACTTTGGGCATAGTGCTGCACGACCTGGCTTCCCTGCTTCCAGACTCAAACTGGTATCTTCATGTTATCCTGAATGATGTGAAAATACAAGCCTGGAAGGGTATTGGCATGATGATTAGCTTACACTTCATCACAGGATGAGCCATCATCTTGGCCAACTCACATTCTCCATGTATGGTGCAGAGCACGTAATTCAGGAGTGCAGGTGTCATTCACCTACTCAATCGCACCACTGCAAATGAGACACAAAGCACTGCTATTTGGACTTTGTCTTGTGAAACAGTGTGGAAAGAGTGGAGAACAAGGCTCTAAATTTAGTCTGTTTAGAATGACACACCACTGACTATTCCCATCTATTTTCAAAGACGCAATAAAACAGCATGGCAATACTAGTAAATGTCATTAGCTCTTTGAATTAATAGAATTACTGTTGGCAGCCAACGATAATAGATTAGAGCAATTCTCATCTACTACATTAGAGTAATTCTTGGCTGTGTGAACATAATGAATCTGAGGAGTTTACAATACAACCATCCAACTAAAACTTGAAATATAATTTGTCAGCCTATAATCACTTCCTTTTTTGCCTCTTTTCTCTTTATTCAAGGCAGTGTGATTTTTTTCTTTTCATCAAAGAGTCATAAAATGTCTGTTCAAAGTTTTTATTGGTTTTCAAAGATGCAGTTGATTGGTTAATGTAATTTAAAAAGTAATCCTTCTCTTTTTAACACAGGACATTTTCAAGCTTTAAGAAATTTACCTGAAATCACAGGTTTTTTTAGGCAGACACATTATAAATTTTCATTACACAAATATTTAAGTAAATATTTCAGTAAAAGAAAAACTGTGTCCCATGCTTATCAAGTATATAGTTTATTCATTTTTTCCCAGTGTTTAATAGCTGTATTGATAAAACCAGCATCATCACAATAGCATCAGCACTAGGTAAGCCCTCAAAATGCTACAGGCAGTATACTGGCTCGAAAGCCAGTATTTTGTCACTATAGTTCTTAAGCCTGATACCAATTTCTCTGTTGTTGGTGTAAGTCCCTGGTATAAGTGGAGTTATTGTTGATTTATGTGGAAGAATTAAGTCCTGCTGAGGTTGTTATCACTGGAATGGGATTGGGAATGGGATTATGGTTTATTCTGTTTGTGAACTGGTCTTTGCTATCTGGGCTACAGTCCAAACAATACACGAGTGACAGACCTAAATCTGAAGAGATTCAGAGACTCTGAACTGGTTGAGAAGACAGTGTGCTATGATCCTTCACCTATTTTTGCTAAATTTTGAATTATTTTTAAATAGCCATACTGAAAAGAGAAGAGAAAGCGGCTCCTTCTACTTGCACCCCAAAGAGATGCTGGTAAGATAGGGAGCAAATGCTCCCTGCCACCTTTTAACAAACGAGTTCAATTGCTGAAGAGGATCGTTGCCACCTTTTAATAACCACATCTTTGGTTATCAAAGGCATTGAAAGATGCTGATGGCTCTAATGCAGAACAGCGCCTAGGTGTCACTTGCCAGAAGAATTGATGTATGTGGGTTACAGGTTATCAGAAGACCTGTACAGATATTGAAAAATATGCTCTGTACTCTTCCCCCAGTGGCACATTTATGGACAGCTAGCAATTTCCTCAGATTCGAACACACAGCAAATGTTGAACCTAATGGCTGCACTCTGGAACGATTACTGACAGATGATATCCTGCACAGTAAAGGAGAACCACCACGCAGGTGAACGTGCCTGAGACCATGATGTGTGTGGAGAACCTGACAGTTGGCTGCTTCAACAGAGTGGTGAAACCCAGGCTTTTTTATGGAAAGTTGAATCTCTCCATATAATCTTAAAAACACGCCCATAGGCTGGGCACCAGGTTTTTTTTTTATTTATTTGATTTTCCTTGCTGAGCTATATGTTTGTTTGTCTAATACTTCACCTTGATGGCCATCACTAAAGGAATGCCCCCGAAGAACTGAAGTTAGAGCAGTATTTATGCATTTAGAGGACTACTGAAGAGTTAAATGTTTCTTCTGTTTCTTCTTTACAACTAACCTTCCAATACCACTGTAATGGAGAAGCAGAGTTTTTTGTAAGCTGAGCAAAGGGAGTGGATGAACCTTTCTCTACTGTTTGACCAAGAACAAGGTAAAAGGGAAAGGAAAAAAAGATGTAGAGCAATGTAGAGATAGGGAAGCCCAGTGTTTCTGAAATGACTAAAATTACGTAAATGATAAGCAATTCCGAAACTCTTCCATGCCCTTTTCTCCAGTTTTCATCATTATACTATCTTCTGTATTTTCTGCTATTCTGAAGCAACCAAATAGTAGTCTACACAGGGAGAACTTGCTAAGGGAAATGGCCTACTAAACGGAAATGCAAGACAACACTGTGACTAAGTGCTGTACAAACAGATCATGCCCTTCTCTGTCTACATTGGCCAGCCTTCCCTTGTTTTAATTCAGGAAGGATTTTGACTTTGCTATTGCTTCCAGTTGTTTTCATTTCAGAATGGATAGTGAATAGAAAAGAAAGTAAAAAAACAGTTGTCTCTCTGCAGGCCACCATAAAAGCAAATGATAACATTGGTTTGACAAATGTGTCAGACTTGCTCAGTAAAACCAAAAAACCTATTTTTTTCTTCCTGTTCTGTAATCAGTTCACAGATTCCAGAAAGTTATAGAAAAGACAAAACATTCAGAGACTTGGGAGGCTCCACAAAAATTACATATTTTTTTTCTGATGTGTGTAAATTCAGTAAATATTGTTAATTCTCTTAGGCTTACAATCAACAAGACAGAAGAAAACTTGTATGAAAAAATGCATCTTTATAGGCATTTTCTTTCATCAATTAATCTTCTTAACCAACTTCTTTTCCCAACTGTTTGAGCAAAAATGAATTCTCAAGTGATTCATAACTTGACTTATGAGCATTCAAAGAAACTCCTCCATGATCTGAAAATGTTGGAAGCAAATCATAGTCACCTAACGAAACATAAAAATACACAGAGGCAGAAATATATCACACACAGAAATAAATCATTCTTTGTGACTCTAACTCTTATGCTGTGAAATTAATTTAGATCACCCTATTTTTAAAATGAAATCAGAGATACCATAAAATATCATAGTGAATTAATAATCCAGAATTTTAGTAATAAATCTGTTGGATGTTGTCATAACTGGTCATGTTGGAAAGCTCAATCTTCATCAAAAGGAAATAACATAGCTAGATAAAATATAACTGCAACTCTACAGCTGATTTAGGAATTGAACTAGGCTATCTAGAATCTTAGCCAAAAACCAGCTTTCCTTTCTAATCCTGGTTCAGGGAAGAACAATACTGACTTTTAGATGATCCCTAACAACCTCAACATACGATGTCTTTGATTGCTGTCCCATGCAGTTTCTTAATCTCACCTAACATTTCTCTGTCTGACTTATCATTTTGTCTAAGCAAATGTTTAAATAACTGCGGCCAGCCATTCTTATCACTTTTAGGAGTGATTTTTTTTCAAAGACTTATTTTTTAAAGGTTGTGTTGCTTGGGGAGCTCTGTGCAATACACACACAGTTCTCCTGCTACTGATGAGCTGTTGTGTTCTTACAGTTGCAAACAGTGGTTGTGGAAGGCAAGGAATAGATTCTTGTGTTTTGGATTATTTTTTGCAATGGATTTTCATACACTGATGATTTGTGAGCCGGAAATGCCAAGTGAAGAAAGCTCCAGAGGATCCTAAAAGAGAACCAGTAATACCCATTTCAAAACACTGGATGCCATGCTAAAGAATCAATGGCTGCCACAGGTACAGGAAGAGTGATTTATAAAACCTGCAGGATAAAACTTGGGTATCTGCACTGCATTATGTTTCATTTACTATTTAGTCCACAGTGGGAATCCATTGCTTTTTGCCATGGAACACTGCAAAGGGAGACAGAAACTGAGTCATAGTATTTTGATTAGACAGAAACTGAATCACAGTATTTTGATTACAGTCACTCTTATATTTTTTAAATCTTGTATCTGTATGTAGAAATAGTAGCAAAGAAAGTAAATTTCATAACACTCCGCTGAATACCATGCTCTGTTGTTGGTACCGTATGGTTTACAAAACAAGAAGTTGGCACTGTCTGTTTACAAAACATTTTCTAGAGCAAGGCGGCTCTAGAGTAGTGTTGTGAATTTGTTTCAGTTCCAAAGCTAATACCTTCTGTTCACAATCATGGTGGAGCATTACAGTTTTGATTTTCATCTTTGAGAAGATTTCTGTGAATCTTGCTTTTGCTGTATCTATTTAGCAACAGAGAGTAAAGTGAGGCTTTCGATTACCCCATTCCATTCTCCAATGCTAATGCCAAGTCCCCAGCGTAACCTAAGCCTTTTGTTGACCTTTATGTTAATGCTAATCACTAAATAAACAAAGGAATTTATGGAGCCTTTTGCAGGATGGTGTTTTCCTCATCATACTTCTGCCAAAATCTTCCTGCTCAAACTCCTAACTATGCAGCTACCTGAGCTTAAGACCTCAACACCAGTTTTTGAACCACAGGTTCTGGCTTTTTATCATTTGCTGATACAGCAAGGGATGGGGGTGAGAGATGGGAGCCATGGGACAGCGGAGTGCAGAGAGCTCTATTTCGAAGGGCAATTTTCTTGGCCATCCTTTCCCGTTCAGCTAAACATAGACAGTAAAACATTTCATAAAGTAAAAACAACTTGAAGTGAGGAAAGAAACCCAATTTAAATTAGAATTATTTTTTTTAACAGAAGTCAAATCCTACATTTCGTATGCCTCTTTAGGTTATATTGTGCTTACAGATGTCCAGGTAATTGAGATTTAATGTGTTAACAGAGATGGATGAAAAGCAATTGTTTGCATTTAGTTTTAAATTTTGGATCCTTTGAGAGATTTCTTTCCTCAGAAACCATCTTTCACTTCAATGAAAAAAGTAGTTTGTTTTTTAAAATTTGACTGTACTACGATAGATTGTACACAATACACTGTCTAGTATTTATATTCTGTTCTGGCATGCTCTAGGTACATTATTATATTATTCACGTATGTTTTCTGTTGATCATTTCTGAAATACATTTCACTGATCCTCTGATATGCTTTTACCATTTGACTCTGTGAATGCAATTGTCAGTAAGACTGTCTGGGTGTATCAGGACTACAAAGGAACTGAGAAATTGCCCGAGTCTGCTATCAAGGTATGATATCACCCCTTGCTAAGGTGACAAACATATTCTTGCTTGATGTTTATAATCCATTTTGGGGAAACATACCTCCCACCCTCACAAAACTCAGGAACGTGCTGGAGAGAAGACATTTTTTGGGTTTTTTTGTTTGTTTGTTTGTTTGTTTTAAGCACTGTTGTTGATCTGGGTCTAAGCTATGCCTTGCTGTCTGGAGTGAAGGCTCACTCACCATTTGTTTTCCTTGCTTCCAGTGCCATTTTAAAATGTCATAATTTTCTCCCTGGAACTACATAAAAACTATCAAATGCCATCCAACGTGACTCTGAAAGTGCAGGCCAATTTCAGCAAGCCCATAACTAAACTCCAGCTGGGTATCTTCCTACTGTTTGCCAGAAGTCTCCCTTCTCATCTGCCATGCAGGTGTTTGGTTTGCTCACCTCCATGGTAATGAATCAGACACCCGCTGAGCCCTTAGCTTGCTTCCCCATGACGCATATCTCATGTATCAGAAGATACTGAATCTGAAAAAAAAATTATTTGGTGATTGCCTACCGCTGCATATTCAATGGAAACCCCAAGCCTGAGAAAATGAGCTGGATTGCTGATATTAGAAAATGTGCACTTATATATCTTCTTCTAACATATTGTCACTCAGCCTTGCATGAAAATTCATTTGTGGCATTGATGTGGAAAGCAATATAGAAGTTACCTACTACTGGAAGTCATACTGTGGAAAATACACTGCCTCTCCAGGAATTTGTTTGTTTTGGATCTGTAATAATGCCCAGGCTGAGTGGTCAAACCATTTTATCCCCAGCTGTCCTGGTTTGAGGTAAAATAGGACCAGTTTTGTTCAGTAACTTTGCTTTTTAGCTAGGCCTCTTCTAACTGCTGAAATTACCAGCATGTTGTGCAGAAAACTGTTGGCTCTCAGAGTGATGAGACCCATGTTTATAGTTGATGCCAAGGAATGGGATGCAGAGAGGCTCTTGCGTATACTTATTGCCATAACACCCAAACCCAGCCAACTTTGTTACTTCTCCTGTTGGAGGGTCAGAAGCGGAAAAGTGTAGAGGGGTCACACCTGCGGGGAGGAGCGGACAGGACAGGTGACCCCAAACTGACCAACAGGGTATTCCATCCCATCTGCCTCATGCTCAGTATAAGAGCTGAGGGATCAAAGGGTCAGCGCTCTTTCTTCAATGGCTGCTGTCCAAGGAGGACTCTGTCTGTTTGTCTGCCTTTGATCCCCATCCGGAATCCAGATCTGGAATCCAGTTCCCGTCCGTCACCGAGTCCAGTCTGGGACTTTCCCAGTGCCTGCTGGTGACGTGATTGTCATCCTGGGAGCTTGACATGGTTTTGTATGTATTTCATTATTTTCTTTTTATTATTTTATTATTAATATTTCATTAAAGCAGTTTAGTTCCTTCTAAACTCTTAAGTCTCTCTTTTTCTCTCTCTCTCTCCTGTCTCCCTTCAGAAGCAGAGCAGGAGAGAGCATCTGTCGTTCTACCTGATTGGGCCAGCCCAGCCCAAACCATGACAGAAATGACGACACCAGCCTTGGTTCAAAACTTGCCCCAGATGGAGTATCTGGGAACTTGATGAGAAATAATTTATGCCAGCAAAGCATCTTGTGTGATAAAGCATCTTGAACCTGTTTACTCCTAGCTCTTTTCCCAGAGGAATTTAGTGTAGATCATTTACTGTTCTTCCCTTAGCTCAGTGTTGTTCAGCAGCTATTTACAACACAACTTTCCAAGGTGTTGAGTCTTCTGGGGGGGGGCGGAGGGGGGGGGGAATCACAAGGCTCAGTTATTGATGGAATGTACAAATGTTTCCACAAGTGACCTCTGTGAGAAGGCTTAATTGATATGCACTGATCTGTGGGATGACAGAACCAGAAAGCTGAGTGAATGCAGGAAGTCATGTATTAAAATAAACAGGATGCAGGTGCATTTAGATTACTTAGGTGTAGATAAGATTGCTTAGATGTAAAAACAGACATAACAGAATTAATAAAAGATAATTCATAGTACAAAAAAACCCCAGTAGGGCTGTGCTGTAAGGAACAAAAATTACAGGAAAATGAGGAGATTTGGGAATAATACTCCGAATTGCAATTATTTTCCATCCAACATCTGAAAGATGCTTTGTTCTGGAATGACTATATATGCAGAAGTTGGCTTTTGAAAATACAGTATATCTGCTTGCCCTCTTTCTTTCATCTGGATCTGACTCACTGATTTCAGACTGGTTACTGCCAATTTATAAGTAGTGGTGAGCTGGGGTTCTGATCCAACATCAAAGTGTAGCGAAAAGCATGACTCCAAATTGGACTACTCATATTACAAAGTATGACATTACTCATCAGTTGTTAAGTTTTCTCAGCGACGTATGTGAAAATACACCTAGGAAGCAGCAAGGTAGCCAAGCATGCATTTCCAGACTGCGTAAGGTGGATTCTTACACAGGCTGGTACTTTGAACGACATATGACATGCTGTTTCATTAACTTGAAAATGGCCATTGAGTTTAAGGGTATCATGTCAGAGAAAAACTTGAGGAAAAAAAAGGATCATGGGATGTAAAACAATGGACAGAAGATGACGTACCCTTATGTGAAAGGAGCAGGTATTGGGAAATGTGATATAAAGTCATAAAGCAAATACAGGAGAAAAAGTGTCCTGGAGACAACAGGATATCGCTGAGGAGCAATTTTATCCACCAAACCACATCTAATATCCATACAGTTTTCAGGTGGCTCTAAATTACTTTGTGCAACTGGTCTGGTAATGCTTGAATCACGAGGCTAAGGACTTCTAGGCAAAAAAGTGTTCCTTGTTTTGAATTTAAGGAGTAACAGATTATAAAGCAAGAAAAAAAAACGCCAATGTTGTCAGGGTCTTCATACTGCCTAACTTTATCTTCCTAACCTTGGAGAAATATCTGCATAGACTTTGTATGATAGCATTAATGGAGAGAGAGAGAGAGAGATGACAATCTTTCAACTAAGTTATTTAGAGGAGGGAGGGAAACTTTCCTCTGTGGCACTTTAAGCAACCTGCATTACCTCCCTGGTGAGTAGACTCTGATACCAACTGAAGATATGTGGCACTACCATGCTCAGCTCTCATTACAGAACATCAATAGCAATGTTTTAGAGTTGAAGTACTTGACCTGCTCATCTGCCCAGGAACTAAAGCTGAGTATCCACCTTCTTGTGTCCCCCAGGGATGGTTGACTTTAAAAAGTGTTGCTCCCAGTGTAAGACATTAACTTACCTACGAGGCCAAAGGGCTTAAACTGCTAAAACTGCAATGCAGTTACTGTGGTCAATATTTTTTTTTTTTTTTTAAATAGAACACTGGACATGGCACTGACAGAGAATGCAGTGAAGTAACTGTCCATTCTAGAAATAAGAATGGCAGGTCTGGGAAGACTTTTTCTACTTACAATCTGCACGCTTTGCATGAAGGTTATGGTTTGTTAAGGTGCACTAAAACTCTTCTGCAAATACCTAAAGAAAAACATCTTTTCCACAGAAGGGAATTTCTGCTCATGCTAGCTACCCTGGTAAGTATGTGAGACAAAAAGCAGAATTTATGTCAGTCTCTATTGCTTCTTCCTCCCCAAATACCACCCTTGCGATTTCTTGCAAAAGACAATGAGACCACGGAGGTACACATGAAAATTTGCCCATCTCTTTAATGATCAGCAGAGCTTTCTGCTCTTGCATGTTGTTGTCATGTTCCAAAACCTGGGCAAATAATGATCTGAAATTTAATGAAATTAAATAGCTTGTTTACAGAATAGTCATGCATGTTGCTTACCTGTTCTGTTACTCACAAGAAACAGACATTTAGTAGCATCAAAGAGTAAACACAAAGATAAAGTAAGTTTTGTATTTTGACATGCCTGAGTCTTCTGACAAATTAGTATCAGTCTTCTCCTGTGAATCCATTCTGCAAACAATGTTCTTAAATATTAAAGTGAATATGTAAGATAAATAAATAATGAATACATAAAGTTTTCCCAAGCTAGCCCAGAACTGTGTGTTTTGAAAGCTAACACTGACAGAGGAAGCACGATGCTGTGAGGTATTCAGTGACTTCCCTTTATTCTTACATTCACACTATGTGCATCTGGAAACTTACTGTACTGGGCAAAGTCTACTGTGCTGACTCAAGTTAAATTCACAGTTGCCTCTTGATATATCACAATATGTCATTCAGTAATCCCACTGAGGAAAATGTAATTACCATGTAACATCTTGTGCTGTCTTGGGATTTCTCACTAGGTAAGTAAGAAATAAATTCCTGTCAGTACTGCAGGAATACTGTTGTAGAGATGTAGGAACAGACCAGCTGGGTCATAAGCCACGATGCTGTGTTGAAATTACTGGTCACAGGGGATATATTCCTTTTTAGCTGCAGGCCATATGCCTTTTCTTTCCACCTGAGTGTGCAGAAAAAACTTGCCCACTGTCCAAATGAACACTCATACAATGCATTTCATTCTCATAATATCCCCATGAGGTAGGAATCATAACAGAGGAGCAACTGAGGGCGAGAGGAATTGCTGTGTGTCCAGACTCATGCAAAAAAAAGAATCCATTTAAGGAGCAGAAATTGACCCTATGATTCTGCCTAGGACCTCACCCTTGAGACTGTTGTCTTTTCTTCTATAATGCAACAATATATAACCACTGTAGGCACTGATCTCCTACTGAACACAGAGTGAAATCTAAGGCTTCTGCACTGGCCTCCAAAATCCTTTCTGTGCCTGTCCCAACCCAGCCGAATTGCTGCCTTTTCCTTTGGAATCCAGACCTCCCCTCGCAGCTTTGTTCTGCCACTACAATGACCGTCATGATCGCAAGGAGGAAGAAGGATTAACACCCACATAATCCTCAAATTTCAGCACAAAATTCAAAGCTCCTGTTGTGGACCTATTCTGATTTCTTAAAGACAAATATACAAATAAAATCAAAGAAGTTGATCGCTCATACCTACAGAGAACACAAGAGATTCTCGCTTGTGACTTTTAAAGCTTGTATGTCATTCTGATAATGTAGTTGTGGGTGTGAATAATATAAAAGAAGATGCATAGGTAGTCGTTCACGTTCATTTTGTTTCCACTGGAGCTGGCTCAGTGTAGACTAAAGTGCCTGAGATCTCAGATTACTGTCAGAAAGACTGATAGCTTCTTATACCAACATTTAAACGTTAGGTTAGGATGGATGAATATAGCAGCAGGAAAATTGTAAAAAAGCTGCAAGGAAAACCAAGTTGTCTGCAAGCCAAGACTGAAATGACAGAAAATATATTCCTGGGAGGATAACGGGCTTCTTGTTTTTTCTCACTTGCTCATTTTCATTTGTTTGCATTTTGCTATCAAGATCTTCTCAGAAGCTTTAGCATAGAAATTAAGCATTTTGAAAAGTTTTTCCTTGATGTCTGTGTGTGTGTTCAGGACAGTTCAGATTGTCCTGAGTTTACAGATGTTACAGGCAGCATTTTTGCACGAAAATGCAATTACTGCAGGAAAGTATAATCAGCTTGAATAAGGTTAGTCTGATTCATTACTGATGCACCTCACTGATTTCAGTGGAACCTAACCAAAGGACAATGTGGACTGAGCACTTCTGTGCTCCACGTGCTCCACAGGAGTCCTTTGGAGCTGATATTCACTGGAAGAACAGCTAACAAACGGGAGTAACTTTTTCCTTACCTAGATTTCAAATATATCTATTTTTTTTCCACAGAATTTCTATAAAAGATGACTCAACATCAGATGGATATAGCTAAGTATTAGCTAAAGTACTTCAGCCAAAGTGTATTGGTTCCAAATTGGGTTTGGCTGACTATTGCCTAGTTTGTCCAGGTTCCTGCTCCAGAGTTCTTGAATATTGCAATGTGTTATGGTAATCACTTCTGTAACTAAAAGGCATGGGAAATACTGCCTTTCCATTTGCTTGCACTAGTAAGTGAAAAATTATGCGTCCTAATGAGTTTATTGGATTCATAATGTTTTAAGTACAGTACTCCATATTTTTTAATCCTTTACCACAATATTGCGCTGAACTCTCCATCACTATAATCATTTGGATGAGAAAACCCCCCACAATAACTAAGGAATGTAGATCTACCTGCTTTAGTTCAAGTTCCCTTCCAGCCCCACAAACATCCTTGGAAATACAGCAAACCTGAAACTTACAAAAAATGTGGACTGCGTTGTAAGAGGTTCTATGCAGTCCTATAAAAACCAATCTAAACCATAGTATTCCTGTTTTAAATATGGTGAAAAGAATTCGCCATCTGTCATGACAGCAGCTTGACCTGATGGGCCCTGCAGAGCAGCGGCGAGGTCAGCAGGGTCCCTGCTGAGCCAGCAGTCCTCTCCTGCAGAGTCAGGTGCTGACGTTGTTCCCTGGAACAACAGGTTATCATCAGCAGGTCCTCTTGCACTTGTTCTCTATGATCTGGAGCGCCTGGATTTCCGAATACAAGCTGTGCAAAAGTCATTGAAACCATCGGATCCTGCAATAAACGCATGTAATAAGCCTGCCTGAATAATACATGTCTGAATCATCTGCAGATGAATATTTAATCTTTTTTTTAAAAAAGTATTTGTTTCCAATAAAATAGTAGCTTAATAGCTATCCTGCTGTGGGAGGAGGGTAGGTATAAGCAGAAGTATTACTTCCAGAGAAAAAGTGACTTGTAAACCAATTTAAAAAAAAAAAAGGTCAATTTTCTCTTTCCTTTTGAGAAAGAAAAACAACTTCTAAATTGGACAACTTAATGAGCAGTGTTCCTGGGTGGTCCTTTGTTCTGCAGTACCCTCTGACAGAAGGAGGCAGTTCAGGAGTTGACCTATTATTTTAATTGCGTCTGGCTTCTGCAGATGTGAAAAGCAAACACCTGACACTGAGGACACTGCTGGCTGCTCTGCTTCTCTTTGCCAGTGCTGCACTCACTCTTAATGATGAGCTGAAGAATTAATATCAAAACCTCTTAAAAAGTAACTTATGGTATGTATTTAATGTCTGTTCTTTGACTAACTGAAGTGCTTACAGGTATTTTGAAGGCACTAAAATAAAATGTAAATCATAATCCATGGTGTTTCATAGTGGGCGGTGTAACAATATTGTAGCCACGTCACATTGCAAAATGTCCAGAGACCAACAGTGACAGTGCAGTATCATGTCATTCATGAGAATAATCTTGACTCATGTTGTTTGTGCCTCCTCTTGGCTATTACTCTTCTGGGAGCTAGAGCAGTACTGCTTACAAAGCATCCCTGTTCCAGTAAAAGATTGAGGAGATCAAACCCAGAGAAGGACAATGGTTGGACATGGGCCACATTTCCCTATTTTGTCTCTGGCAGTGGTATTTCCCTGGTGCGATCTAAAGCGCAGAAGAGTGTAAAGTGCATTTAGGATTATAGGGTCTGGGAAGGGAACAGTGACAAGATTTGTGTTATGTTTTCAGTATTGGTGTGATGAAATGTCCACTGCGATAAGACACCCAAGAATGAGGCAGCATTTTTAGCTTTGTGTTTGAAATTGGCTCACTCCCTTGATCCAGTGCAAAAATTTCCTCAAAGAGCAACTTTCTCTGATAGACCATGTCATATTAGTGAGAACAGCCAGGACGATTGCTATGAGTTCAATGGCTACTACTTTGTGATGTTTGTCTTTATATTTTCCTGAAGTATGCTAGCCCTTCTCATCATCTGCTTTATGCTTACTCTGAGTTTCTACTAGGAATAATTAAACCAAAAGAATGTGTTATCTGGAATATACATATACCTTAAGATCTCAGAAATTCATACCACTACTGTGCTTCTGGAAAATAAACTCATTTCTCTTGACAGTGAAAACTGAAAAGATCTACATTCAGGATTCGTTTCCAATCGACACCACAATGACAGCGCATTTGCTCCCTATTGGTTTTGGAATCCATGCAGCATTTAACAAGCTGTGAAGTTTGTCATTGCAGATTTGATTCCCATCATGTTATTGATGTTTTGCAGCTTACTTTATTTCTCCCTAGCTGGTCCTGGCATGGTGGATAAAATAAGCCCAGAATCTACAGGTGGCTGTTAATCCCATGTTTTGTTTCCTTCACAGGAAGCCAGTGACAAAACTGCACTGCCTGTGAAATGCAATGTAGGTACGAAGCCTCTGAACCTCATCCATTTCTCTCCTTGACCACTGTATTGGTATTCAGAATGAACGGCTTACAAAACAACTGGTTAAACAAAGAATAAATCATCATGGAAGAACACAGGGTGGGAAGGTATCATTCAAGGCTTGGTTATTCTCTCATGTTGAAGAGTAATGACACAGAAAATTACAAAGAAACAAAGGTTTAGAACTGATGTAAATCATAGAGCTGGACTGCTCCTGCAAACTGCTGAGCAAATGTTGAGCTGGTAAAGCTAATATGCTCTTAGTATTACTGGTGTGAGAAATTTTGTTCATGAGCATACTCATTGAAACCAGTGGGACTATCAGCATCTAGTCTCCTTGGATGGGACCAGAGTCCTCAGTGCTTTGTGGGAATTAGTACTGCCTAGAAGTTCCTGAGATACACAAGCACGAACATACCTACCTGCAGCAGACTGCTACTCATTTTACTTCAGCTACACTTAAGAGTCTCTTCAGGTTAAAAATATGGTGGGGAATTAATTGCACTCCTCTTTCAATGTGATTAAGATCCTGAACAGTATTTAGACACCATGTATCCGTTTCAACAGCTTTAACTTTGCTATCTCTTCAGTTCTTTCTATAGGCAATTAAAAAAGACATGACTGAAACTCCTCCATCTCAGCCAAATGGATTGACAAATTTTAATGGAGAACTTTTATTCCAACCTTTAATTAAGTTTGGCAGTCTGAAATCATTAATCTTTGCCTTGAAACTGTGCACTCTTTCATGAGCGTTTAAAACCTTACCACTCAATCTCGCTATAGGGTGGATGTCTGTGTGATAATGCAGCTTTCTAGAAGCTGCCTTTGGGCCTTTTAAATTACCTTTCCTTTGTTCATGACATAACACAAACCATTAAGGATTTGCCCCAGCAGAGGATGAAGCAAACCTCAGTGTGGCACTGCTTTGACCAAAAGCAACCTTTTAATCTTGAAAGGACATTGTAAAGGTTGGTAGGCAAGAAATCTAACCTACCTTCTCCAGCCCATGTAAATCCTAATGCAGAGCTATAGCTTAAAGAAAGAATGGAACAAACTGCATTATCTGGTGTTATTCTGCTAGATTATTCAGTGACTGCTACTACAGATTTCCTTGTGCACATATTTGCAGTAGTTTAGCCTTCAGGGTGGAAATAATTTTGTTTTAATATGCTTTTTGGAACACTGCCAGAGTTACAGGAGGTATTGCATGTGAGGGAAGAGGAATTCTATTAACATGAAGCAGATGTCTTGAGATTCAGAATTCTTTTTCTAGAAAAAGAAAAAAAAGGGAGTCTCAAAGAGCATTAAAATATAAAATCTTTCTGGCAGACCTCTTGGATTCTTTCATCACCCGCGAGAAGTTCTTTTTTCAGGCTTCACTGGTGCTTTAAAATACTGCACGCTTAGATGGATGGGAGATGAGACACCCCAGAGAACTCTTCCTGGCAGCTGCTGTTTGGAATACAGTGATCAACAAAACACATCAGCTGGGGAGACTTCTGAATGATGGCAATCTCAGCTGTTGTCCCAGGGTACTTGGCATCCTGTGAACAGGAACAAGTCTCTTCTGGTGCTGGCTTTGGAGCTTGTTACTGTTCCTCCCCTGAGGCTAGGACCTTTTCCCATCTCAGGGCAAACTGGTGGTGTGACTGTTCCCTCTCTTGGTTGTACAGCTTCAGCTCCAATTCTGTACTGAACTGCAGTTAGAAGAGAACAGTCAGAACAGCCTGGAGGAGTTACGGAATACTTTTCAGGCAACAGAGTAAAGCTGATTAAAAAAAAAAAAAAATCACTAAGTTTTGCAGATACCTGAAATGTATCCCCTAAACCCCCTTATGAAGAAAAATGCTTAATGTGGAAGATTCTGATATTCTCTCCTTTCCAGAATCAGAAGTAAAAAGGCAATGCAATTGGGGGAAATGAAAATGCAAGCTTTTAATGAAGCCCCTGCCCTGTCCTACACACACACAAGAAAAGAAACATCTTTCGGGTTCCTGGAAGAACTTAAAATTTAATTTTATGGATTTATTTTTCCCTTTTTAGAAAGTGGTTAATTTTGGAATAGGTCTTTTGTGTGAATCGTTAACTGTTCCATTATTAAAGAATCACTCGGGATCCCGAATGTTTCAAACGGTTTATGCCACTGAACTGTGGGGTTTGTGCATGCTAACAGACCACAAGCTGGAAGTTTCCAGTGGTCACAGCACAGCCATGTTGTTTGATGTAGGTGCCTGAAACAGCCAGTGCTGGGGAAAACCTTGGATTTTCTCATCCATATAATTGAAAGGTGTATCTCACTGCAGTTGTACAGCTTATTTAGTGAAATCCTAGACACCCCAAACTGGGTGCTAAAGCTTCCACTAAACAGGGGGAGGGTGTCACCCCTCCCATTTCATATGCACCACTGTTCACCACTGTGATACAATTAACTGTAGATTTCAGCAACCAGACCTGGTTGGAGAAGTGTTTCAGGGCATGATTAAGAAAATGTGTCGTCCCTTCCTTTGCAGGTGGTCACTTGCTCACTCCAATGGAAGAGAGTTTAGACAGTTCATGACAGTAATACCATAATATTTCAGACTTGCAGTTGTTTTGAGGGTTTTTTTCATTCCACGGTCAGGAGAAACAAGATGGTAAGAAGCAGCTTACCAAAAAAATTATGTTAAAAATTCAACTGACGCTAGTACTTTTCTGCCCTTTGTGCTATTCTGTTGCATTCCTAGAATGTTTTAAACAAATGGCAAGTGTAACCGCTTTATTTCTTTTCTTCAGAAATGTGAACTCTGCACAGGGTATATTATCTGGCCAGACTACAGATGTGTCAGGATGCTCTGTGGTGTCAGGTGTAAAATCTGGGCTAAAAGATGAAGTACACAGGTCAGAACTGAACTTACCAGCTCTTGAGAAAAGCTGTAAAGTGAGGGTAAGCCACCTGCAGTGGCTAGGAAGAGAAAAATTTGAGGGAGTCAGAAGAATTGCCCTTGTGGAAAACTGTGAGTTTAACATTAGAGAAAAGAATCACATCTTTTCCATGAAGGGCGTTCATAGCTGGTTTATTTAAACCTTGAAATGAGGGAAGTATTATGACTGTCGGGCTAATAAGAAAATTTGGAATACAGCTTGGATCGACCCTGAAGCTGGTCTCAAGTTAGTTTAACTTTTGAAAAATTAAGATATATCCACTTTCTGTATCATATGAAACAAGATTTAAGTTATTGCTTTATCTTTTTTGCCTACTTGTTAGTTTTGTTGAAGAACTGCTTATTCATGTAGTCAAATGAAAAATAACCCAACAAAACATTCAATAACAGTGACCCAGCCATTTAACCTCAAGCTGCCTATTTCTACATTCATTTCATGTTTCACTTTTTAATATAATTACTCCTGTTTGGAATAGACAGTGATGAAATGATCTGACCTTTATGTATTATTACTTGATTAGTTTTTCCATATTTGCTGGAAAAAAAATAAAATCAGTTGCTGAACATGCTTATTAATATTCAAGTGCTTTTGCATGTCCTTCATGCTCTTCAAGAGAGTTGCTATCTAACAGAAAAGTACTTCTTCTGCACTACAGCTAAGCAAATTTTCATTAATAATTATTGAGTCTTATGTCTTTTTTAAAAATCAGTTTAATCTGTGTGAACATCTTCAGGCAAATATATTTAAACCAAGGATCTGCATTTATTATCATTGTGACTACCCTGATCACTTCTGTTGCCTCACTGGCTGAGCTGAAGGAGTTTGACTTTTTAGCTCTGTCGGAACCTGACTTAAGATTACAAAAAATGAGACTTGGCTGCTGTGATGCAAAGAGCTATGGTGATGGGGTTTCATAATGCTGATTTTGGTTCCCTGGTGTAGATTTTATTTCTGAGACTGAGATTCACAACAGCCACCATGCTAAATTCTCAGTTACTTAATCCAGACAGGGAAAAAGGACAAGATGATGCGTGAAACTCTGGCTATGTCTATAAACATAGCTTAAGCCTCCCTCAGCCTGCAAAAAGTGCCTTAAGGTAACCTGCACCCATACATCAAAGTCGCTCTACCGTTCCAAAAACTGGGGTCTAGTGCATGAGCACTGGCCTGCCAGCATTAACAGGCAAACTTTAAGTGCCTTGGTTCTAAGCCTTACCCAACCTGAGTGTTTAAACCCACAGATCTATTGTCTCTTGACTAAACGCCTACCAGTGCAGGATGCCACAGCCACCTCAGCTGACATCAGCCCTGAGATAAGGGGAAGCCCTTCTGTTCTTCTAGGCCCTAGAGGCATCTGTATCCTTGCCTTGCATTTATACACAAATTTGAAAACTTGTATGTGTGTATATATATATTGTCAAGTTCATCTTGTGTGTGATCATCCCAGAACTCTTGAAATTACGCACAGCTGACTTATCGGTGAATGTTTGTTAATGTTAAGGGGAATTCTGCCTCCTCAATGTGATAATCAATTATTATTTTATAAAGTAGAATAATTCAGCTATGAAGTCAGACCAGGTTGCTCAGGGCTTGATCCAGTCATGTCTTTCAGACCACCAAGGATGGAGACTGTACAACCTAATCTGCCTGGGCATCCTGCTTCCTCTTCTGGACTGTCCTCAAAAGGCAAAAAATCCCTTTTCCTTACATCTAATCCGAACCTCTTTTGTTTCCCTTCATGCCTGTCATCTATTGTTCTCCCACCATGTTCCTCTGTGAAGAGCCTGACTGCATTTTCTCCCTAACCTTTTCACAGGTCCTGGGAAGCTGCCTCTGAAGCCATCTCTTTGCAGGCTGAACAAGCCCTGGTCGCAGAGCTTCTCCTCACAAAGCAGGTGCTTGGTGGGTCTTCATTGAACTTGCTTCTGTTCAACACCTTTCTTGTATTGGCTGGGGGGGAAACCCAAAACTGGATGCAGTACCTAGATGGGGTCTAACGCGTCCTAAGTAGAGATAATGAGTTGTCTCAACCTGCTGGCTGTGCTTCTGTTCATGCAGCTCTGGACGCAGATGTCCTTCTTTACAGCTGTTTATACAACTGAACAAAAAATCTAATCCTCTGTTTCAACCTGCAGAGTGATATTTGCTCAGACAAAGACTGCTTATTCATTTGGCTTGGTTCTGATATTCAGACTGTCTGGAACATATTCTGTTGATTTCTGTCATTTTTTGAAGGAAATTGAGCAGTTAGACTGGTGATAAACAGCAAACACAGCAAACCTGTGCAGATCCCAAAAGAAGTAAAATACATCAACACTGTTATGTGGGAAACAACTCCATGAAAGTTCAAACAGAAAAAGCATGAAGTATCCCAGAAAGACACACTCTGAAGATCAAGAAGATTCTTTCTACAGATCATGTGGGGGAAGACACAAGTTTGTTCTTCATTTTTCCACAGTTGCAGAACTGTTCACTACCCAAACTGAAGGAAGTAAGATGCTCTGAACTAACTAACATAGTTGAGCCTTCAGACCGAGAACTATTTTATTAGCCTCTAAAGTAATATATCTGTAAACTTCTGGTACATCAGAAAATGCATTTCTCTTCAATTCAATTTCTAATGTAAGATAGTGTTTCAGCAGTAGGCCCGGGAGCAGCCCTAATGCAAGAAAAAGCGAGAAATACTATATTGCTTCCAGGGAAAGCTAAGAAAGTGTAGCAGAAAAGGATGTCTGACAACACTGGCAGTGGAGTTTTAAGTACTGTGGGAGACACTTCATTCTCCAACCCAATGATAATCTGCAGTCGTGACACAGTGAGGGATCAAACATGACATGCAGGTCTACTCAGTGCCACAAACACGACTTCACCATTCAGCACAAGCCATGGTGCCAGAAATGTACCAGAAGACAATGGCTATCTCTATGTATAATTTCTTATGTATAATCATACTGGCTAGAAGGACTGAGATGGAATATGAGAGGGCAGTATCACGTGAAATGGATAATGCAAAAAAAAAAAAAAGTCTGTGTAGCTAGCTTATTTTATTATCAATTTTCCCAAAAGTACACAAAAAGTGAGTGGTTTAAGCTAAATTAAATTCTTTCTGGGGCAAAAAGATGTTATTCAGCAGGTTGGGATGTTGACAGCATAAAAGACAGACTACTTCAAGAGAAATCTTGAGAACCAGGTAGTGACTATCCAACAGCAGGCAACAGATGAGATCCTGCTACTCTGCAAGATTTGTGCCTTATTTGGGAGATCAGATAAATGTAAGAGCCTTGAGTAAAAGTGACTTTGCATGTAGAGAAGCTAAAGAATTATACTTCTCCTGTCAAAGAATGATGAAACGTTCTTTCCATGTTTTCTTTACCCTCTTTTTGCTGGGACACAAGACCTTCAATCTGCTATCATACAAACCAAATCTTCATCGTCAGTGTAAAATCAGTATGGTAGGTCAGGAACAGTGTTCCAAATATAAAATAACGGGCTTCCCCCCCCCCCCCCCCCTTTTTGGTGTCTCTTTTAACTGCTCCACAAAAGGTTCTTTATCATGTGCACTGGTTTTCAAAACTTTACAACATGTACAGCTATCTGTTCCCTGGTGTAAAGGTTTGACCACCTGCTCAGTAGGAAATACATTTTAGAGAAAACTATGTCATGTACTGCATGTAAATTTTTTTACAGAGTCCAGCTACTTTTTGACTGTTTCCTAGCAGATACAGCAATATGCTACTTGTTTGCTTGCCCTGAAGCTTGAAGGTAGTTACCATGAATCATGCTATCCATGTTTCTTCTTGATGTACAAGCAGCACCTTCTGTTAACCATGCTAAAGGTATCAGAGCAGACCAGACAATTCATGTCACAGCAGCTTAATAGATTTAGTTGTAGCATGGTTCTTAATGAACTCTTTACATTCATGTAAATGTCTGATATACTTCTACAGCAACTCTGTCATGGATGAAAGTTAGCTGAAGAGTCACTAACTGAGACAAAGCAAAGGGTCACTTTGTACCTTTGGAAGGGAATGCCTGCCATTACTGTAGCAAGGATGTGAAAATCTGATGAAAATGGATTAAAACTTATCTCATTGTATATTAGGGAGAAAGTATGGTTAGAACTGGGCAACGATTATTAGGACTTTTACATTCTACTTCTCCTGCTTGTTCAATGTATGACAAGCTCTTCAGCTTATTACCTCCAAAAATCAATATATGACAACACATCTGAACCCATATGGGAGAGTCATGAGAATGAGTGCTTCAATTAATCCTTCTGTAAAAGTTGCTATGGCAGCTCACTACAGTATTATTGAACTACCAAGCAGCTACAAAACAATGCAGTTTAAAGAGCTGAACAGAAGAGGACTGAGTACTCTGGGGAAATAACAGAAAGGTTGACTTCAAGGCTGTGTAAGTCTCAATTCATTAACTGAGTAAAGTATTTCACAATAGTTTAGTATATTTGAAGAAGCCACTACAACTAGACAAGCTGCTTAAGCAGACAGTTATTATTGATGGTATTCACAGAATTCACGGTAGTTCTGTTGTCTATACTTCAACTTTTTACTTGAGGACTGGATATACTTGGACATACAGATCAGCCTGTTGACTTAGCAGACAGCCGACAGCTATGACAAATTCTCAGCTAACGCACCAAAGGGGTACACCTCCTTCATAGCCTAGAGATGTGTATATATATGTATTTTTTTTTTTTTTAATCCTTACTCTTACTTAAGCACTGAGACTGGAATAGAAAATTTAACCCTCCCTGTGGGTACCAAGATTAGATGCCTCTGTCATTCTAGAAATCAGGTTTCATGTGCCTGAGGAGAGCCAAGGGATGAGACAACTCCCTCCATTACTGCTAGGGTGAGACTGACTAAACAGGGCTCTGCTGGAGTCCAGACTCTCTTGCCAGGAGGAGCTCACACGATGAGGGTGTTGCTTTCTCTGCTCATGCTGCTGGTTTCCTTCAGCAACAAAACTGCCCTACAGACAACAGAAGCTATAAACTAGCATCCTCTGGTAAACATTTCTGGCTCTGAAGCCACAAAATGGTAGCTCTGACTAAACAAAGGAAAAAAATAATCTACAAGACAACAGTTTAAAAGGAAAAGAGAGAAAGGTGAATGATTCACAGGTTGATACAACATAAAGCATTTCAAGGCTGTGATTCTCACAAAAAGTACTAGAATAAAGCATTATTTTACTAGGTTGAAAAATTTTTCTTCAGCTGGGATATTGATTCCCTCATTTCTGCAATGATGGATGAAATTATTGATCATTGTCCAAAAGGCTATGCAACACAACAAAGACCTTGCAACAAAGAACACTCTACACATGGATATGTACAAGTAAGCCGTTGTGACACAGGAAAGCCCCTTTCAGACTGATTCAGAATGGAGACTGGTTTTTCCATATTTTGCCCTAAGGAATGGGCTATTGGCTATACCTGGGAATGGTTGCTTCCTTCCACTGAGACATGTGGCATTTTATGAAATGAAAACCTTTTACTTTTTTGACCAGTGTCAGTTGAGCTGCCTCCCCTAGCTCATGGAGAGTAGTTTAGGAATCCATGTAACTTTCCTTGATTAAAACCCAGAAAGTTCAAATTACCGTTTCCCAGGGGCTGTGCAAGCATTGGAACAGAGGAGGAAGTTGCACAGAATCATAGAATCATCTAGGTTGGAAGGGACTTTTAAGATCGAGTCCAACCATCAAACTAACACTGCCAAAACCACCACCGTGGTCCCTCAGCATCACATCTACCCGTCTTTTAAATACCTCCAGGGATGGGGATTCCACCACTTCCCTGGGCAGTCTGTTCCAATGTTTGGATATTAGGAAAAATTTCTTCCCCAAAAGGGTTATCAATCTAAACCTCCCCTGGCATAACTTGAGGCCATTTCCTCTTGTCCTATCACCTGTTACTTGGGAGAAGAGACCGACCCCCACCTCTCTACAACCTCCTTTCAGGTGGTGGTAGAGAGCAATGTTGGATCCACCACAGCTAAGCAAAAATGCTGTGAGCTGGTGCAATGCAATTAACACCCTGTGACATTGCCACTGGAAACCATCACATACACTCCCCTCCAAATTAACAGTACTTCAGGTGTTAAGACTGTACAAGATAAGTTCTGGACCTTTCAGAGCAGGTTATTTTGGTAATGGTTTTTACTGTGTGTGGCTTTCCTAGGATGTACCTCTTTGTAGAAGCAGCAATCCTATTGCAGGGTGGCAGAAATAGTTTGGAGTTGGAATAGATCTGTCCTTTGACTATTTTGATAAGGTCTATGTTCTGTTTTCTCTGCCTCATCTGCACAGTCCCTACCATGTTCCTCCTTGAAAGTACAATACACCAACAGGAACTCCAGGAGCTGAAACTTGCAAAATGTTGTCTGTGTGGTACTAGTGCTCTGCAGAGCCTGGTATGCTACACACAATGTGACAAATCTCCTTTCCTCCCCATCCTGTCAAGCATATTCATAAGCAAACGTAACAGTTACGCATAAACAGGAACTGTGTATATCTATCAAAGAACAGATAAAACTAAATATGAAAGTGAAAACAATGTCTGAAGAGATTGTTTTGAATGACAACTATTAACTAATAGACCAAGGAAAAAATCCCCACTCTTGGGTAAATTACTTTAGTTGGTCAAATATCACCTTTTTTGAGGGAAATAAACTGCTGTTTAGGATGGAAATGCAAGGTTTCTAGCTTCTTTTAACTAAACAGGTGTTTCCTTATGGAAAAAAAGCATCTTAGATTTTCATATGAAACCAAACATAAGATAAAAGAGCGCAAAATGTCCACGGTGCATACTAATCCAACATGATTTTGCAAAATGTTCAAATTTCTAACTGATTTCTCATTTTCTTCTGGGAAAGGCTGTCAAACGAGGCAAGCGCTATACAGACACATTTTTGCTCTTTAAGCCTGCATGACTATTAGCATTTCTTCCAGCAGCAGAACTGAAATCAAATGCAGTATGTTTTACACCTGTAGCTAGGAGACTTCTGTGATTTTTGATAGCTGGATAGTCAACATCCTTATGTACTTGATCTACAATGTTGGTTTGGGTTTTTTTCCATATACAAGAAAAAGAGCGTTTTCCAGAAGCTCCATTTTCTTTTTGCACCTTTTACTCCACTCCCCTAGTTTGCAAAGGGAAGTGTCTAACTCTTTAAATCATTTAACATGAAAAAAACCACACGTCTGTCCATCTGCTGCTACAGCTCGAGAAACTCCAACATTTCTGAAGACAGCTGTTGACTGTGCAAAGGGCAAACCAGTGCGAGCAGAACCCAGAACCTCAAACCTGTAGCAGGTATTTCGATGGAGGCAGGGAGCACTTCTGGAGTGCCAATTCAGGCATGCGAACGTTATCCCAACAACGCAAACAACTTTTCCTAGCAACTGCGATGTGCTTGCCTGTTCCACAGTGTCTGCTCTCGCTCGGCAGGCAGCCCCCGCTGCAGCCGGGCAGGTGACACACAGCCCGTCCCCGCGGCGCTTGTGCCACCGGCGGGGCCGAGCTCTCCCCGCCGGGCCACCCGCGGGGCCGACGCCACGGCGCTGAGGGGCTTCCCCCGCTCCGGCCGGGGTCGGCGGGGAGCCGGCGGCAGCGTCCCCCCGGCCCGGCCATCCCCGCGGGTCACTCACCATGTTGACTTCCGACACCACGTCGATGCTGGCGATCTCTATCCGCATGCCCACATCCACGGGCGGACCTGCGGGGGGAGCGGGAAGGGGCGTTAGCCGGCGAGAGGCGCCCGGCGTGGGGTGGGGTGAGGAGGGGGATGCTGGGGCGCGGGTCGAGGGAGCGCGGGCGCCTCACCTCCGAAATCGGGCCGGAGGCGGATGTCGTAGCCCTGCAGCAGCCTGTCCACCGTCTCCTTCACGTAGGACATGTTGCTGGGGCCGTCGGCGCTGCGGGAAAGGAGCACAGCGGGTTAGGGGAGGGGGCGGCCCGGGCGGCCCCGCGCCCCTCCGCGGCCCGGCGGCGCTCACCTGCGCGCCGCGCACGCCACGGCCAGCACCAGCGGCAGCGAGAGGGCCCGCGGGCCGTCCCGCCTGCCGGCCGCCGCCCGCCCCATCCCGGCCCCCGGCCGCGCCGCCGCCTGGCCAGGGAAGAACCGCGGACTGCAACTTGGCGCCGAGCGGAGCAACAATTCCCCACAGCGCCACGCATGCGCGGAGCGGGGCGCCGCGGCCCGCGGGGAGCACCTCTGCCCGCCACGGCCCGCGTACGGCGCCCCACACTGCACCGCACCCGACCGGACGAGACCGGACCGGACCGGATCGGATCGGATCGGATCGGATCGGATCGGATCGAATCGGATCGGACCGGACTCCGCCCGCCGCCGAGGGGCTGAGGGAGATGGGGCGGTAACAGGTGCCGGCGGCGCGGCCAAGCGGCTGGCTGGGCAGAGCGGGACCGAGAGCGGCACTGAGAGCCCTCGGGCTGCCGTGAGGGGGCCGCCCCGGCCGGGTGCAGCCGCTCCCGCTGGGGCGCGAACTTCTCCTCAAGATAAGTAACTGTTGAGGGCAGTTCTGTGTGAAAATTCACACTGATAGGCTCGGATGTTAACGATGACGTAAGAGGGAATTGGCAAGTCCCAAAGAAATTGCACGTTTTTTGGTGCAAACAGCACTTTGTCCAGCTGTGGAGGCTTGCGGCTGCAGGTGTGCCGCCGGAGCTGCCCCACAGGCGCACCCCCATGCAGGAGACCGCCCCACCGTTGTAGTTGCCGCTTTTCAACCAAAGTCATTGATCTTGCGTTTGGAAGGGGATTTTTAAAAAAGGACTCTATGAATCGATGCTCTAACGTGGCCTGGCCTCTTAGGAGCGGTATTACACCCTGACTAATCGGAGCCCTGTGAAGGATTTATGACTTGCCGGTGCCGCTCTGTTTCCCTGCACAGTAGCTCAGCAGAGATAACATTTATCCCTTTCAAATTCAGCCCCCTCATCTGTGCACTGTGCAGTCCTGTGCGCGGTGACCTTGGGATACGTATTTGATGTTTTTGAGGCACCTACAGTGTCGTGCAGACTTAATTTCTGAGAAAAGCCAGACTTCTGGTGATGCTTTTGTGGTTGATATATGCCATGATATTGGAAAAAGGCAGGAATATTGAAATACATAGTTTGTGACACGAATTGTAATGATAATTTTGAACGTTTTAACTATGTATCTTTCTATGCAAATCTCTTGGAGAAAGAGCACAACACGCTTTGTGAGAGATTACAAGAGCCTCTCACCCTCACAGCTGCTTCTTGTAACCTTGACAGTACAAGTTTATGAAAATCATTTTATTAGTAGTTTGTTACAGTATAATAAATATTTTCAGTTGGCTTTGAGGACTTATACACTGAACATATCTTTCTTTTCTTCTTATTTTAGTCCTTTCTTTCTGAAAGATATGATAGCCCAGCTCAACTCAACTTTAGCATTGCAGTTTGAAAAAAGTTTTTAAAATCACAAATAATATATTTTAGTAGTGTTCAATTATAATTGGTGCTGCTTGGGTATAGCACTGTTTAAAAAAAATATCTTGCTCATAGAAGTCTACCAAAAGGTATCTTTTTGTTCAGAGTTGTAGCAAACATAGCCATAATCAAGTTACCTGGTTCCTCTGAAACACTGGATTGGGATTTTTCATGGGGCTATAGAGTCCCATTTTACCCCTTAGAGGGTAAATCCCCTTTAGAGTCCCATGGTGAGCAGGATTATATCCTGTAGATAATTTAGCTTTGTCATAAGCCATGTAAAAGTCAGATATGCCTGCATGAAAGTGAGACCAGTGCTCTCTCTGGCTTGCCAAAATCTGTCTTAAGGCATAAGTGCAGGAGTTTATTCTATATGAATTCTTCATTCTCTGTACATTTCAGGGCAGGTTTAGTTCAGACTAGCTGTAGTCCGGTCCCATTGCTGGTTGAAATGCATTTCTGGAGCTTATTGTCTGGTTGGAAAAGGCATAAGCTTAGCCTGCCCTGCAGGTCTCCTGCCATTAGGGATGCCTCAACCCAGCAAATTTACTTCCAGGGAGGGTGAGGATGTTCCCCTCGGCAAGCTGAGCTGTCCTGGCTTCTGCAGACCAGCATCGAGCTTCCTCCACTGAGCATCCCAAAATTAAGACTACTGTGCCATTGACTGTTTTCCAAAGGTGGCACGCTGTGGAAATTCAACTCCATTTTGTTCAGCTTGATTACTAGGGACATCTGAGCTCCAAATGGGGATCCTGAAGCAACTGCAAATATCCCACTGTGTGGAGGTAATACTGGAAAGATCCCTCAGTAGTTGGGGCTTGGGAACAAAGAGGTTTATATGGTACTTTTAATAACTACTCAAAGGAGGAGCTGCATGGCATGACACTGCCACAGCAGGGGTGGTAAGAAGAATCCTTTTTGCCCCGTGGGGTGGATGATGGGAACATGACTGGGACCTGTCTTCCATTACTTACAGGACTGAAAAAGGTAAATTATTAACAGCAGGACTTCCACTTTCCCACATGTTACCAACTGAAATGCTCAATAGTTTTATCTGAAGTTTAAGGACTACTGAAGTTCTGCTTTCTTTGCAGAATAATCTCTTTCTAGGAAAATATAGCATGCTTTTCCAGGCCAACAGTGTGACTTAATTCTTGTTTTTGCTGGCTGTTTAACAACACCTTTTACAAAGAACAGGTGACATCCAAAATGAGTGACCATGGCAAAGGGGCTAACTTTCAAAGCCCAGATATCATCATTATTGTTCATGAACATTTTCTAAAAGCTTTTACAGGTGACGAGACATCTGGTGGTCTGATTTACAAATGTGGCTCACAAACTGCAGCTTCTTCTGCAGTCAATAAACTTGATTCAAAATACAGCAGTGTGTCTTTCCATCCACTCCAGTGGGGTTTGCTCACTCACTTAGGCTGAGTGAAACCTGATGGGTCCCCAACATGGCTTTTAGGCATCTTGGAATTTGCTAAGCGCCCCAGAATTTAGGCACATAAGTAGGTGCGCTGCTTTGCACTTTTGAAAATCATGCTGCTTAGTGCCTAAAACCCCAGGACGTTAATCTGGAGACTTTTGCCACTAGGTTGCAATATTTTTAAAGAAAAACAGACTTCTGTGGTGGCTTCAGTTTCTGTTTTTATGGTCTTTTCTTATGGTTATTTGCTCGTATTTATTGTTCAGTAATCTCTTTTCTTTAAACCATTGCCAATGATAATGTCAAATACCTTTCTTACTCATTTCTACGCTGGGTTTAGTATTTATAGGGTCTATGAGACAGACATACATCTTGTAAATAAGATTTTTTAAAAATATTTTGTAGGCTGTGTTAATGAAGGCAGACCTTTTGGTTGGGGAATAGTTTCATCTTGATTAAGCATATATAAACACTAGTAAACTAAAACAATTGAAATCCACTAGATCTAACGTAGTAGCCATGACTTTTTTTCATATTCTGAGGCATGTTGAATGCTTACTAGAAGCAAGACAAATAATATAATCACAAAGCATGATTCATAAAATCATCCTTGAATACTGTGTTCAGTTTTGGGCCCCTCACTAAAAGAGAGACATTGAGGTGCTGGAGCATGTCCAGAGAAGGGCAATGAAGCTGGTGAGGGGTCTAGAGCACAAGTCTTATGAGGAGTGGTGAGGGGACTGGGGCTGTTTAGCCTGGAGAAGAGGAGGTTGTAGCGAGGTGGGGGTTGGTCTCTTGTCCCAAGTGACAAGTGATAGGACAAGAGTAAATGGCCTCAAGTTACGCCTGGGGAGGTTTAGATTGGATATTAGGAAAAATTTCTTCCCCGAAAGGGTTATCAAGCCCTTATCAAGGCTGCCCAGGGAAGTGGAGGAATCCCCATCCCTGGATGTATTTAAAAGACGGGCAGACGTGGTGCTGAGGAGCATGGTTTAGTGGTGGTTTTGGCAGTGTCAGGTTGATGCTTGGGCTCGATAACCTTAAAGTTCTTTTCCAACCTAAACGATTCTGTGATTCTGTGCTGGGCCAATTGTGTGTTCATGTTTCACCTTCGTTATGCATAAACTTTCCGGAGGGAACCTTTTTTCTTACACAATAAATGTTTCCAGTTTATTAAATATCTTTTTTGCAATGCTTATTTTCATTTGGAATCAGAAAGGGCACACAGTACAAAGATAAAGTCCTGCTCAGACAACATTGGCTACTTAAAAAGAATGCAATATCACTGAAAAAAGGGAAATTTTTCCTGTTTCCCACTGGATAAGATCTGTAGGAAGGAAGACCACAACTTTTAATGAAACTAGGGGAAAAAAATGCAGAAGCAGTGACTATGCATCTCTCTCTAGTGATACTTCATGCCTTCTTAAACGTAGAATGAGGGAAGACATGTCTTTGTGATTCTGCTCAAAACAGAGAAGAGGAGCTTTGTGCCTCACACTGTGCACTTTGTATGTGGAGGTGATGACTGAAAATGCTAATATTTGTGATACTGACTGGTTTGAGTAATTGGAAATAGGGACTCGCAGACCCAGACTCATAATCTGAGTGTCCAGCTGGACTTGCAGTTTTCCAGTCAGTGGGGAGAACTATTGTGGGAACGGGTACACCGGCCACAGGCCAGAAGCAGGTGTTAAGTGTGAAACCAGCATCATTAGCAAAATTGCATTACAGTGTAACAGTGTGGCCAGAAAATGGAATGGGAAATGGAGCTCAGGATCTTTGGATTATTCATTGTCAGACGTCTGTGCCTACTGGGTGCTTGCCTGTGTGGCTTGTCAGACTGCATACACCCCAGGTAAGAGAAAAAAGAAAATTAGGATGGTTCTGCATTTTTTTCTTACTTGGCACTAAGCAGGTGACATTTTGCAGTAACTATACTAATAAGGTATATTCAAAATTTTAGATCAAATTTTCAAATTTGTAAAAATTAAGCTAAATGGTTTGGTTTGAAAACTATGAAATGAAACCTAGGAACTTTGAAATGACTACATTTGCAGGTAAAAAAACAAACTCTGTTAATATACTTCGAGAAAAGAGGCAGGTAATGAAATAGGTCACATATTTAATCTGATTAGTGATAATGCTATTGTCATTTTATTCCTACAGTAATTCCTTGAGTCAAATGCAGCTTGTGAGCTGTCTTCTCAGATGGCAGAAAATGTCAAGCTGGAGATACTTTTCGTGTGCTTTGGGGATTTCTGTGCAACAGGAAAGCTGCGCAAGTGATCAAGAAGAACTGCGAGTGACACACTGAACATGTGCTTTATCCCAGGATCTGCAGACGGTGAGACACTGCCCCACACTGAGCAGAGCACCTCACCCTCCCAGTCATTTCCCTTCCCTTTGGCTCTCTCAGTGAGCCTTCACACCCTCGTAGACGGTGAGACGCTGCCCCACACTGAGCAGAGCACCTCACCCTCCCAGTCATTTCCCTTCCCTTTGGCTCTCTCAGTGAGCCTTCACACCCTCGTCCTTCCCTCAGGAAATAAAAAAGGTGCAGCTCAGAACTTGTGCCCTCTTTGTGTCCCATTTTTAGCCCTCTTTTTATATGCTGTAAAGGTCAATTCAGATCCTCTTAGCACAGGTTCTACTTGCTTTTAAGAGCCTGTAAAACACTCAGAACAGTGATTTAAAAGAATTAATAGTAAATATCAAAACTGCAAATGGAAGTTATTCACCTTTAATAATCGGAGAAGAGAATATGTAAGAGCTATAGGATTCTTTTTGTCCTATAGTATCTACAGCCAGAACAATTTAGTGAGTCTTTGATCATGTCAGATAAACATCTGTAACACTCATTTGAAATTCCTTTTTAGATCTCCCAGCCTTGTGTCTACACCACTCATCCAACATCCTTTCTTAACATTGCAGAATTTTCTTCCTCTTGAAGCATACGAGTCCAGCACTGCATGCCTAATGACAGAAGGCCCCCTGGCAGTACATTTGCTTTGTCCTGCTCCTCGCTACCTGCGGGAAGCAACTTTGCTGATCTTCTGAGTCCTTCATCCCAGGTGTGGGAGACTCATAAGCTCCTTCTCCTTCTGATGCTAGCTCAAGAGAAGTAGTAGAGGCTGAAGGTTAAGGTCTTTGTGCCAGATGCTACAGAGATTATCAAAAAAGACAGTCGCGGCTTCAGAGAACAAACCATCCAGGATAAGTTGGGAAGACATTCAACAAGTGTTGAGAAAGACATAAAAAAGGTGAAGGCAGCAATTAGTCTGTATGCATTTGCATGGTTTAATGGGCTCAGTGGGCATATTAACAAGGAGCAGCCAGTAGTCTTAAGTGTCACTGAAAAAAGGAAGGCAGTTGTAGACAGCACTGCAGAGGCTGGTTTTAAGGAGATATTTAAAGAACAGAGACATATGAAGTGTGATATTGTGATGATTCCCATTAAAAGGTATTTCAGGTATTTCCTTTTACACAGTTCCTAACAACTGAGCTTTGTCAGTGCCGGTAAGATGTCTGAAGTAGGACAGAAAGAGTTAATACCTGATGCATTAATATCCTGTAATAAATATCACGTAGATATTGAGCACACATATACCTTTCCATTGCAAGCAACTCACTTGACTTTAACAGGCTGATGCATACCGTTGCAAGTTGTGTATATATTTGTAGGATTGAGACCTTTGCTTCTATTTTTTTTAGGCCTGGTTCTGTCTTTATTTGTGTGGCGATTTTTTTGGTGTAAGAAATGAAACACTCTTACTGGAATGGCCCAGAAATTATTTTTCTGATAAATGGAGTTAATTTTCTCCAGCTTTGCCTTGTCATTGTTTTCTGAAGCAGCTCACTGCAAAACCCTATTTAAACTGTCAGGTTAAATAAGTCCTTTTAAAAGTAGTGAGTAGAGAAATACGAGTAGTATTCTCATACTCAGAAGTATTTTACCACACTGAGCCACTAGAATGCAATGTGCCTCTTTGTCCCATTTTAGTGATGTGATGCACTCGCTACGTATACTTATGAATCTGTGAGTCACGTAAATAAGAGCCTATCTTGTTTGCTTCTAGCAATAAAGAGACAGAATGGCTGAATTCAGTCACACAAGCAACTTTTCTGCAGATATTTTCACATAAGCATCTTGATCAAAGCATTGCTTCATCAGGAAGAAAGAAAATATTTAATCAAAATGAACTTTTCTTTGAGAAAAGATAGATTTCTGCATTATTTACTCTTAAGAAACTTAGAATTAAAAGATACATCTTGCAAAGCCCTGAGCAACCTGATCTACCTGAGGTTAGTGCAGCTCAGAGCAGGAGCTGAACTTGGCTCTGAAGCTGATCACGAGGTAGCCAGATAACTTCCCCTTCTAATTTCAAGTATGTTGTGATCTTGTTATTCTAAAGGGTGGTGACATCGCTGTCTGCCTCTACTCATGGTTTGCAGTTTTCCCATGGAAACTCTAGTTCCAGTTCCTTTGTTATCTCCAGTAGCCTTTGCTCCCTTGCTTGTGCTACATTGCTGTGGAGATTGAAGGTCCTAATCAGTTTTTCTTCAAAGCTAGTTTCACATTAAAAGTTTTGGGTTTTTTTTTACTTCAGTCTGATTTGGGACAAAAACTGGGGCTGAACACTGGCCTTTTCCATGGGCCGGTACTTCCAGTTTTAAAATTAGATGTGCCTGAAAATGTCCATAGTGCATTGGAGACCCAGCCTCCAAATTACATACTCCTCAAACAGACAACTTCAATAAGAAAATAAATAAACAAGACATTTTGGTTGAGATTGTATAATACTTGTTTTTTTAAGAGGTTGTGCTTGTATATGTTAAGACCCTAAAAAGTAAGCGCTAGAACAGAGCCAAGAACGGTGACTGCAAATAGAAACTATTTTCTGTCCTCTTGCCATCGCACCTGCCTCACAAAAGGTTGGCATTTTGTATTGCCACTCATTACCAAGGTTGTCTGCTGCCTCCAAGGACAAAGGTGACAAGAATGAAAATTTGCATTATATTTCAAGAATATGTTTACAAAATATTGCACCTGTCACATTTCAAATTGAGTATTAGAAAAAAAGTAAAATATAATAATAAAAGCTGCCAGACCGAAAACTTACAGGCTGATTTAGGAAGAAATTCTTTACTGTCAGGGTGGTGAGACGCTGGACCAGGTTGCCCAGAGAAGCTGTGGAGGCCCCATCCCTGGAGGTGTTCAAGGCCAGGTTCGATGGGGCTTTGAGCAACCTGGTCTAGTGGGAGGTGTCCCTGCCCAGGGCAGGGGTTTGGAACTATCTGATCTTTAAGGTCCCTTCCAACTCTAACCATTCTATGATTCTATGATTTCTTTGCTGATGGCAAATTCCTCTGGAATTCTGTTGAGTGGATTTACAGCCACGAAAATGACAGCATTAGATATGTATCGCCATGTATAGTCATACCTACGCTGGGAGAAAATAAAGTGGGCATGATTTTAACAAATGCAATAGTCCTACACAACAGCTGCTTGCACACTCCTTTCTTGTCTCAGGAGCACATTTGATGAGTGATGCTTCTTGCTTGCTGAAATAAAGAGCACATGTGAATCTCTTCAGCTGGGAGTCACTTTGTCAACAGGGAGGTGTAAGACAACAAGTAATTTTACTTATCTCTTAAAGTGATGCAGGGGTGCAGGTCTAAAATCCATGATTTATATATGTCGTGTGGGCTGGCAGCAGTCACTGGAAGTGGTCCATAAACTGAGAAATAGATTACGCCCTGTCATTTGTGCTGTTTTTAGCTAGTTGAAAAAGAATCCTAAAATAAAGGCTACAATAAGTGCAAAGATAAGAATTGGAAGAAAAAAAGAAATTGAACAAAAAGAAAGGAAACTGGCGAAGACATGAGGTAGAGGTTCCTCAGCCAGACCACAAAACAGGGATGTTACTAGCTGTGCAGCCCCTGTTGATACCTCTCCCCACTGCAGTGCTGGGCACAGAGGCTCTCCCAGGGATAACTGCTCTGAGAAGAGGCCTGTGAGAGGGATGGTTGAGCAACAGGGGTTATTGGTTTATTCACTGCTCATGCATTTTGGAAAAGACCGAACCGTTTGTGGCTGCCTTCAAACCAACCTTAGAGGGCAAAACCATCCCAACTCCTCTTTTAGGGCAATCAGCAGAACTTAAATGCCTGGGAAACAGTAAAGGGTGAGAAAAGGGGTGTTCCCTTGAGCAGCAGCAAGCATTTGTGTGATGTCAACAACGTTAGCTTCGGATATTTTCTAATACCATCTCTGAACAGAAGTGAAAGACATCGAAAGAAGGCTTAGTTTCTGGGCTGAAGAGGCCAAAAGAAGAAATATCAAGAATATACTTAATTTTATAATTTGGAAACATTTCCCTCTCATCTCTTCCTACCGAAAGGGATGATTTTTGGATCCTTCCCATGAATTAACTTCTCATATTCTTAACCTCTCTGTTGTGCCTTCCTTTGTCTTGCGAAGTATCTCCTTAAGTGACTTGTTCCTTGGTTCAGAGAGTTTCTCTCCCTTCACCTAGCACATTAAGACTTATCTTTTACCTCAGCTTCTGGACATTATCAAGGTTTTCATTTCAGAAAATCGGCAATATGTGTTTCAGTATTGTCTCTGTGTTAGACCAGTCTGAGGGGCCGGCCACAGGAGTGGCAGACGAATTCCTGTCCACCCCCCTTTGGTGAAGGCAAAATATCACCTGCCTGTCTGTCAGATGGGGAACTGAGGAATTAGAACATTTGTATAATAGGATTAAAAACAAAAAAAATGAGGCTATAAGAAAACAAAATATTATAAATATAGAGAAAACTCCAACACCATAGTAAATTGGGAATTCAGAGTGAAAAATGCTTTCTGGTTCTGATCCAGAATCCCCAGGGTGAGTGACAGATTTTTAGTTTACTTCAGTGAGTTTTGGAACAGGACCTGAATGACCCTGGTGTCTAAATCATACATAAGTCAGGATAGATTTGTACTTCATCTTTTTGGGCTGTGAGCTGAACCGTACAGCAGGGAAAAGAGCATGTATTGCGCTGCAGTAATAAGACAGGGAAGACACAGATGGTTTTCCGTGAGATAAGAAAGAGCGCTCATGAGTGCAGACCTCATCCGTCCTGTTAAAACTATTCATCTTGTGAAGTCTGCCTCCTGGAATTGTGTATTTGTCTCTGTAAAATATTCAGCTTCCTTTCTGTCCCCTGGGTTTTCCACCCACTCATTTTCCTCATCAGCAGTGGAAGTCTTTCATTTCTCATGTCTAAGTGGGCTGAGGTCAGGGAGGTGACTGTGGAGGCCTGTTCATGTAGACAGTGTATTGGTTTAAGGAGTGTTTATTTCTCAGATAGTGTTAATCTCATGTACCTTGGTGCCTGTGTCCAGCAGAGACGTTTAGAAAGCCAATTATGTATTAAACATCCAAAATGACACACAAAGTTGACAAAATGTCTAAACTAACGGTGACATATCGGTTAAGTACTGACCTATTTGATAGTAATACTTCATATTTATATACTTCACATTTTTAAGCCACTGTGATCATTTGAACTAATTAATACTTCAAATATTCCTGCAACATATGTAAGTCTCCTCCACAATTTACAGAACAGGAAATTCAGACACAAAGGTCTGGGCATCAAAATTTTAAATGCAGATTTGGTATTTAGCGTCCACAAGATCTGGGTCACTCTTACTTATAAAAGCCTTCATACACGTTTATGCACTTAATATTAGCTACTCCTGTTGGGAAGACTTGGCCTAAATGAGTAATCCAAGGGCACAGAAATCAGTGCCCAGAGCTGAGAAAGGAACTGAAGCGTCCATCTTCTTTAAACGTAAAAAGCAACTGAGCCATAAAACTATTTCTAAGTGTATAATGCTTTGTGAATTTTATAATTACAATAATGAATTGATTTTATTTCATTTCATTTCATGCTATTCTTGAAAATTCAATCTAGTGCGTAAGACAAAAGATGCTGCAGCTGCACTGGATCAAGCCCATGGTGTATCCAGACTAGCACCCTATGTAACCGTGGCCAAGAGGTTCTATTTCTACTGTTGCAAAATACTTACACTGGACTTGTCTACTTGGGGTACTTTCTTCCTAGGCTATATCAATTATCTGTTGATCCACACACTTAGGTAAAAGGAAATGGGTACTGTACTTCTTTAAAAATTATAGTACTTTTTTACTCAGTATAAGAGCAGACTATTCTTCCTTCATAAGAAATACTCCAAGAAGATTGAAAAGGGTGAGGACCTCCTCAGAGGCCCTGAGCTACCTGGTCTAACTTTGAGGCTAATTGGGCTTTGAGCAGGAGATTGGACCCATGACTTCCAAAAGTCCCTTCCGAGCTGAATTACACTGCAGTTTGCCTTTGATGAAACCACTGGGAGGAAAGGGGAAGGGACCGTACAGTGGAGAGCATGGACTGTGCAAGAGGGTAGTTAGCTCCCCATACAGCTGTAGAATGGGATTATCTGCCTCTTGCTTACCACAGAGGACATAGGGCGCCTGCTAGGATACTGCTTGTAAGATATCTCTCTGGATAAGTAGTGAAGGGGATCTGGGAGCTAGTTATTAAAAGTGGTTAAAAACATACCTTATCTTGCAAAATGGTGTCAGCTGCCATTGCTGTCAGTGGGAGGGACCAGTGCTTTATGCTTCCCAAGCAATTCTCAGCTCCTTGCAAATGATATTCAGGTACACCTTAAATTACCTGATGAAATGCTGAAGTACCACCAGATGCTTCTTAATTTTCTCTTTTCCACCCGCTCGTTTTGTCAGTGTTTTCTGGGCCTGATGCCCCTGTATCAATGCCTGTAAGACAAAACCAGCCCCCTTCTGCTGCCCACTGCTGCTGCAGCACCCTTTCCTTTCTGATGATGATATGAAAATTCCCCTCAGTAACTTTTTGAGATGTGAGTAATGCCACTCTGTGCAACAACCACCAGATGGTAATGAAGAGCAGACTGGTTGTGTGTCTTCTGTAGATTAAGTGTATTACCACAATGGCAAGTTTTGCGTTTGCAAGCAGAGCTTACAAGTACAGCTCTAAATGCCAATTTGCTCAGCTGTTTACAGTCCCCTGGCCACTGCAGAAGCCTGTTTGGCAGCTCTTTTTGCATAAAAAAAATCGTTCTGTTTGTTTTTATACTAAAACATTTTAAAGGGAATATTTTCTAACTAACACATGAATGCTGATATTATTATTTAGTCCAGAGATGTTATCATTATAAGGAAGGTTTTGACTATAGTTGGTGTACAACTATACAAGCTATCCCTTGTTAAGAACGTAGATGCAGAACAGCTTAAGGTGACTGTTACACCTTGCTCCTTCTGGAGTCATAATGTTTCTCAAAATGTCGTGACATAAAGGATGTATCTCTTCCAAGGTGGAAAGGAAGGTCTTTTTGTTAACTTGTGTGCTTGACATCAGCAAAGAGAGCAGTGGTGGGAAGTGACCCAAACCAAAGCCAAGTGTCTCTTCTTTACTGAACATCATTATCAGTGCAGAGGTGGTGCTGAGCACGGCTCACCCACCCCTCAGCATGGCCACATGAGGGAAGAGCAGCATAAACAGAGCCTTATCAGTACTGCTAGCACCAGACTTGAGAATCTGAAGTCAGCCCCACAGGGGTCATGAGATTCAGAAGTGTCAGTTTTACTCATCTGCCTGCAGGATTTTGGTTTTATTATGCAGTACCTTGTAAAACACCTAGGTCAAATTTTCAGGTTCTTCTCCCCCATTGTACAATCCAGACTTTGCAACTCTCCTACTCTCTCTTTTAAAGAAAAATAAGGCTCTCTTGCCTTTGAGAGACCCAGGCAAGCCAAGCACCATGAAGGCAGGGAGAAAATCACTAGAGCTGATGCCAATGGTTTCAGTGTGACTCAGGAACCAGATCTATGGCTCCCGTGGCATTCTATAACTCATTCTCCAGACATCTGCCCATAACTCACATACTTCTGGGATTAATAGATGTGTAATGACTGGGAACATGAAGCCTTCCAGGGAGGCAGTTTGTTGGTGCTTCTGCTCTCTCATTCCCTCTGGGAGCAGGGGCCAGCAGCGGGATGCAGCTCTTAAAACTAGGTAGTATAGTGTGGAGGCTCTGCCCAAAGCAGGACCTGAAGAAGACCGCAAGCGGGAATGCCCAGCCTTCCTCCCCTCTCCTTCTGAGCTTCGGCAGCCCCTGCGAGCTGCCCCTGCCTCAGCCCCCTGCCCCTCTCCGCCCTGCCTGCCACCTCTGAAAGCTGCAGAACATTTGCTACTGTTGCTCGGGGCAACCAAAAATTTTTACACATTTTGCATCAAACTTGAAAGCCCTGACAGGGGGAGGCAGGGCACAGGGCAGTGGCTTCCCTGATTCCTCCCCACAGCCCTGGCTGCTATGAAACAGCCTTGTATGGGTTTTTTTAGAAAAATCTCTATTCTCCCCACATGAAGAGATCTTCATATCGCATTTTCTGGGGATGCCCATTTTAGATACAGAAATCAGGAGATCTGCTTTATTCCCCACTCTGCCACTGAGGAGGTGACAGTGACCCGCCCCGGCGGCCCCTGCACCTCTAGGCTCTGCTGCAGACAGGGCATGGGTCAGTGATGTGCCTGGTTATATGAGTGTGTGTGCTGGGGAAGCAGTAGGGTTAGACAAGAAATGAGAGACGGAGGCGTAGGAATTCTGTAATATTTTCTTGCCGAGATCACTTTCTGCCCCAAATTGGCAGTTCCTGCAGCGAGTGCTTCCACAAACACATTTCCATTGCGGTGTGTAGAGTAGAGGTCCCCTTAAATACGACGCTGACAGTTTACCTCTTTAAACATCCATGTGTCAATCACTAGAATAATCCACATAAATCCTATCGCAATCAGTAACAGCAATATATATATGTGTGTGTGTATATATATATATTTGGTACTCAAAGGATTTTCTTACCTTATTCCAAGCAATCAAGGACATGTGTGTTAAAATAACCATGGTACTGTAGAACAGTCTGGTAAATACCATATGTCAGAGGAAAAAATACACAGCTAAATGCATGTCGGCATCAGTTCCTGCAGTTTCGTAGGAGTTCTGGCCATGGAAGTGAAGCAGAGCTGGGCCAGCTGAAGGTTCAGTTTTACACAGAGCGTATGCTGTGCTTTGAAAGGACAGCTGAGGTGGTGACTGGAGACCTGACCTGGGACACGGCAGACTGGAATTAAGCTCCTGTTCTGCTGCACATTCCTTACGCGGTGTTAATGGTTTTGGGTTACGGCTTAGGCTTTTTGCATCTCATTTCCCAGGACAACAGAAATAATAGCACTTTATTGTGTCCAATCCTTAGTTAGTCTTGAGAGAAGGAACTGCGTCTGGTAACACGTTTGCTACAATGACTGTAATAGGATCCTTTTAAAACTGGAGGTAACAACTTTGTGATCAGATACTGAAATAAGAAGCTGGAAAGAAAACTACCAGAACTACAGCAGGGAGGGAAAGCGGGACTGGAAGAAGAGCGGGAAAGAGCTTAAGCATCTATCTTACTGCTTCCAGAGCAGAACTTAAATTGCAGTCAGTAGACCCAAAATCCAGACTCCTTAAACATAACCACATTGCTAGAGGTGCAGTCAAGGCCCACAGTAGCCTGGCATCCCCACCGATGGAAAACTCTTCCCTGAACAGGTAGTTCAGGCTTATCCTGAGCTCCAGATCAAAGTCTCTATAAAGCCAAGGACGGGTGTATTTTTTGTAGATCCCCATGATCTCTTTAATGTGTGTGGATGCAGGAGAGGAGGGGAGTGAAAGACCCCTTGCGCCCTTGAGGTGGTGCAAGGAGGGGAGTGGAAGACGCTCTAGTTAGCTGTACAGAAAAAGTATGCATGTCTTTTCTTGGTCATCTACCAAAAATGGGATTGGAGTATACATTTTCCAAAGAATGGATATTCAACCCCCCACCTTTAAAAAGGATGTATGTGAATACAAGCCGTTTGATCAAGACTGTAAGAAACTATTGATATGGGCAGAAACTGTAAAAAGTCCAAGAAATCAATGACTTAGCTGTTCACATAAAGAAACATTTAGGTGCTTGGCAATGACCCCAGTTTTATCTCCTCTTTTCTAAGTGTTAGAGGCTTTTAACTATGCAATATATAGTTGGGCATTAAAGATTTTCCCAGTCTTTTCCATGTAAGTTCGGCTGTCTTCATGGATTTAATGCCAAGGTTAAATCAGGTCGAAATCAGCTGAATAATGAAATCTGCTGGGGAAAAGGATGTAACCTATAATTTACCTATATAACCTGTAATGTTGGTGGAGTCCGTAGTTTACAAAAAATCCTGGAAAGGCTAGATAATGCCTTCCACAAGAAAAGTACTGACTTTCTTATTCTTTTCACTTAATCTGATGGTAAAGTAGAAATTCAGAGAGTGATGAAAAACTTTTCTGCTTCTCTGTGTGTTGTGATAAATAAAAAATGATCAAGCTATACTTGAAGATCCATAGCTTTGGATAAAACTCCTTTTGAGGCATGGCCAGAATGTCTCCTTCATCAAAAATCATTAGGAGGATACATCAGCATAGGGGCAGTTTAAAAAAAAAAAAAAAGTCTATTTAAAATATTCAAGTGCTTTCTGAGCATATGGAGCTGGGCAAAAATAGTCCCTTTCTTACAATAGTCCACGACGGGTGAGATTTCTTCGGAGAAATCTTGGAAGAATTGGTGGTAAAAGCTGCAGAAGCTGAGAAAATGACAAATTCAGCATTTTTAGGGACCATCAATCCAGCCTGTGACCACTAAATCCTTCTTGGAATCATCAAGCTCTTTTAGAGAGATGATATAACTCAGAAATTCTTTGAAGTGATCAAAGACCATTTGAAGTAGTATTTTTAAAATCAGCATACATCTGCTGGTGACAAAGAAGCACCCTGGGAGTTTCTGTATGTGTCTATGCTACAAATATATTACAAAAGAATCTAGAATATATCTTAAGATGTAATTTCAAAAACGTTGAAATTAGCCAAGGCAATGCATTTATCAAAAGGTATAAGCAAGTACTCAGAAGTGATTTATCTGGCTTACAGGACTATTTACTGATGTTTTGAACTGGTTTATGTTCCCTTCAAGCCCAGTTTTGTAAAAGTTTCAGCAATATACAAATGATACAGTTGTTCAGATATCAAGGACAGCAGTCTCTGTTTTTGGTATTAATCTTACTTAATTCTTGATAGTCAGTGCTGGATCTACGGGAGATCTTAACCACTGATAAATTCGAAAAGTGTTTGAACTAATTTTCTAGATTTAGAGAAAGTGATTTCTCATTTAGTTTTAGCACTTGGAGGGAGTAAATGTACCCAAGTGGCACCTGGATCCTACACCAACACAACCTGCAGCAGGGAAGGTGTGACAGAAGGGCACTATGTCTACCTTTTTCACTATGTCTACCTTTTCTTAGAAAAAACATGAGCATCTTCTTGGAAGCCATGAGTACTTCTTGCCTGGTGCCCTGGCATGGCATGTCCACAAATCTTTCAACCTGACATTACCTTCACTGAAGTACCTTTCCTGAAGAGACAAAAGATATCAGTAACATTATTCTTTGTTCTAAATAACCTGGGAATCATGCAAAGACCAGCTCAGTTCCTAAAATTGCCGGAAGGGGGATAACTGAGTGAGTTTCTTTGAGTTCTACCTGCAGCAGAACTACTGGGGCTACGGCATCCATGCTCCCTGTGACTCCAGGCGTGGATCTGAGAGGGGGCTGAGTGGTAACGTTTCTCAGGACATTCATGTGGGGAGATTGTTACTGGTGAATACCACTTGTTCCAGTTCATGCAGGTGTCTGTACATATGCTGAAGGTAATAAAACAATCTAAACCCAAGGGTGCCCCCGGCTCTGCCAGGGTGTTGTTGGCTTTCTTCCACGGCAGCTGCTAGAAGTGGCGGTGCTGTAGAGCCGCGCTTTGCTCCGTCCCTGTGACCAGCCAGCAGGATTCTTCCCAGTTCTCAGTCACCATCTATTGCCCTTGCTTTAGTTTTGTGAATTTGGCTTCTGCCGGCAAAATTTTTCCAAAGTATCCCTAGATTAGATAATCTCTTTTAGAAATATCTTCAATGTTCTGCAACCAGGGATTACTTTTTCTTGGAAGGGACAGGAAAACTAGAGATTATCTTTACTGGAGGCCAGTCCTAAGTGTCCCCTTGGCATAGTCCATGCTACAGCGGAAGACTGGTCCAGAAAAACAAATTACATCACTTTATAGAAGATCAAAAGTGGCTGATTAACCCAGGCAAACTTATCTGATGTGGGGAAATTAGACTCCAGAAGAGCTGCCGATCCATCCTTCTGCTGTTCCTGATCAGATTGCTAATGGAGCCAGGGCAGTGGGCTGTTGCTGGCATGCTGGTTGTCACCTGGGCGTGGAGTTAAACAGGCTGCTCCCAGAGTCTCATCACGGGAGCTCGCGTGACCTTGGCATGACGTCCGACCGTCTGCGTTGTCCAGGCTTTGCATACTGCATGGAGCACATATGCTGTCCATAGGCAGGCTGCCTGCTCTGTGAGGTTTCGGCAGAGCGTTCATCGTTCCAGTAAGGCAGTCAGGAGATGAGGATGCTGTCAAGATCTCAGGAAGCAGACTAGTAATCTGCAGAGGCCTAAATAGGGCTTTTAAAATTGGAAGCAGAACTGACTGCCTAGACAGAGTTTTTTGAAAGATAAACAGCATTAGCAAGCTAAATGGATTTCAAGCACAGCTTTAATTGTTTTTCAAAGGAATCAGCAAAGGGCACCCTAGCTGGAACAAGCTCTGAAGTACAATCAGGAAGATTTCAAGTGTACAGTAGTTTTGAAGATAATCAGGCATTTCAGTGCTGGGAGATACTGTAGTAAGTAATGAATAAAGCCTTTTTATGTCAGCATTGACAGTACTGTAGTCTTGGAGTCAGTTACAATACCTGCTCTACGCGCTCGTGCACAATGAACTTCACCATCCTCATTAAAATTGACGTGCACACTGATTTCCAAACGCAAACAATTGTCCCCGCAGCACACTTGATCAGAAGAACAAGTTGTTTATTCCCAATACCTATTGTGTGGGGGGGGGGGACCCCCCCCTTCTCTTCCCCCTCTTCCCCTCTCCGCTCAACCATCCCAACAGCCTGTGACAGAATAGCAACACTTCTGAGTGGATTTTACTGTAATTGCTGCAGAATCCCTTGGACCTTGTATAATGGACATTATTTGGGTCACCAAATCTTGTTTCCTAATTATAGGAATGAAAAGGAAAAAAAAAAAGATATCATGTAAAATCATTCTTTTATTCTGACATTTTTGCTTTTAGAAACCCGGCATAACCCACTCGCTCCCATCCGTTTTGGGATGCGCTCTGTTTTTTAACCTTGAAGTCGGAGATCCCTCTCTTCCCTCTCCTCTCCCCCCAGCTCCTCTCGCACCGGAGCGGAGGGACCCTCCTGCTCCCAAACCCTGGGGAATTAATCGCTTCCCCCCCCGCCGCTTGGTGTTGTTCCCCGCCTTGGGGAGCAGAGGTGATGGGGACGAAGGAAGACTTCGCCGCCGCGCTCACCGCCGCC
>VFFE01007212.1:565424-597198 GCA_008921705.1 Burhinus oedicnemus
GGTGGGGGTGGGGGGGGGGGGTGTGTGGGGTGTGTGCCAGGCGGGGGGCGCAGCGCTCGCCGCTCGTACCGACCCGTTACCGACAGAAAACGTGTGTGTGTGTCCCTCTCCGCTCCCCGGGGTCCGAGCCCTCCGGCGAGGGAAGGGCCGGCAGCGAGGCAGCGCCTGGCCCCGAAAGCTCCGGGGGAGCGCAGCGACCCCCGCCGCGGGGACCCCGCTGGGGCTCTGGGCCAGTCCCGGGCTCAGCCCCCGCTTCGCCGCTCTGCCCACGGCCGGGGCTCGGGCTGCTGCTGCTTTTGCGCTGGGGGAAAAAACCAGCCCTGAAGCCGGCGTGCGTTGGCTGGGTGAGGATGGAGGGACCTGCCTGACATGCGGATTCTTCTGGTTCTTGGCCGTTTTTGACCCCTAAATGCCACGGATCGGGTCCTAATAGAAACAAGTGTACTTTTACCAGCCTAAGAGGTCAGGTCTTTGATGGGTTCTGTTCCACTAGTTAGGGAAAACCAGAGCTCAGGTGCCCGAACACACTAGTTCTTTGCCACAGTTGCTCGAATTCCGGCTTTGATTTAGAAGTAGTAGACTGAATTGCTGTGTAGGAATTAGAAGTGGAGGAGTCTTGGATGTGCCTTCACCTGTGCTGCGCATGTGGGGGTTTTATGCCCCTTTCATGCCCCAGGCTGTTAAGATGCAGTTTTGTGCTGCTGAAGAAGCAGCCAGACTTGCTGTTCTTTATTGGTTTTGACGTTACCGTGTAGGGACTTGGAACCAAAAATCATTAGGGTCCAGATGAAATAAAAGTTTATTTTGTAATCTGGAATGAAGACACTAAAAATACAGATTTGAAAGTAAAATAAAAGATTTAAGAAGAAATGCTACAGTCCTTCTCATGATGCACAAAGCTCTAACGAGTGTTTTACAGGCTGCTTCCTATACAGTATTGAATGAGATCCTTGTGTAGGTTTATGTTGCGAAATAGTTTCTTCCTCCTCTGAAAGTACCTTCTTCATACACGTGACCCATCTACACTGACATGTATGCCAACACGTTCCCCACATGCCACATACAGTGCTCACATGCGTGATCGTGATTGTTAAAGGACAACACCTGGCATTGTGTGTCACTCCTTTATTATCTTGAGTGTATGGAGTAAATGAGGCCTTCTATAAGTTAGCTTACACGTTAAGTGAGAAGGAAGCTAAATTTATTAGCACCCAGAGGAATCATTGGGAACTGGTGGCCTTTTGCAATTTAGTCTCTGCAGAGAGGTTACAGACACTTCTGCACGCGTACAAGAGATGTTCTATGTTTGGCATCATTTTAGGTTGAATGCCAACTAATTAGTCATCTAGCAAAGATGCTTTATGAGCATTATCAGATTTCCAAAATTAAACTACTAAATATGTAATATGACATGCAGTTTATGTTGGTTTTTATTTTAATACAGTTGTCTTTGCAGGATATTTTGCAAGAGTAGATCTTTTTCCCCGATAAGAGTTGCAGACTTTCAGCAAAATGCTATCAAGGAGAAAAAGTTCATTGTATCTTCTTGAACTTCCATTACGGCGATATTGAAGCAAATGATAGAGGGAGGAAAAAACCTCTCAGATTTCAGCCTGGGGAAAACACTTCTGGGTGAATATTTCACAAAATGGATATTATAATGCTTCTTGCTTCTTCCTTCCTTATAACATCTAAACCACTCATCGTCGAGTTTTGAACTTCTAAGTAACACATGGGGAAAAAGAAAAAGCTTTGTTTTTTTAAAATGATGCCTGCCTCCCTAGCTCCTTACAGCAAAAGTTATCTTCACCTGATTTGATAAGAACAGCTTTCAAAAAAACCAAACCAAAACCAACCAAAGGAAGAAATGTCTGCAATTGGGCAGATTTGACCTTTTGACGTAACTCAGAGTAATAACTATGGATTAATTGTTAAAACATACACTAGCCAAATCAAGTTTTCCCCTATATTTTGGGGTCTTTCTGCTGATAAATCTTTATGACAAATGGGACTTCATCTTAAAAGTGGGTCACTCACTAGTTTGGGAATATTTAGAGATGGAAAGTATAGTGTGTTTTGGTAGCATTAAAGCTACGTCACTTTCTGATGAACAGCAGAATATTTATTTTTGTTTTATTCTTGAAGCTGATTCACCATCTAGTTTTCATGTGGCTCGAAATGAAATGGAGGTTTTATTTTAAGAACAAAAGGCCGCACAGAGGTCTGACTGATGCTGATTTTAAACTTCAAATCAATGAAAACATTTCTAATTCTTGTGCAAATAATTTTTAAAATCAAACTTGGGGAGGTAGCCAAATTCTGAATTTTGCTGGCATCTTCCAGAGTTGCCACAAATAACAATTAATGGAGATTTTTTGCATGCAGAGTGAAGTACAAAACGTTGGATTTTGGAGATTTCCTAAAACTGGATCCAAATTCTCCACGCTATCATTAATGAGCACAATTTTTGGTAGTTACAGAGGAGAAGTTAAATTGCCTGAGCACGCTTGCAAATGTGGAAATGGTCTCTCAGGAGTGTTTTGAACCTCAGTGGAGTATATGGAAGCTTGTCTTGGTACTTCTGATGCAGGAGCACGGCGTATGTTGAGGGTTAACAGAGGAATGAAGTTCCCCATGACATTGGATTGGCACCGTGCATTCCAAACTCACTTTATTAATTGGATTTAAAAAACCTAAAAAGTTGCTGTCACTTACTAAGCACTGTGAGGTCTGGCAGTGTAATAAGCAAAACCAGAAGGGTTTATGAAAAAGGTTATTAAAGACCGTTTGAGTGAAAGTTCCCATTAAGTTTGGGGAGGGAGGGAGGGAGTCTAAAGAAGCAAGAGAGAAGCAAAGAGATTTCACCTAGAAATTTAATGAAACAAAGCAGAATGGGCAGTTTTGTGTAGGAAAGAAGAAAAAAACCCAAGTGCTGTCAGGAAGACTTTAAATGCATCAGAGTTTTGAATTTCAGTAGAGGGAAGGTATGTAGGGACTAATGAATAAAGTAATGCTGTACGATGTTTGAAAATAGTGTGGTGGAAATGAAGTCAATTCCATTCCCTACACTGTATGCTCCATTATATCATTATCCTGAATTTCAGAAAGCAATTTGTAATGTATGTGGGTTTCCTGGTCAAAACCACTCTATAAGAACAGGGTGTTTACAGAAGCCACTTGTAGTGTTGTTAGTTTAAAGCATTATCTTCTGGAAAACTTCAAGAGCATTATCACAGTGCTATTTTGATTCAGCTGTAAAACTTTGAAGTAAAAGCATTTCTAGTTATACCCCAACTCTGGTTTTCATCTGCTTTTAAAAATTTTGTGTATGACACAAAGGAAAACTATAGAAAGTTGCAAAAGCTGGATTTTCTCTGAAAATCCCCTTGTTACCTTTCTACTGGTGACCAGTTTCGAAGTGACAGTAGAAGTCCAGAGACTTTTTAAAAGGAGCGTTATTCGCTTGAAGTAAAAGGCTTGGGTCTGATTTGCCATTTTAAACACTTGCATGGTTTGTGACTTTGCCTGAGCAGCTCTTGACATAAGTAGGGGCCTGCGAGGTCTGATTCAAACCTCTATTGGATCGTAACTTTAAAAAATGTGCCAGTGTCTTTGAAACTTTCATGTTACAGCAACTTATCACACTCAAGCCTGCACTTAGGGAAGTAAGAAGGAATGGCGGGACTGAAGCTGGTGAGGACTGAAGCATCACTTGTGTGCTGCTGTGTTTCTGCTAATTTTAATGAATTGTGCCTTTTGGAGAACATCTCATTTCTGGCATCTTGCTTTTAATGGCCAATTGTGTGGCCAGACCAAAGAAAGAAGGTGGTGTGTGACTTGCCTCCTGCCCAAGGCTCTTAGCTTGACTGTGAAGCTCGCTGACGTTCGCTCTGAACAAGCTGACAGTAACAAGCCCACAGCGTGTTACTGGCTTGTTGTGGTGTGGTTGCCCATCAGTGGGTGAAAAGCTGGAGCTCTCTGTCCTCTTGGGTTCTGTTTATTTGTGTGAGGTAGAGTCTGGCACGAGCTGCATGTCTCACTCTCAGCTAGCAAAATGGTGATCGCTCTGTGGCTCTCCGTTTGGAAGTTGCCACGTACGCTGGGCTCGTGAGGAGGAGGAACAGGGCCGTGTTCATTCATTTTCCTTTTTCTTTTCTTCCTCTCTCTTCATATTCTTTCTTGTGGTCTCATACCTGTGAAAGTGCAGCTGAGTACTTGGTGGAATTAAATATGTTGGCCGTTGTCTCCCCTAAGAAGGGTAGGAGAGGGCTTCTCTGGCCTTTCTGGGCTGCATGATGTTCAGCTGATGAACAGCATTTCTGAAGAGTTTCATTTCCTGTCAACGCAGGAGGAGTGACTTTAGTCAGAAAATAAACACAGAATAAATTTGAAGAGCAAAGACCGTTTTCTGTTTTTAGAGAAAAGAAAAATATCTATGTCATTATCTGCTCTTATTAGGAACTTGTATACCTTCAAGGTTCCATTGCTCAGCATAATAGATATTGTAATTTATTTTTATTTTTTAGATTGCAAATGGACTTGACGTGAGCATTGTAAAGTGAAGCTGATGGGGTTTTTTCAGGCAGTTGTCCAGGCTTCCTCAGCTGGTGAGAGTAGATGACTCAAAGCTTTAACAGGATATGGTGTTAGATACCTGTAGTTGACTGATTTGAATTTGGCCCAGGTTAGTAATGCTTGAAGTCATTACCATCTGTCTGTCGTTCAGTGACCTGTATAAAATTAGATGATATTCTTAGTCCAGTTCTTAGTAGACAGGTGTCCACATCATGAAAACTGGCACCAGTATCAAGCTTGTTGGCTGTCATAGCAGAGATTATCTGCTGATGAACAGGCAAAGAAACAGTAATCTCCTTGTTTCTGGAGGTACGTTTTTCCCTTTTCAGGGTTCAGACATACTGATGGATGAATATACATAGAGGCAAAGGTTATTGTGTGCTGCTGCATTTATTGTATTTGTCTTTTGGTAGAGAATGTAGCCCACGTGTTTGAATTCCACATTAATTTTTTAAAAATGCCCTACCTAGCTGTTCTGGCTTCCTAACAGAAATCTTACATATAGCAGGTGTCCTTAGCTGTTCTTTCTGATAGAATGAAACAAGAGAACATGCTTCAGATGATGGCTTTTTTTTTTTTTGCCCTTTTTTTTTTTTCTTCTCTTAAAAGATATCAACCCTCTTCAGGCAGCAAGAATTTGGAAAGAGAAATCACCAAATCTTTCACATGTAGTTATATTTAAAAAAAAATAATCTGTAGCAGCTCCCTTTTTTTAGATGTAGGAACTGATGTAATATAATTTCATGTAGTTTATGTATCCTGGGACTGATCTCATAATAGCAGCAATAACTGCACTTAGCATTTAAATTGTATGTTAAAACCTTGTGCAGGCTTGTTTGCTAATGTTCTCGATTGGTTGCGTGACTCTTGATGGCCAAATTTGCAATATACAGACAGCCTGTGCAGGATTTGACTGTTTACATACAGTGGAGATCTCTGCAGTGACAGTTGCCTATGGAGACGCGGGGATAATGGAGCCCAAAGTCTTTCACTGGGAGCTGTGCTGCAGTTCAACCCATATGTTGGCATAAAATGCATGGGAGAGCTGTCTTATGTTCCTCTTCACAGGGTTAGGGCCTGGCATCGCTTCTGCTGCCCACATGTAACATCTCTACCTAACACTGAACTATTCTGGCTTTTTGCAGGGGTTGCTTTTAATCCTGCCTGAGCTTCTTTGAAGTATATTATCTTGCAAGCAGTGATTCAGACTTAACTGTTCCCACTGCAGTGTGTAGGACTCTCCTCCTATTTCATTGACATAAAAATACACACCGGTATGTTATAAATAGTTCTTCAGTATTCCTGAAGATTTATGGTGGATAGATGCTTTCTGAACATCCATTGAGGGATAAGCCCAAATGGTCATATTTAAAGTTAATTGGCCTTCTTACAACTCACTGCATTTTATTGCCAGTAATAGAGTGTTAAGGGTTCTAATAGGATCTTCTGCTTGCAGAGCCTGAGTTGATTAAGTGGTGCAACATGTTCATTTCGGAGGGCTGCTTAAATCACCAGTAAAAGTAGGTTAGGTGACTACAGATCACCTCCTCGTTGTCAGGAATTCCCACGATTAATAATAGCTTAAAAGAAAAAATGAAGTATGACTCACTATTTGTACCCCCGCTATTGTTACCAACTGGAGTTATGTTTTCTTCTAGAACAAGAAGAATAAGGGGTAGGTTTTGGTGTCACCATAGATACGCCTGGGTTGGCATTAAGTACTGGGATGTGCTAGGAAATCCAAGATTTGGCCTTAACAGTTGTGAACTGACAATGTAGGTGGAAGACGTGGAGCACGACAGGGCTGCAGTTGGAGAAAAAGCATTAGGGAGATAATCAGCTTCACTCTCCCTTGCTGCTGTTTTCACTCCTACCAAACATTTTAATGTTTGACCAAGGTTTTGGATGCAGAGCAAGGATTTGCTGGATAACTGTTAGACTGCCTACAATATTTCTAGATCCTCATTCATCTGCCATTTTCCAGTGGCCTAAAATGTGATTTTAACATTTGTTTTGTCACTGTACTGCCATCACGTCAGGCAAGCAACCAAAAGTAAACTTTAATTTCAGCCTTATTTTGTGGATTCATTATTGTCTGAGAGTTCCTGTTTCCTTCTTTCTCATGGGTCCTACTAATAAATATAGGTTTGAGAGCAGAATCGCAGTTAGTGAAGAGTGAACTCAAGCATAATTTTAGTCCTGTGCTGCTGCTATAGGATTTCTAATAGCATTAAATCGTAGGCTTGCTGATTTGGAGATTAGCTTCTTGGTCTTAGCTCTCCCCTTCTTTCTGGGAAACTCCAAGAAATAAACTTGCAAAAAATCTCTGAACACTTACTGCCTGTGAAGCTGTAATCATTTAATAAAACAAAAGAAATCAATGCCTGAGGACAAGTAGCTCATGCCTGTGGGGAAAAATCTGTCCCTTTGCCTAATTTGATATGATTATAAAATTACAGTGTTCTGAGAGCTAAAGAAAAGAAGATATCGCCAGAGGAAAGCAGTTAAAGGTTTGGGGTTTTTTTTTGAGGAATATTCCTGTTTAGTTTCTTAGAACTAACAAATAAAGTAGTTCCTGAAAGGGATTCAGGAACTGAGTGGAATATTCAGTTTACTCTTATTACTGAGTAACAGAGCCTAATTTCAACATTTTCTTACTAGAACTACATGGGAAAATGATTTCTTCATGTCTATAGAACTTTGATTTCAGAAACATTTCAAGTCCAGGTGAAATAAATAGTTATATATTTAAACCAACCCTAGATAAATTACAGTCTTGTGATTATCGAAGGTCAGGTATGATTGGATCTCTTCTATTTCTATGTACAAGTATGATTGTGCTGTTCTCCCCTATTTTCTAATGCTGCACATCAATGTCTTCACTTCCAGTATCTTGACAGCTCTAGTAAGGCTTTTCCAATCTCTTGGAGCTCTTCTGCTCTCCAGAAATAATTATATTCAGGAAATATCATTGGACTACATTGTCAGTAAAACGAGTGGTCTAACCACTCATGGATTTCGCTGAACTAATGAACACTTCGTTATTTGTAGAAAGGGGAGCAGCTTCCATTTGACATGTTTAGAGAGCAACCCATTGCACAACAAACAGCATGGTGTGAAAGTGTGTTATCTGGAACTTGGGAGTTTCTTCTTAAAAACTTTTCAAGACAGACATGCCAAACTATCCCACTTTCCAGGGACTGCTGAGCTACCAAATGTTGTAGGGTTAATTTTCTTTAGATTTTATCTCAAAAAAATGTCCTTCTGTGAAACTGTTAACTTCCAGAAAAGTCAGGTTTTTTGGCATTTAGCTGAAAAATTCTTCTGTACATAACTTGCAAACTGTTTAGTGAAATAATTTTACAGGGTTTTATTTTACTTTTTGTTCACAGTTTGACACTTATTCTATGTGCAAGAAGTATAGGTTCCCTGTTTTCCAGTTGCTTAGTTCTTTTTCTCCTTTTAACATTTGATTCAAAGTGACATCTGTGAACAGTGATTTTTTTAAAATTTTTTTCTTTGAAAGAGGGGCATTTCTTTGCAAGAGGACTGCTGCTAACAGTCTTAAGTCTTTCCTCCTTTCATTTTTAGATTGCAAATACTATGATAAAACCTGAATTAACTGGCTCGAGCCACTTACCAGCTTTAGAAATTTGAGTTGTACGGGTTTAGAAACTATGGTTGTGAATTTGTAGATCATGCATGTTTTTTTCAAACAGATACTGTTTGGTAAGACCATGAGTAGATTTTTTATTTATTTTTGTTTTTAATTTATGATGTGAGTTAATTACCTGAATTAAGCTGTTAGCTAGCGCTTTGATCACAGAATCATCATAGTAACTGGTAATGATTAGCAGCTTCTTAGCCTTTTATATTGGGAACAGACCTAAATCCCAGTGAAATTAGTTAGTGCGTGTGTTCTTTGGTTTAAGGGGAACTGTAGAGCGTACTGTAGAGTGAATGCACATCTGAGATTTCAAGGTGTTTTGTCCCGTAGTAAAGGAAATGATACATTAAAATGAAACTGCTTTCTCTGGTGGTTGCTATGTGGTACCCAGCTATGACACTGCAAGACCTCCTCTCGGTGCACTCTTTTGAACAGTGTCCTAAGTGTCACTAATTCCTTCAAGACAGGCTTTGTAGTAGCATCTGGACCTAGGTTCAGACCCTCAAAAATGCTTAGATATCCAACTTTTATTTTGACTGTTCGTATTAAAGCACTTAAGTGCATCTCAGGATGTGGATGCAGTTCTTGATACTTGCAGTACTAAATTGCCCAGGGCATGGCATGCTAATATCTGTAGTCCAGTTATTACCAGTAGGACTGAATGTTAGTAATAAATGCCTTGGGGAATGTGGATTTCCTGAATTCAGTGCTTGTTGTTAATTAGCATGTTGTTTTCAGTGAGCCTTTTAATTTTTTGGCATCTGTTTTCTTATCCGTTGAGTCAACATTGGTTTTCTGAATGGGGATTTGCATGGAAATGCTGCTTTTGATTTACTTATGTGGTAAAGGTAATTGAGCAGTGCTTATTATTAGAGACTTATGTGAAATGACCGGTATTTGCATTTTGCTCTTGCTCGTCCACAGAACCCTCAAAGCAATAACTGTTCACATGCCAGGATCATTTATGGGAATTGTTGACCTGCAAAATTCAAATTTTCTTGCTCACTTCCTTTTCATACATTAGGTCCTGTTACTGAAGTCAAAACAGATATATATGTCACCAGTTTTGGACCTGTTTCTGATGTAGAAATGGTATGTATTTCTGGGATTAAAATGCCATTTCCTGGTTCTTAGAAACCATGAACTGCAGTAAGGAGTGGATGCTTCATCTGTACTGTTCTGTCAATCATGCAAAGTAGTCAAGATTAGTAACAGCTTAATTTGTAGGTTATAATTAGATACATCAGGCCTGATTCTGGTAACACTTTCACTGTTTTTTGGCTGGCTTAAGGAATTAGCTTCATAGGATTTAAAACAGACTTTCATGGTATAGAGGCAGAATCAGGCCCTCTGGGGAGCATCTAAGTCAGTCTACTGTGGGGAAAACGTGTAATATCTCTGAAATTGCCTTTTCTTTCTGAAACCTCTGTTATTCTCAGGTGAATAATAATGACATCATTTCACAAATACTTGTTGACGTTTTCATTTCAGATGAATGCCCTTTGCTGATCTCTGTGCCCCTTTTAGCATCACTTTCAGCAAATGTTTGACTGATAAGGGTTTTTAGAAGTGTCTGCAGAAATTGAATGTCAAAGTGACGTGCATGAAATAGTCACAGAAGAGAAACGTTGCATTTGCACGTACTGTTATTTGTGCCTGAATGGCATCTGCATTCATTTGAGGTCAAGTCATAACTCTCATCAACTTCTGTAATCACACAATAGTTTTCTCTTGTTATAAAATACCCAAGAAATCACATGGAAGTAACACAGCTGTATGTGCTGAACTGAACTTCTTTAAGGGAAAGGCAGTTTCAGGGCAGTAACTGTCTTCCCATACAATGCTGTCATGCACTTTGTGGTGCACCTAATGTGGTTCTATCATGTGGAAAAGTATGTGACAGCAAGTTATTTTTTTCAAGGGCTAGATTTGTGACAGTGGTCTCATGTCGAAATGCATCTTACCCCTTCAGTGGTTGTCATGTACAGTGCAATGCTGTTCAGTGTGACAAGGGGTACAAGAATCTGGTCCCAAGGAAATCTAGTAATGTGTGCCTCAAATCTAAAATGAGGGCTGCATGGCATCTCTCAGGTTTCATTGAAGCATTTGACATGGTGCCACATGGGAAATTATTAGTTAATATTGGAGAAAGCAGGAGTGAGAACAAGGACTGAAGGTAGGTAAGGAACTGGCAAAAGTAGAGTTTACAGGACATGTTTCCCCTTTCATCATCAGGGATTAGTTAGGGGGCTATTCAGGGATCCAGGAATTGGTTTTGGAATGATTTTTAGTTAATATATCCATTAGTGGCCCAATGAAATCTGAATGTGGCTGCGCTCAGAAAACTCGCTGAAACAGCTAAGTGTGATATAGTCTCAGTACAGGGGATGATCAGAATGTCTTTTTAGAGATGGATTACTTTGGTACCCAGTGAAATGAAAAGGGTTGAAATCTCGTATTACAAAATCTGTCACATAGAAGCTAATAACAGAAATTGCTTGTTATGAGCTATGAAGTCACCAGCAAGAAATGACACTAGGAAAGAGACTTTTAATAGATTAACTATAAACCACAGTGGAGGGTGCAGCCATGGAAAAGACGACAGATAGAATTCTAAGATGCATTGCACTAGTAGACATGCCTCCTTGCCCATGCGAATAGATATGGCCATACAAGTAGTTTCAGTGGTAACACTATGCAGAAGAGTTTGAAATAAAGTCAGAAAACATTGTTTGGATTAACAACAAAATCACAACTGTAAATTAGAAAGGACCTAAAGCTTTCTGTGTTACCTTTTTCAATGCCACATGATGCTTTTTCTGTGAAACGCTTTAGCTTCCAGAGATGAGAAATACATTCCTTCGTCCATTCATTCACGTATGATTTGTCATGATGTGCCTGTGTCTGCAGTTCTAACGTTGTTGTCTGCATGTTTCCTCCGGAGCATCTGAATGGCCTTTCTGAGGGAGTTAATGGGATAGTTACGTAGTTCAAAACGAATGTGTATATATGTACATTTATCCATGTTTTGTGGGCTTGGCGAAAGAAATATTTAGCTTTCCTCACTTAAAAAAAAAGCTTACTTTCCATCAGTTGAAATTAAATTTTCTTTCCTGACTTTAAAGTGGAAGTAATCATTTGTCCTGGTATTTTTAATGTAGCCAGCAGCAGAAAATCCATGGATGTCTTTTCTTGAAAAATCTGTTGACACTTATTGTCAGAGATCATTTTGTTTCCAGTTATATGCTTGACTACAAATTCAATTGCCTGCTTCCTGCAACCTAATTAGATTAATTATTCCTTAATGATTAAATATGTGTAGCAATTTATTGATATGACTAATGTGAGAAATTAAGCTATTAAGAAGTACACAACACACTTTAATTGGTGGAAATATGTTTGTGTAGTGGACTTAGCATTTTCTTTACTACTGATTTTTTTGCTCCTGAGAGATTTCTGTTTTTTACAGGAGACACGCATCCAAATGTGATCTTTGTTTTTCTGCAATTTAATACAGGAGTATACAATGGATGTCTTCTTCCGTCAGACATGGGTAGACAAAAGATTAAAATATGATGGCCCTATTGAAATTTTAAGACTTAACAACTTGATGGTTTCGAAGGTGTGGACTCCTGACACTTTCTTCAGGAATGGGAAAAAGTCTGTTGCACATAATATGACAGCCCCAAATAAACTCTTCAGAATAATGAGAAATGGCACCATCCTATACACAATGAGGTACCTAACTTGTTTGTTCAGCTTCTTACAATTACTGTATGCAAAAAGTTATACTGCCTAGACAAAATGGCAACCAGAGACTATTTAATTTGTTCCATTATAGGCTTACAATAAGTGCAGAGTGTCCCATGAGATTAGTGGATTTTCCCATGGATGGTCATGCTTGTCCTCTCAAATTTGGGAGTTGTAAGTTGCGATTATGAAATTTCTTGTAACTACAGAATTTAAATAGTAGAAGTAGATTTTGAACAATTACTGAACGTGCTGAATATTAGTCTTGATGCACAATCCTTATGCAGACAAAACTCCTGTTAAGTTCCTTGGGAATTTTATTTAGGGCTGGAAAATTACACCCAGGCAGAGAATTGAACACCAACCAGTGATTCAGCTGTTATAACTCCACTATTCTGGCTACACAGTTGCTTGAAATACATCGTTCTTGGTTCTTGGGGAGGAATTGGATACTCCGTAAAGTGAGAGGTTCTCTGGAGAAGATAAAGAGGGTGGGATCCATCTCACCTTCCAACAGCCAGGCAAGAGGCACCTAGGGAAGCAGGTTATCTGACTTTCTGTACAGTGGATGGAGGTACGTTGACATCCTGTTAGTTGCGTAGGTCACCAGTAAAGATTTGATCTTTCGTTGTATTTGTCTGTCTCCCATCTTCTGGCCTATAACAGGAGTCTGCATGGCAAGCTTATTCTAGATATATGATTTTTAGACTGGTGAGAAGAATCCTAGTGCTGGTGACTTTCCTTTTCCTATTTGAAATCAGATGTGGATTTTTGGATAATCTCCAAACTTTGGCTAGAAGGAACATTTTGGGACATACTGAATAATGACCAAGGGAAGTAGTTATGATTCCCTAGTTTGAATCCACAGCAGAGACCTCTGAGATCACCTGGGGATGGCTGGTGCGCTCTGTTAACTATCTGGTCACTTTTCTAAGCCCCTTTGGTCACTGACCTCTGCTTTACACTCAGATGTAGTCAGTGGCTGGACGTTAATCTGTTTTGCTTGACTCCAGAGCTCTGAAGTTAGAAATGGCTGGAAGCTACTCGCAGTCTTTCCTTAGCATAAATTTAGCTTATATGGCTGGGTAGTCAACCAAAAGGGGGATATTAAAGACACTATGCTGATAAGGGTTTTCATCCCGGTTACAGCGAGACGGGAGACCAGGTGCTGCCAGAATTGGGTTTGGTATCAGCTGAACGCTAGGGGAGCTTCTTCACAGGCATATTTCTTCAGGCAGAATCACCAACCAGTAGAAATTGCACTTCAACTAATCTGATATCTTCCTCAGTGAAACTTGAAGCAAGAACTAGCCATTTCAAATGCAAGACTGATTTAATTTAATTTTAACAGGAGTTTGGGCTGTGTAGGGATTGAATGCTAGCCCTAAGATGTGTCTTTTGTATTAAATGTAAAGTGTTTCTTTGGTTGTGCTTACTTTTGGGCTATTGTGAATCTTTTACTGACCTCTGGTTTCTGGCAAATATTTTAAACTTAAGTTTAAAATATTATAGTTTTTAATATAGTATAATTTTTAGTATGATCATTATTTTCTGTAAAGAAATGTGAGCCCAGTCTCCAAAATGTATCTTCCTTATACGTGCTCTTTTTAATATATTAGTATTTTTTAATGATACAATTTTAGATAGAAATTGCTAAAAGAATTTAAAGATAAACTTTACATGCCCAATAAGGGCTGATCCAGAAAGAACTCATCTTTAGACTTCACATGCAAATGTGAAATGAGTTTGTGTGTCACATTTGACATATTTGTTTTCCTCCGGGGGTGGCTTTTGGGGTAACTTAACATGAAGGCTATCTTCTAAAAAGCTGTTAGTGTGAGTCTTGCCGTTTGATTTCAGTAGGTTTGGAGTGTGCTCTTAGTAGGGTATGAGAAGAAGTTTCCTGTTTATGCAAACTGATGCTGTGTTGTAGATGCTTATCCAAAGAGCGAAATGATTTATACCTGGACAAAAGGACCTGAGAAGTCAGTGGAAGTTCCTGAGGAGTCTTCCAGTTTAGTTCAGTATGACCTGCTTGGGCATACGGTATCCAGTGAAACCATTAAATCTATTACAGGTAGGAATCTCATCAGTAAAAATCAACTTGAGGTAAATCTAATTCTGTAACAGTGCCTGAGGCTTTTTTCTTTCTTTCCTGTAAGGTATTCTGCTGAATGTCACAGGGTATCTATTAAGGGCTGAGAGCATACATCTGAATTAGGTTTCTCTCCTTCAGATTTACATTTGCAGATTCATTACAGTAGATTGCGACGGTCTTTCAGAAAGATAGAATGAGATCATTACTCCGAGGGACAAAATGAGCATTTAATCACTGCTTAAAATGCAGTTTGAAGAGTCAAGAGGATGCCTGGGTGAGGAAGTAATTTCTCAGCACTGTATCCACATTATGTGCAAAAGACTTCCTTTGTTTGGCTGTGCAAACAGCTCGGGATGGAAGTACAGCATACAGAATGGGTTATTAAAGCCATAAAAACCCTCTAGTCAGATAAGGATAGGCACAAATGCATTAGTCACAATAGATACTTCTGCTGATTTGTGCTGTAAGAAATAAGGCAAATGGCAACTACAGGCATCCGAAATGAGTGAAGTATCACTGATGAGCAGCATGGTGATAAACAAGCATATTCCCAAAATATTTTTAAAATTTGGAATCATTTTCTAAGCATCAGCAAGTTTGGTGTTGTGAGATGGTCAAAATGAAACACATAAAGCAGATATATTTGATGTATTGCTCTGTGAATGTTTTTCTCAAAGATAAAACAGCATTTTGCAATACAGTAGAAATTTACTTCTCAGAATATTGATTATTATGAGTTAACAACAGAATTTCCTTACTGTCCCCAAAATGTTCATTCTGTAGTGCTTTGTTTAGACAGTTTATTCAGTTTATGGTAAAACTGCAATTTTTTTGTTTGTTTGTTTAATATGAATTATTATATTTTAGATAAACTTACAGTATTTGTAATTCTTGCCAATGATTTTTGCATTTTTTCATTATCATAGTGACGCTGATGTATAAACCTAGTAAAAAGCTGAGATGCTTCCATGTAATTTAATGTGCATCATTGTTCTTACTGTTTTATTTGGCAGGTAGGTACCACAATATTCTGGATACTCTGGTAGGTAGATAGCTTGTGTCTTGGGAGTCTCTTCTTCAACAGATACCAGAAGAATTTTTAAAATCGTACTTGTGCTGTAAAAAGTGATCCAGTATTAGCTGTACATCTATAGTATTTTTGATAGCAGCTTCTGAACGGCACTGTAAGAACCTACTACTACCAGAATTTTTTGTTTAAAACTTTGTTTCATTCTTGTCTCTAAGGAACTTACCTTTCTATAGACATTAAGTGGTAGGAATAACATCATTTTAAACAATCCTAGTTGATAATCTGAACCAGTTATTCTGCAACACAAAAATTTTAGGCACAGCAGAATTTTTTTTTCTTTTTTCTTTTTTTTAGGTGAATATATTGTTATGACAGTTTACTTCCATCTCAGACGGAAAATGGGTTATTTTATGATTCAGACCTATATCCCATGCATTATGACCGTGATCCTTTCTCAAGTTTCATTTTGGATAAATAAGGAGTCCGTTCCAGCTAGAACTGTGTTTGGTAATTATTTCTTCTTTACTTTTTCTCCTACTTCCTCTTTTAACGACTTTCACTAAAATAGGCCTTTTTAGTGCCTCTAAAAGTAGGGTATACTGCCTCTGTGCTAGTGCAGAAACAAGGGGATAATGTAAATTCAGAGGAATTTTTGCTATCAATGTATGAAGAATGTATTATGTGAATCCTTGGAATCTGAAGAGAAACTTGGAATATTTAGCCAGAAGGGTGACATGGTTGCCTGTGGCACATGGATGGGTGGGTATTCTGTGGGTATTCTACCTGCGCAGGGAGCAAATTGGGAAGACCTGGCCCTGAGTAATCCAGTCAAGTCCTTAGCCCACATCCAGAGCAGTTTTATCCTCCAGTGGACAGTAGTGTAATTACTTGAACTCACACCTTCTAAAATCCTTTTAAAATAATTTGATTTGGAGTGCACAAGATGTATGGATGTCTGCTTACGAGATATCTGTGTCATCAGTGGAAGTTTGGTATGAGTGAGGCTTAGATCCCATTACTGTAATTTCGTGTTTAGTGCTCTTCTCTCCTTTCTGCTGTTGCCATTATGAAAATGAACTAAAAAAGCAAAATGATCGCAAGATATTAAAATTGCCCTCATCAAAATACAGCTTGAATGAGATGCTACAGTGAACTCTGAAAATAAAAACCAAAAAAGCTTCTATGGAAGACAAAGCATAAGAAATTAAATGGAAATATGATTCCTAACAAAGAAGTAGGATAAAAACATTTTTAAAAGCAGTCTTTATAGAGCAACGTCTTGACTTTGTAATGTACTGTAGTCTAAAGCAGGACTAATCAGGAAGAGAATGTTCTACAAAAAGCCTTGCTATAGATAGAGGGATGCTGGCAAGAGTGATAGCAATTAATGTTTCTACGTGACGGTCCATTCAAACATGCAGCTAGAGTCTGAACACTGTTTAGTATCACAAATTAGAAATGGTTAATGACTAGTTGTAGGAAAAGCAACCTGTAAACCTAATAAGAACCCCACTAGCTCTCAGCTCAAGCATTACGTTAGGCAAACTAGTATATCACTGCACATGCCTTTGCAGTGATGTTGAATAATGGTACTTTTTTGAAGGGAGTATTGCCATGAACTGGAAAGGTAGAATCGTTATTTACAGACAAAATGTGATAATTGAAAAGGCACAAATTATAGAGCAATATATGTAATATGTGTCATTATGTCCATATATGAAACTGAAAACGAATAATAATAAAGTTTGGACATCCACTAAGTTACAGATAAGTCTCTGAAACGCCTTTGAAAGCAAGCTGCTTAAAGTATGGCTAAAATTATCTCTTTAGTTTTCTGACAAGTTCCAAAGGGACCCTGTTTTCTAAAGGTTTTCTTAAGATAGAAATGTTGCAGGCGAGAGATAGGAATGAAGCTACAATACCTGCTATGGTACCAGCTTTCTAGAGGAACTGTCAGAAGAGGCTAACCAAAAGAGATTTCCATTGGACACTGCATGATTAGGGAAAACTTGGCAAAGGTAACAGAGGAAGAACACACAAGGAACTAAAGTACATCAGGTTGTGATTTCTGCAGTCGGAGCTTCAGACACCTGAATCTGGTGATTGTGGAAGATGGGCATTTCGTAGAGGAAAGAGAGCAGTAATTTCCAAACAGTTTTTTAAAATTAATTTTTATATTAAAATACTCTTACTATATTTTCATAAGGTTATGTGCATTTCTAATCAGAAGCTTGCAAGTGTTTAGCTTGCAAGTTCATGTGTGTATATAATATTTTTCACCAGAACTTAGTTCCCTACCCTGTAAATCCCTATGGCACATATCCAAGGGCAGTTACGGTGATAACTGCAAGTGTCCCAGAAGAATGATTTAATAGGGGAAAAACCGATAAAGACTGTGTCAGTAAACTATAATACTATCAACTATCCTCGTTGTATTTGGGGAGTGGTTGGTCATTCAAGTCACTTCATCCTATTCTAGCATTGATTAAAAAATGTCTTTAAAAAGACAATTCAGACAAGCTATTTGCTTGAAGTGGACAAAGGTAGAATTGGGAAGGATATGACGAAGCAGGGATGGGTCTCTTTCAGAAAAAAATAACTTTCCATATTTCTTTTTTTTTCTCTCAGATTTTCAGTGGTGTGTTTTTCAACACCTTCCCACTGGAGAAGGTTTTGTGAGCTTGCATCTGTGTTTTTATCCTGCTGAGTTTGCTCTGAGATATTCATTGTGCTTTTATGAACTGGTTGTTATATTTTTTTTTTTCCTTTTTTCTTCTTTAATAGGAGAGACTGGTTTCATTGTGTCCTGTTCTCTGTATGGCTTCTCTGTATGGCAGTGTCTAGGTGAAGCTTTTTCATGTTAGATTACCCAGATAGGACAGCACCTATAGGGAATAGGGGATGTGAGGATTCTGTTGGAAAACGTGCTCTTAATTATTTAGAATTCTTCTCATCATATGCATCTCATCTTGAATTAAAATGGGTAGTGTTCTTTACATGACAGTAAAGGCATCTCCATTTGTAGGCAGTCTTCCTTGAGGTTATCATGGTAGAACTTAAGCAGTGTTCACTATATACTCGGTATTTTAGATTTATATAATATGGGATATTTTGGATGAAAAAAGAAAAAATCCCCATACCTTGTTTTTATACAGCATCTATTTGCATTAGAAGTGTTACCATGAAGTGGTCATATTTTGAGCTCAGTGTTCATGCTTGTACACTTTAATTAAAAAGTTGTTCTTTCAGGAGATGAAATTCTAATTAAATTTCATCAGTCGACTAGTAGCAGAAGGGTTTAAAAGATAAGGTGACGGTTTACTAATTAACAGAGTTGTTAACATAATATTCTAGTTTTCCTTAGCACCAAAATAATTTGCCATGACTTAATGGCACCTGGATTACGAGTGGGATCAGAGGAACAGACTCAGAATAATAGGTGGGATTCTGAACCCGTTACAGGAAAAATCATGTTTTTGTTGCAGTCTGAGGAGCACTCCCCTATTTAACAACTGAAATTATGTTCAAATGTTTAGAAAATAACTTGTTCCAAGAAATTCTACAGAACTTGGACATGATAAAAATGTGAAATGAAGGCTTCCACGTTTTCTTTGTGTGAACTGTAGAAGTCATGGCTTCCATGCCTCCTTTAAAAACAGGTTAACTGTTTTGTATGCATAGCTACTCATAGATATATGATGGTTGCCATGACTTAAATCTAATGTGCTATTCACAAGCAGAAGAGAAAGACTCCTAAGTGGTTTAAAATTCTTTGAAGCTGCTTGCCTATTCTCACTTTGTTTTACTCAGATTCAGCAGTACTTTTGCTTTATTTCTTTGAAGGAATAACCACAGTGTTGACAATGACGACGCTGAGCATCAGTGCAAGACATTCACTGCCAAAAGTATCCTACGCTACTGCCATGGACTGGTTCATAGCGGTCTGCTTTGCCTTTGTGTTTTCTGCTCTCATTGAGTTTGCTGCTGTCAACTATTTTACTAATATTCAAATGGAAAAAGCCAAAAGGAAGACAGTAAAATCCCTCCTTGAATTTCCAGTTGCTCCAATACAAAGAGAAAGAAGTACAGAAGAGACACTTACGGTATGTTTTCAGCTTATACAAATATTTTCCATCTTTTTGTAGTGTTTCTCAGCAAAAACAGGCCTTTAACTTCCTCCCGGGTTCCCCCTGAGCTAACGATGCAGTATTAAGTCAGCATAATGGAAGACTAATGCTACACTGTATTCAGCGATAAAATCCTGTAAAACATTACTTAATTTTTACTTGCAATATTGGATCAACTTGGGGAGAGGAGGAGGTTGTATCCATCCATACCTGCAGTCTTTTTTATATTTAGTTGTGTTTTGGTGACGGTCAGTTAGGATGGGTATCTTTAGGAAACTTTCTTTCCCTTTGTACGTTGATTCTGATTGGACTGATTATACAGACCAAGGGAATACGGATTATAAGGACAGCAGGTTATCTTATGTGGCTAATGTCTTTAATGAATTAAAATATGCAGTTGTACCTTGAAGTGTTTCCCTAGACATCACAGTTCTTTCATTGCACGTATCACTTATCTGGAGTTTTATTTCTTCATCAGGTACAATTTCAGGAGTTTTTTAATAATGCTGGATGAAACCTTTGTGTCCACCATAGATTTCATTTTTATATAATTTACATATCTTTGCACAGGAGCTCACCTCAACTCCTGAGCAGGTTTTGGGGCTCTGTTTAACAAAACGCTTTCCATCTTTCGTAGCACTTTGGATTAAGTGTGACTTGTGTGGTGGCTGTCTTAGTGTGTGGACCAGTTAATAAAGGCTCGATCTCATTTCCAGTTGAGCTCACCAGTGATTCTCCTTTCCTCCCTTTTTCCATCCCCGTATGCCTACTGTCTGCTGCATCGCTCCTTCTATTCATGAGACACCTAGCTAACAAAGACATTACAGCACTTGCACGGGCCATGCGGTAGGCCAGTAATTCCCAGCCATGGCTGACTCTTGGCAACACCACTCCAGAAGTAAGATGCTGACAGCAGCGTTGTAATTTACTCTTCCTGTCAGGCTGACTTTGTAATTTCCTCTGGCTGAGCCATGATTTAAGAACTGCTGTTTTAGGCTAACTCTTGATAATTCTGTCTTCTGTCTCTTTTCACATCTCATTTGTCTCCTTCCCTATTCATCTGCTCTTTTTTGCCTTCCCACCCCTTCTATTTGCTATTGCTGCTCAGCTGCTGTCCACCCACTTCCATTTTTCTTCCTCTTTGCTCTCCTGCTGTAGATTGTTACTGTTTTCAATCTCCTGGCTGTGTTGTTCTGTTAGCTCCCATTTGTGCTTAAAAGGATAGATGTGCTTCTGAGGAGTTTGTTACTCGTCACTCTGTTGGCTGCTAGTAAGAGACAGGAGCAAGAAAAAGCACATAGAGTATGTTAGTTTATTCTAAGCTTCTTGATTGTACAGCATGTAGTTCAGTAGAGTATCTCAGGCACTCCTGAGGAGTACTAATAAATACTGCTTTTGGTGACAGTCAGGTTTTACTTGGGTCCATAGAAAAATGAATTACATAACACTTTCATCCTAGGTTTATTTGTAAGGTTTGGTTAAAACAAAAGAAAAAATAGTAGTTTCCTCAGGTAGCGATGATGGAGGCTTAACAAAACTGTTTTGATTAATGGTCAAAATTGCTGTAAGTTAGTCTTGTATCATACTTAGCCATTTACAGACATGTTTTGGAGAAAATTCTCTTTCTCTTTTTTTCTGTTTGGTTTGGGGTTTTTTGTTTTGTTTTGTTTTGTTTTGTTTTGTTTTGTTTTTTAACAACAGCAACAACAGGACACACCTAGCTTCACCCAACTCGAAAGCTAGGTAAAATGAGACATGAACAGTTCTATTCCACTGCTTAATTAATACCTCTGTGATAAATGTGGTAGTGTACTTACAGGTTTGGGGATCTTGAAAGCACTGAATGGAGCAATCTACTTTTCTGAAGGCTTACGCATTAATGTTATGAGTATGTAGTGAGTGATAATGTTGATTGTACCTTGAACTGGGGTTTTTTTGTTTGTTTGATTGATTTTTTTATGGCTTTTTCTCCAGTTATGGCTGTGCTAAGTCTTTGCTCTTCCAGGACAGGAGTACAGGGTGAGCCCACAGGTAGTGTTATAAAGACTCAGCTATTGTGCAGTCCTTTCATAACTAGAGGATGACTTCTGTTCTGGTCTCCTGCTGCGCAGAGCAGAAGCTAATATGGCTGTTCTAATTTGTTAGAAGCTAATATGGCTGTTAGACTCTGCTTTCCAACCTGACATGTAATATAGTCCTCTCCTTAAAATTTTTAGTTTTGCTTATAAACAACTAATCTAGAATTTTCTTATGCCTTATTATGAATCTGATTTTTTTTTTTCCTGCACATTTACTCTCTAATCAGTGCTGATTTATCAGAAATAACAGAATCTCAGCTTCCCTCTGAGTTTCTGGTGCACAAAGAATGCAGGACAATAGCCTGACTGTAGCATGTAATCTGTAAGCATTGTTTCTTAACATTTTATCGCCCTAGCTACATGATAGGCCTTGATTTAAACACAGGTAGTGTTTAAAAAAAGTCTGTACTACGTTGCCACTATTGTACTACAAATTCTGTTGTTAGCAATACAATTGCCAGAGCTCAAGGAGAAGTTTTATTTTAAACTTGAAACTTTTTTCAAACAGACTTTGCCTAATCTGGTAAATTTGCCAGTCTCTGAAAATTAAAAATTTTCACTTAGCCCAGGAAGGAAGTGTGCGTAAATTGGGAAAGAAGATGCTCAAATACCTAAACCTACAGTTCTTTCTCGCTTGTATCTCACCATTTGCAGCCTGCTTTGGATTTTCTGCTAATTGGAGGGGGAGATCCCTCTCTTATGCCTCTTAGCCCCGTACTTTTGCCTGCCTTGAAATGGCATACAGCTGGTTGCGCTGGCTTTTTAGTTGAGGTCCCATCTGTATAGGTTCCCTGAAAACAAGGAAAATACAGAGCAATTGAGGCTGTTAAGGAAAACAAACAAGGTGATATTATACTTTTAAATGAGCGTTTCATTTTATGGGCTATTGATTCAGCGTTATTCACTGAATGGTTACATGCATTTGATTTTTTTTTTTTTGATTTTTTTTTTCTCCACTAATGTGGTGGGATTGTCCTAGAGGGGTTCTAGGAGGGAGCAAGTTGGGCTGTGAAACTGAATTCCCTGCAGAACATAGGGATTTGGCTATCTGATAGTACTAGAAATTAAGCATACTAATAGTAAAATTTGATAAAATAAAGATAAATTGCACGTAATTGGAGGTTCTTTTTTGACATCTATGTGTTTGAGCAATTTCTGACCATAGAATGGGTTTTCTATATTGAATCAGTTCATGAATTACTCGTTCTAATTAGAATTCTTGGTGGTGGGTTGTTTTTTTTTTCCTTTTCAGTCAAAAACACTTCTCCAGTTGTCTTGGATCAAAGGCAACTCCTATCATTATGATCAAATGATTTGGGATGTGTTAATTCTTATTATGTATTCCCTCACCACAACCAATACCTCTTTACTGTAGCAAACATGGACTATATGCTTTTCTAAGTTATTATCTTGTGTAATTATATTACCTTTTTGGAGCCACGTAGTAGGTGTGGCTGATCAATATTGATTACAGTAAGCATTAAATGAATCTTGGAGGCTAGCCAAGTAATCTGAACTGCGTTAATTCCAGCAACAAAAAATCCTTGTGTCAAGCTAATTTCCTGGGCTGGGGACGGCAGGGGTGAGCGGACAGCCTTTGTAGTGCCTGCAGATGCAGTGTGTGCTCCTCTGTCACGTGGTTTGGTTTTAGCCATGCTATTATTCAACCTCTTTTTAGCCTCCTCCCCCCTCCTGCCACATTTCTTGTTGCCTTGTAACTTTCTGATACAAACTTCATGTGTTTCCATAAGGAGAAATGCAGTTCTGCGGTAGGCATCCTATGAGTAGGACCCAAGCTTTTCTGAGATCTGCCTTGAGTTCTCAAGGGACTTGGACAACCTCACTCATCCCTTCTGTTAGCTGCAGCAAGATAGTACTGGAATCTGTCTAAGCCAAGACAGATGACTTACACCATGGTCTCCTGTGATACCCTGGTCTTGGGAGCAAGTTAAAATGCGCTCAGGTTAGAATGAATGAACCTGTCCCTAAATGTTCTGAACTCTTCAGTAAAATCGGAAGTGTTGTTGCAAGTCAGCGTGTGATGGAAATGAATGATTTATAGTTTGTTATTGGACTCCTGAGTCTATTTTTATGCTTCTGCACTATTTCCTTTTCACCGTATTCCTATGAAGTTTATTTTTAAAGACCTACCCAATTTTGGAGATGAAGAATGCTACTGAAAAATAGTCTTCAAAAAATAGGCTTCTAAACACTGTTAGCATGAGCTTCAACCTCAGCTGTTTGTTAAAAGAGTGTGAAACTTGAAAAAACAGGTCAGGCTGAAACAAACCTTTTGAATGGAATAATTTCTTCAAACTCGGTCACAAGTAGGTGGTAACTCTTGAGTTTTCTTCATCTTTTCTGAAGCCAGTTAAATGTCACATTGTCCTAAGCCCCGTAGCATCTAATGGAGGAAATCAAGGGTCAAACTCTTCAGTGCCATGTAGATGCACACTTCTCACGAGGAGATCCATGCTGGGGTGATATGTGACTGATGTGCACCTGACAAGTTTGTAAGAAACATTGTCATGTGGACAACCTACATACCTGCTTTCATGTGACTAGATTTATTTTGTCTGATGGGGAGTACTTGCCTTTTTTTACTCATATGATGGACACAGCTCAAGTTACATGATGGGGTGGGGGGAGAGCAGGGATCTGTTGGCAGCGTTTGGTGAACAAACATTGGAAGCAATTCATCTCTGTGCCCAACTCTGTGCCCTGTCTCATGACTTCCAGGGCAAGGATTGGGCTGGATGAATTGTTCTGATGGGCTGGGTAAAATCCAGAGCCTATAGGCTGGATACTTCTCACGTTTTTTTGGTTTGGTTTTGATTTTTTGTTTGTTTTTATGTGTGTATGTGTCTTCTGTCTAAGGCCTAGGCTGTCAGTGAAAATGGAAATTTTAACCTTTGAACCAAAACTTCTTTTTGAATATGTAGACATACTGTGTAATGAAGAGAGGTGCATAAAATGTACCTTCTCTAGAGTAGTACTGGAAGGTACTGGGAAATGCACTTACCACTTAATTTCTTTGCTTCTTCCTTGGCCAAGTAGAAAAATAGCTTCCCCTATCCCTGTAAACAGACAAGGTGAGTTAAACGCATTTTTCACATATGTGGAGGGAGATACCTGAAGAGCAGTCAGATCTTAATGGCGGCACTTGGACCACAAGGTGGTGGTTTGTTTACTATGCACAGCCTGCTTCTTCAGTGTGACTTGAATAGTCCTGCAGTTGGAACAGCGTATCAGTTTTTAAATATAATACTCATTTTTTGCTGCTTCATTATTTCTGCACTGCCTAGGGTGTTATGGTTTGTTTTTTTTAGGGCAGTGGCATTTAAAACTCAGATCCTAATGAAGGACTTCAGGCACAAGAAATGTGTAGAGTTCATGCAAATGTAAGGACAGGACCATACAAAGGGAGGCCGCTGTGCCACATGAATAATTTCTTTGACATGTCAACAATTTTCTGTTGCTCAAGCTTCATTAGTCAACATTTCTGCTGTTGTTGATTTGCAGTCATAATATGCTGGCATCATGTTTAAGTAGGATGAGAGTGGATGCAGGTCATAAACAACTGACATATTTCGTACTGAATGCTATTTGAAAGATAGGAGAGAATGACTACCTGGGGTAAGGTGGCAGTGATTTAGTGGGAACTTTGAATGTTTGGATACCAGAAGATGGAATAGATCCAAAATGGTTCTTACAATATTTTATTAGCTGTGATGCTCAGGTACAATGTTTTGTGGGTTCCCTTCCCCCCCCCCCCCTTTTTTTTTTATTGCTTCTTTGGTTTTGTTTGGGGTTTTATTGTTGTTTTTCTTTGTTTTTTTGTGTTTTACTTGGTTTGCTAGAGTTACACAGTCCTACACAGCAACTGGCACTATTCGCAATGTATGAAGCTAAATATGTGCTCAAACAATATGATTGGGGCATAAATGCGGGGTGTACAATTTAAAATTATTTTCTTCAGATTTCACATGGTACGTCTTTCTAAATAGCACAAATTAAAGTGCTATATTAAAAAATTTAGTCTCTTTCCAAGAACCTGATATTGCTCTACCTTTAACATGGTTGAGTTGTGGAATAAATTTACACTGGAAGTAGAAACATTTGTCTACTGCAAAGTGAGAAGAGTAATTACTGGAAGTACGCAACATAGTATTAGGTTTGGGGCTGGATTCTGACCCAACTTAACTGTGATGCAAACTCCATTGAATTCCATAATTCAGTTATAATGAAGGTAGAAATGGCTGGGTGTTGATAAAACGAACTAAAGTGTTGGAATTCAAAGTTGAGGAATGGATTTTTTACTTACTGATTGTGGAAATGTTTTTTGATTGGGTTTTATTGTTGTTTTTGTTTTTTTTTTAATATGCACCAAAAAAAGCAGGAGTTTAATTTCAACACCTGATTTATAACTAAACAAAAAATCCTGCTGTAGTGCTATCTCCTCCAACCCTTACTAGGAAATGTGGTAATTGCTCACTCTTCTATTTTCTGTAAGTATTATAATGACCCACCACAATAGTAGGCAAGGGAATATGAGGGATATGCTTGGCTGTTACTCATCTGATGCTCAAATACCTGACAGTGTTTACTGTATTTACTGGAAAGCTTCATTTAAATGGTATTAGGATAAGGCTTTTATTTTGGAAACCAAGGCATAGCTTAGTAATGTCAATCTTCCAAGTGATTATTCTAGAAAATACTAAACTCCATTGTTTTTAATTCTAAAAATACGCTTAAATGCCTTCTCTGTCATTGTGCTGATCTACTGGAAAAAAACCCCACCATGCTCCAAAAAAATATTCCTTATGGTTTTGTCATTAGAATAAACAATACACATTCCTGTTTAAGAATAAAAGATATTATCATGCTAATATCAGTTGCAGGCATTAAGTCTTATATTGAGCTAATTGCAATTTTCTTCCTTTTTTTTTCTTTTTTGTAGAGGCAAATGTTAAGTACTCAAAAAATATGTGGTAGCATTTCAGAAACAGCAAGTCAGAACAAACCTATATGGTGACAGGGGTAAGATATTCAGATTGTTCGGCATCCCTTATAATGCAAATTGACAGGGAGTTTATAGTTTTCCCTATGATGATTAGTATGAAGTGATGCCTTTGAACACAAGGTTCTTCATATTTTCTGCTCAAACTTTTTTCTGTATTTACATTTAAATTTCAGTTTTGTTTCCCCTCCACAAAGAGTTTTCAATACTGGTGATCCCGATGCCACCAAATTGCAATTGAGTTTCACAGCTGTATGTGAGGTTTCTAGCTGACTTCATTTTTACACTGGGAAAATTGGAGTCAGAAGAAATAAATGTTGAGAGGCTTGGGAAAATCTACGAGCAATGAGTGTTCGAGGCATTTTCAGCAAACTACTGAAGCAGATTTAACTACAGCTTTAAGGTCACCGAAAACTGAGAGATACAGAAAACAATGAAGGGCTTTGGTCCCTAATTAGCTGTTCTTCTTCCTTTCATAGATGTTATACAGAGCACCTCCACAGTTGGTTAGCACATGACCTATCCTAATAGATTTCTTTCCCCCCCCTGCTGTAGTTATGTTTTCAGTTCTTTCATTTGATATAAATAAAATCTTTAAGAATTGTGCATACCAGTACTTAAGAACCATATACATGCATACTTACATATACATACATAGGTACATATGTGTATGTATGTATATGGCTCTTAAGGATCATATGGGTGGATGGTTTTATTTGGCATGAATTTGGCATCCATTTTTTGGAAAAAGGTTCTTTTAATTTATGTCTCTTAAATAACCTTGAATTCACTTTTCTTCCACATTGTGGACTTCTAGGCCTGTCTAATGGTGGAACATAAGACGGATGGCTCTTCTTACCTCTCCTCCCCTCCCATCATATGATTCGGATTGCAAAATGAGCAGCATGGATGGTGGACTGGCTCTTATAGCTTATCTCCCCTCACTTTTTCCTCTCTAAATAATCTTCATTGCTCTTTGCACTGCTAAAGCTATGGACTAGAATTAATTGTATTTTGTGGCAGGTGGAGCTTTTACTTGGTTGTATTCCAGGGCTCTGTAAGGCAAAACAAAATCTCTAGTACTGTTCCAGTAAAATTTTGATTGACTGGCTCTACAACATGATAGTAAAACATGGTAGATTTCTCCTCCAAGTTGTGCATTTGCTAGCAGCATGGCAATATGGTGACTCAGTGGGATTTGGGACAAGCAGCATTATTTACACTGATGACAACATGCTACTTCCCTGGTAAATGTCAAATGGTGTGAATTTGGCAGGCTATATAATGTCCTCTCTGAGGAACAGACTGTTTTCTTAGGAAGGAATGGTAAGGATAAAAAACACTATGGTAGAGTTGAATGGGAAAATATTACTAAATTACCACACAAACAATTTTCATGTTGCAGCTAAACAGTAACTAATGCCAGACTTTTGGTTGCTTTAAGCCTTCCAATTTTTGCGTAAGTTTTTGTTTGAATTAATTGAGATTTCCCAATTTGGGAAGCCTGTGCTTTCAAATAGCGCATTACTGACCTTCCTATATATTAATTTACTTACGTATTGTTGAAGTGCTGTCATGGAAGACTAATCTTAGTCTTGCAAAATTAACAGCGAGGCATAAAGATGTTTATTTACTGTTCACTTTTCATTTCCTTATAGTAACACCTCTTAGTTATATGCTTGATTATTCTAATAAACAATTAAAATTCTTCAGTGCAATTTTAAAACTTCTTTGATTGTGGTACCCTTTTCAGTTAGGGTTTTTTTGGTTGGTTGGTTTCTGTGGTTGTTTGGTTTTTTTTTTAACTGAGGGAAGTAAGTGTCCAAAATGGTGATTAGGCACCTAAAAGGTTTAACTACTAAATTTCCCTGGGTAGGCATGTACAGAACTGACTTGCTGCTTGCAAAGTGTTTGCCATGCATCTTGGGTGGAAAAATGCCTACTCTGTTTCATCTGAATGGGCAGCATGCCTGTTAGATACAGCCTCCCACAAACCCCACGTGGGATTCTGAGCAGGCTGGAGTCCTGCCCCTTCTCTCCTGGAGAATTGTGTTAGTAACCAGACTGCTAGGTAGTGTGCAGGATGTTAATTTCTTATTGAAGCTGCGCGTGTTATGTTAAATAATTTATATGGGGCCAGGGAGAAGGAGAGCAATTGATTCTGGAGCCAGCTTGTCTTTGCGTGCACTTCAACGGGAGGGTGAAATTCAAGTGTGCAGAATGCAACATCTATAACAAGGAATGAAGAGCACTTGTCCGAGAGTATCCAGTGGCCTGGTGGGGAAGTGCTTGAGACATGGGAAGCCTGTGTTGATATCCCTGCGACAGTCAGGGCAGATTTGAGGTCTCCTATCACCAAACTGAGGTTCCCGTCCTGGTCTCTGGGTTACTGTAGAGGAGGACAGAGTCTTTTTGTGTGGGTCTTTTCAGTGTGACTTTGCTATCTAGCTTCAGGAAAGAGCTCAGAGCTAAGAGCGCTGGGTAGAGTTGAATGGCTGCTTCTGCAAAGGCATGTTATTTAGGCTCGGATCCTACCCAGGGCATTTCTCTCCAGCTTTGACAGCTGCTTGCTGGATGTCGAAGTGTTAGCTCTCTCCCGCTAGGACTCGTACCAGATGGTGGTGTTGTGACTTGTAAATTCTGCTGTGAATTTATCCCTGAGAAAGTAGAAGCTACTGCTTTAAATATTGTACTGCCTGTGTCCCAGGGAGAGATACCACTTTAGTGCGATCCTGTATGAAAGATCTGCTAAGGATCTAGAAAATGCATTGGCCTGCAGCAATGAACTCTCTGTTTCAGTAAACAAATGGTGCAAAAACAGCCCTGGGACCTTGCACAATGTTGCTGTGAAGGTCTGTCATAGGATAAGGCTGATGCAGGTCTTCTGAAGTGTCAATATATCCAACCCCAGGACTGCTGAAGTATTTTCAAGGAGTGCTGAGGCAGATTAGAAGAATAGCTCTGAATTATATTGCAAATGCATGACCCTAATTTTAATGTGTGGAATTCCTGGTTCTCTGTTAGCTCAGGCAGTAGAAACTACTTACTTTGAATTTAATTCCCAACAGAATGTATGCATCATACAAGCTACGAAGCAATTTAAAGTTGCAGAGACTCAGTTGAAGCTGCTATGCAGAGCACTAACAGGCAATAGGAAGATGCTCTTGAGTTGTGTGAAGGAGGTAACTCTCTATAGTGCTGAACCAACACAAGAATTTCTCACAGCTTGCAGTGTTCTTGGCACTTACGTTTTTAAACATGGTCCTAAGGATAAAATTGCCTGATGCCCTGGTAATCACTTTTATCATTGCTGTATTCTTCCCAGGACTTGGCATGTGACTTTTAAATAATGTTCTTATTTGTTTTACAGATTCTAGGTTGGCCTTATCATAGGGAATACGCACTGTGGTTGTTACCAGCTCTCTTTGTTCTGTAACGAGATGACTCAGTTTGTCAGTTCGGTATGGTATATTGCTGTGTTGATGATCCCCTTCCCATGAATCTCAGCTCAGCTGCTTCACGCTACTTCAGTTCATGCTAAATTTGCAATCTTGACTTCATTGAAGTGCAAAATGGGCTTGCTTGTCAAAAACTGGTAATACATACAAAACAATCCAGTACTTTATTTTTTTGGCTCAAGTCAAGGCTTATGTAGGCTCAGAGAAAGTTTCAAAATTTCCACATTATGTGAGCAGCTGTTTATAGTGTGCAAACCTTGTTAAATATTGAAGAGCTTAGATTGACTCATATTTGTGCATCATTTTAGTGCAGTAGTAAACAGCAGTATCCATCAAAGTTGAGCTTACATGGAAAAGCAAATGATGTGCAAATCGATTTTTTGCGAAAGATTTGGGTTTGGGTTAGGTTTTTTGTGTTTTATGCATTCTGTCATAGAAGCTGACCACCAAACTTGCTCCACAAATCTGCCACGGTATTTAACAATAAATTGTATAGATTTATCCTGAAGTGTGCTAACAGCATCGTTCATTGTATTATTCATGGTCAATTGCATGTGAATCCACTTGTCAAGGGAAGGTTACAGCATTAATTACCACATTTTACACATGCCTGCAAGGATGTTGGTTTAGTTATCCTATCTTCATGCCAAGTAAAGTGGACTTGCTCCTCTGGGACTAGCAAAAGGGCATCTTAAATCGGAACTTTTTACACCGGAAGAATTTGTACTGAATGTATCTTTCCCCACTTCAGTTCTTTTAAAGAGAAAAACTGTGCAAAATAGCATGTGATGCTTAAAATTATAGCAAGATCTATGCTTGTTAATACAGTAAATATTTCAAAAGCTTTTTGCATACTGCATGCTGTTTTATTGATCATGATAAAATAGTTTCCACCTTGACTTTGAAAGCTACAGGGAACACAGCTATCCTCTACAGAACAGAGGGTTTAGGGTATTTTATTCCAGATCTGGTACCTTTTTAAGGGGTTTAGTACCAAATTTGGTGGAAGTCTATTATCACCTCACATCAATTAGAATCATAGAATCATTTAGGTTGGAAAAGACCCTTAAGATCAAGTCCAACCTAACACTACTAAGTCCACCAATTAGAATATGTGCCTATTATTATTCAGGGTGGGCAGACCAACCAAACACCAGAACTAAAACAGTTCTTAGCTGAAGTGCTAGGAGTTACCAGTCACTTCTGTGACATGCTTTTGCTATCTCAGAAGGCTACATCTTTGCAAAGATCTGACGTCCTCTGCTCTGAGCTGTAAGTCATCTAACTGCACCTCTTGGTTGTAAACTGCAGTGAGGTTTTTACTTGTTTCTTTAGTTTTAGTACACAAACTAGTTGCCTAAAGAACTTGGATGTTGTAGCACATCGTCCACAGACCTGGTGGGATCTCAGCCCTACGTACACATCCAGTGACTGAGGAGACTCAGGTCTCTAAGGGAGTGATGCTGAAACCTTAAATCCAAAATGTTGAATCCCAGCCAAATAGAATACTGTGGGAGAGGGCTTGGGGTGTGTAAGCTTGGCATTCAGGAGCCACTGTCTACAAGCAACCTGCTCCAGCTGCTTTCAACAAACAGAGAGGCAGAGGGGTGTCCCATGCTTAAAAACTGGAACGCTTCTCCCGGAGATGTGAGATGTGAACAGATTCAATAATTCCCCTGCCTGACAGAATTTGAACCTTCTGTCTATCCTATGGCCCTTCTGCTTCCCCAGTAAAGTATGCTAATGCATAGGATGGAGCTCTCTAAATCCCTTGTACTGAGCCTTTTTTGTTTTTCCTTTTTTTGTTTTTCCTTTTTCTCTTTTTGCTTTTTCTCTTTTTCCTTTTTTATTTTTTTCCTTTTTTATTTTTTTCCTTTTTTAATTTTTTTCCTTTTTTAATTTTTTTCCTTTTTTAATTTTTTTCCTTTTTTAATTTTTTTCCTTTTTTAATTTTTTTCCTTTTTTAATTTT
>VFFE01007212.1:605576-635209 GCA_008921705.1 Burhinus oedicnemus
CTCTGATTTCCTTTGAACACGTATTCACCTCCCCCCCACCCCCTTTTATATAATGTTTTGAGTCAGGTTAAATTTTCAACACAGTTTTAAAATTGGCTTCAAAGTTAAGCAAAACAAATTTTCCTGTGCTTTGATGAGTGTGGCTATGGCACATCTTTGAGTGAATGAGAAACACCCTTTTGTGAAGGAATGCTGTGACATAAATAAGAAAAGAAAGTTTCGAGGTGGAGCCTGGGGGGAACACGAGGTTTATTTATGGTCTGTTTGTTTCCCTTACGCTATGGCACAGAAAGGTGCTTTTCTTAGGGATTTGATTTGCAATATGCAAACAGGCAACTTTGTTAAAGAATTGAACAGTTTAAACCTGATACAAATCTTGATCAGAAATGTTCTTTTCACCAGAATAGGTGGAAGATATGCTGGCAATAAATCTAAAAATGTTTGCACAGATCCATCTGGCTAGGCAAATGGTTAGCAGGTGACAAGTAAAATCAAAATGACAAGTAAAACTCAAAAAACAGATCACAAATTCTCAGCTGTGATCTGGTTGTGCCTTTAAAAGGGTCTGGAAGTAGTCGAATCTCCTTTCAGTGGACTAATCCTTCGCTTCAGTTGGTTGGAATAGCAGATTGGTAGCCCATGGTCAAAGTTTTATGCGGGGGAGCAGATCAGGTTAGTGTTAAGTGGTCTGTGCCCAAGTAATGATCAAGTGACTGATGGAGACCATGAGCAGCTGGGGTAATTGAGGACATGTATGAGACTGCCCTAGACTATGTTGGGACAAGAGTCAGAGTAAGAAGACCCCAGAATGGTGAAACTATGACTGTATCTTCATGCCTCTTTCTGTCTCTCCAAACCTTTTAGCCAGTTCATGACTGAGAATCTGACCTTTAACGTAGGGGACCTGGGAGACTGCAGGAGATGTGTACTACATCGTGTGGTCTAGATCCCAGGCTGCTATTTCATGTATAGCGTTGGGCTGTTGACGATAGAATGCACAGGATGTGGGAATGTCTTATGTGACTTTATTATCATATAGTGTTAGAAACAGTTACCTTAGTCTTTTTTTTTCACATAAGTGATGCTCTCCCAAGGCCAGGTATGGTCCTTTCCTTTTTGCCCTTTACATCTAGAAGAAGCCTGAGATTACAACACTCCTTAGAAAACCATTACACATGCCATAGCACGGAACTGGAAATGGAAGCCCCATGCAAGATGTCCAGCTGCAGTAGTTTGCATCTTTGGATGTATCTCTAGTTGCTGTAGCTGTTTTTTCCCTAATTTGGTCACATTATTGCAGATTGTCAGAGTAGAAGATAGTCTACAAGAGATTGTTTATTTATTTTGTTACGCCAGAAGAAACAAAGCTAATCCTCTGGCAATTATTGATCATAATTGCACAAATGATAAAATATTTCTAGTATGAAGAACAATGGCCTTCTGTGTGTTGAGAACCTAGTATTTGTGCCAGAAGTTACTGAAATTATTCTTTGCTTTCTTCTATGATGAAAACCAAGGATGTTTTCTCTCAGGCAGAGCTTTAAACAATTCACTAGAAACAGCTGTCTCTTCCTTCCACCCATCCCTGTATACTGGTTGTATAATCAGCTTTTTCACTGCACTGTTCAGTAGGATCAACAGTGGTTCAAGCTATTTGACCAAGATCAATCTGTATGTGCCACTTCGATTCCTTTATAGTTCCTGTTTCATTTTAAAGACTTACAAGGAGTAAAAAAGGATTGCAAAAATTAATAGATTCCAAATATTTATTTCTATACTTCCATTTTGGAAGAAATTTTTAATCATAGCACAGAAAAAAATCTATTTTTAATCTGTCAGTGTATTTCTGAAGTACCTTCCAACACTTGCATGCCTACGTTCAAAATGAGATATAAAAAAAATCTCATTATGAGTCTAGGACTAATTTATTGTACTGTGCTATATTTTTGTGTTACAGCAATGAAGAAATTACCATAACTAGCTTTTCAAAGTATCCATGGACAATGTAAATAGGAATGTATTGTTAACAATGGTTCTTCATTGTATTTGATCTCCTTGTAGAGTGATCAGAAACAGTAAAGAGCCTGCAATATACTCAGTAATACTGGCAGGTTCTGAATACTGTGTAATTCAGAAGCACAAACAAAAGCAGGAATATGCTAAATATAGTGGCCCAAATGTTCACACTGCTAACTAAAATCCTAAGGGAGAATGTTGCAGGTGTCATTTCAGTGACCAAATGGCTTATTGGGGATGGGTTTGAGTGAGATGAACTCTCCAGGGGCTGGTTTTATTTTTTTTTTTTCTATTGGCTTTGTCGAACAATCTTTTTTTGACAGTACCATAGTGATTTAAAACTAACCAAGCACTTCAAATAGTCATCTCTATGAACAGGAAAGGAAAAATGGATAGAAAGCCAAAAAACCTTATCAGGAAACAGAGACAGATCTCCACTGGCTGCTGTTTCCTCGGAGACATTGTTACCAACAGCAAAACTCCCACAGATTGCAGTGATGCAGTCCCAAACAGTAATGCAGTCGTTTGAGAAAACTGGTTAAAAACGCGGTTCAAGAAGGTTGTCTTCACAGGAACTGAAGTGTATTTTATAGTCAGCTGTGAGCAAGGTCAAATTTCTATCAGCCCGCTGTTAAGAGGCTTCACTGCAATTGCAAAAATGATGAAGCCAAGGAAGGAGGCAAACCTGGCCCCCAGCCCTCCATGGTGACCTGAGCTCTTAGAGCTCACCGGCAGAACTGGAGACTATTTCTCCTCCTATAAAATGGACTCATCTCTGTCAAATGGATGTTGGTGACACATTTCTTCTCCCACATGTCTTTTAAGGGAAAACAAGTCGATTTTGTAAACTGTTTAGTCATTCACCCTACGTTACCGTGCAATCAGGCAAGTAGACCACATGGTAATTGAATGGGAGAGGTAAATAATAAGGAATGTGACTAGCACTTTTCTGTTAAGAGGAGCTAAAAGTTATTGATTACAGTGTTCAGGTGTAGCCTTGGGCATCTCATAATTTTCATCATTCAGGATGGACCTTGCAAAAAATTGGGGAAACCAAGTAACTATATTTAGTAGGATTTAACCAGTATTTCCACAGAAAAGTGGATGAACTCAGCTTTTCAATACGCACAGAGTTCTGTCTCCTTCCACTTTCCGGCGTACCTCCTGTATGTCATTTGGCCACATTGTACATCACGCTGTAGTGCAGTGTAGTCTCTGTGTGCCATGTGAGAACATCAGAGCGTACACTGTATATTTATCCAGTTTATCCAAAGCCTAACATTCCCATCTCCCTTGTGCTATTGGAAGTAGAGGGAAGGCTGGAATGGAAGAAATGACCAGACCGAGCTATGTGGCAGTAAGTTTGCGGCAGGTCAGTGGGAAGTGGGGAGAATGAGAGGTCCTTCTCTTCATAGTCTGACAAGCATAAAGCAATACAGCATAAAGTTGGAGGAGCAAACCTCTATAAATAAAATTTCTTAGTGAAAATCCAAAGGGTCAATAGCCTTACGGAGGTCAGTATTAAAAAAATCCCAGAACTCCCCAAAAACTAGAAAAAAATCCAGGAAAAAAGAAACTGGTTAAGTGATGATAGCATCTTTTCTCTCCAAATGTATTTTTTATTTTGTCAAGACCTTATATTTTGTTTACTGTGTGATTCCAAGGTAAGTTACTTATATTTATATTGTTGTGAGGACCTGTACTGGTATCCATTGAAATCAATATGTCTTTCTCATTTACTTCAGTGCACTTTAAACAGGATATTTACTGGAAGAAAAAATGCACCATTTTGGAAGAGCCTGATATGCATTAATTTGTACAGTCTTCATTTGTAGGTCTCTCCTCTGAGTCAAGATATAGCTTTTTTGGAGAATATGAGTGTAGTGAGCTGTTTCAGCATGTTCTGAGTAAATCAGACTCTGAAAGTAAGTCTTTGCCACATCGCAAGCAAGTGAGAGTAGTGTGAAGTACAGAGCACTCTGAAAAAATCTCTCTCTGCTAATGTTATGTAGTGTGTTCTTAACTGGAGGGAATGAAAAATGCAATTATTGTAAAATTGCTGGAATTTGTGAAACATACTTTGTTTTCACATGGATTAGAAAATGTTGTAGGTATTTATTTCAGAATTGACTAGCATTGCCTTCTGGTCTGTAACAGTGCATCTACAGCTATCACTGAGACTTTCTTATGCTTTTTATATTATTCCAATAGAAAGGACTTCAAAGCAAACCAGTTACTATCCATTGCAGTTTATTGCTTTTTTTTTGTCATAATTCTATTTTCATTTTCTTGTGCAAGAGAAACTGAGAGTGTGATGGCTTCTTTAAAATAAAAATAGCAGCAGCAAAAATAAAAAGCCTTGGAGATACCCTTTTTAGAAAACCATCCAAACTCCCATCAATTATTGAATGCTTTTTTTAAATAATAGCATAGTTTTAGCATTTAAAAATACTAATGTGATTGCAGCATGGAGATACATATATATATACACACACAACATTCAAATAATATGAATTCTCTGAATTGTAAGGGAGACAGGCTCAAGATGCACTCATAAGCAGTCTTGTTTTGAAAGAACACCTTTCTGGATGGAAAGCACCATGTGAGGTAGGTATTTTTGTAATTATTGTCTTCATAGCTCTATTTTCAAGAAAAAATATTCTCATGAAAAATACTACTGAATTAATCCTCAACTAGCACAGAGATCTAGGTTATTTTCTGCTGGTGGTCTCGGTGTTGTTGATCTTCAATATTTGCTGTGTGTTTTTGTGAATGTTGTATCCACATTGCTGTTAACTGACGTAGCACTCCATGGATGATCTGATGGCATGAAGAAGCATTCAAAGAAATACTCATTATTTGTCAATATGTTCTCATCCTTGGAAAAAAACTTAGCTGGAAGTTGGTAGAAGAAGCCTGTGACAGTATGAAGCACTCAGCTGGACTTCTGAGCTCGATGCATTACAAAATTTAGTCGAGTACTGCTTTGTCTTGTCTCATCATCTTGTGCTGGTGGCTCATCTCCATGGTAAGTAAAGATGCACAAGGATGGAGGACTCAGAAGTCCAGAACATGTAAAGTATTTCTTCAAAGTGCTTTCAAAGTATGAGATAGTTAACCTTATTGCTAACAGTAATTTCACAGTCTGCTTTACATTTACAAGCTTGAAAATCTGTTCTTCTCGAATGTACCAGGTTGTCAAATGAATAATAACATACTTTTCATAAATAGGTGATTCTGTATGTATATGCATTTCATTTTTTATTAATCTGTGGCAACGTTCTCTGGCACCAGACCAGTGATGGAGATTTGAGGAGTTTCAGATGACCAGAGTTCTTATAGAATGACATGAAAATATCCTTTTGTTTCATAGATGCATGCCTTTGCAGATCAATACCAGCAGCACATTCATGGTGGAAGTGAATCCACTTGTGCAAAATCCTGGCCTTGAATATTTAACCCATGTTTGAAGGGCTCATGAAGCATATGAGGCAGGGCAGGACGCAGGACATGTTTGCTCTAAAAGGCCTGTGGATTGGAGCTGGCTTATGTCCTGCCAGCCTCTGAAGCAGTCTGCATCAGACAGACCACAAGCAGAATCCATTTTTTTTGTTTGGGTTTTTTCTTTAAGACCACGATTACTCCACCGTACAACTGTATTACTGCTGAAAGTAGCGCTCCTACCTTCTTCCTTGCTGTCTAGCTTTGTGTGGGGAGAAGTATTTGTGTGGTCATAGTGAGCTGGCTGAAATAACTTGTCTAGCTAAAAAGCAATTTGTCTTTCTGTCTTTTGTCTGGTTGGTAGCCGGTAGTTCTCTGATCTGGCTCCCTGTCTTAGTGCTGGTACAAAGGAGGTGGTGAGGAGGCTGGGACTGATCTTTTGAGCTGAGTTAAAGCTGGTGTGAAACCACAGCCTGAGGATTTTCATCCTGCCTCCAATGGAAGTAAAACAGAGGCGCTCTCAGGCTTTTTTGAACCTCAGGTGCCCTCTGTAGTCATTTTTCCTCCACAAAGGTGTTTTTGGGAATTACGTCAAGGACAAATAATGGAGAAAAGAATATAAGCAGGCCAGAATTTATGAAACAGCCCAAATCAATGAAGTTATTTGAAGAGAGAGAAAAGGAGGAGAAGGGAAAACATGGGGAAGGATGAAAAATTTAGTTTCTTGCTACCAAGCAGTTATTTTAAGATATGTCCTATTAGAGGTACTAGAACAGCATCTGGCAGGAAACAGCCTAGAAATAATTATTTCTTCATTATAAGTGTAATGAGAAAGTAATAAAGAAAATAAGTTGCTAATGTCCTCTTGGAAACATTTGTGTTCCATTGAAGTTGTTTTCATTAAAAAAGGGTATTTTCATCATCAGTCAGGAAGAATTGGAAGACAGAATGGTAAGGGGAAAAGACTGAGTTTTATTAAGTATTACTGTTTTCCTCTGTTTTAGAGCATTTCTCAACCAAAATTGTAAACAGTAACATTTTTTTTTATTTTTCTGGGACTCCATATATTTAATTTTCAGTAATGAAGCACTTTGGAACTTCTAGCATTTACCTTGCTTTATGTTTAAGAGACTGAATACAGAGATTGCTGCCTCTGATTTAATTCCGTTATAGAAGGAAAGGGGGGAAAAAAGAAAAAAGCTTTCATTACAGTAACAGCCAGTTTTTGGAAGTATCATGCCTTTATGCTAAATCTGAAAACTTCATTCCTGGTACCTGAATTCATAGGAGCTTTGTAGTGCTGAACATTTCTGATAATCTGGTCAGTACTACAGCTTGTGGGCTGTGGCTGCATTTAAAGTAGACGTGTCTGAAAATGTCCATCCACAACCTCGGCATTTGCACGGCGTGGATCCCGTGAAAGGCAAAGACGCGTTTGTAACCCACCGTATGGCTGCATGAGAGCTGCTGTGTTGCTGATGTGGGAGAAGGTAGGAATCTATGGTCGGAAGTAGAGGTGGGGGGAGGAGAGTGAGACTTCCTCTTTCAGAGAAGGAGCAGATCTTATACTGGATTAAGCCACTTATGAAAATGCCCCCTAAACTCCTTTCCAAGTAGGCAGCTTAGGCACCAGCTGAGTGCAATGTGGAATTCAACACCAACTGCAAATCCTGCCCAAGGATCAGAACAGTTAATCTGGCCTGAGGTTTCTGATGCTGTGACTAGAAGACTGGAAAGATGTGAGCTAGCAGCTGCTGCCAGCTGGGATGCATCCACATTGCTGTACATCCGAGCTGTACCATTGGGGCGTCAGGGCCCTCGGAGCATTGGGGGTGGGATGGAAAATGCTTTCTCGGAGTACAAAATAGGGCAGACTGAAGCTGAAGAAAACTCCTTCTTCAGCTCAGCGCTGCTGATACGGTACAGCACTGAACATCCCAAAGGAGGGTCAAGGTGTGTTACAGTCTTGACTTCTTGCACGTCTGCTAAATGTTCTGATACAGAGAGCAGTGGGAGCACCCAGTCTGTGCAGTGATTTCCATTGCCCTACAGTCGTAAAATCTGTCCAGCCATCCAGACTCTGCTCCTGAAGCACATGCCAGCAGTTTGTGGGCTTTCCCAGAAGCAGAACTGCATCTCTGATTTTTGTGGGTATAGTTATTATGCTCCTACCACTTCTCCCGTAGCTAAACAATGTAGAAGATGTTTTCTCTTTGATGCTTATTTCTCCATTTTGTTGTGTAATTGTGAAGAAAAAAAATCAAGCTGATTTTTTTTTCCCCCTAGGTTTTTATTTTTTTTTTTTTAAAAAAAGCGGTTTTCTCACTGGCACACATGGAAATCACAAGCTCTGTTGCAAACTTTGGGTTGGTAGCAAACACTCCTAAGCTAACTTCAGGAGAATCTGTATGATTATTGAAAAGACAGCTTTTGTTTTCAAATAAAATCTCTCATTTGGAGAGTCTTTAGTTACAACTTTTTAAATGTGCTGTAGTTTATAAAAATATTTTCTCTGTACTGAAAATGTGAATTTTATTTGTATCCATTTCACTTAGAAAGGTAAGACACAATGAATGTACTTGTTATTTTTTCTGTTAAGCTAGTTAATATCTGTCATGGTGGGAAAGATGCGTAGCCATGGGATATTCAGTAGCCATTTCATAAATATGTGGATTGTATTTTTTTTCTTTGGAGAATGTGAAGGTCATATATCAACAGAAGGTGGGAGAATTTTGTAGAGCAATTTAAAAAGGCGACTTCTCACTTCCTATCTGGAGATACATAAATACAGTCAGCTCAGGTAAGAGAAAAGATGTGAGTAAGTGAAAAGACCCTCTCTAATCTGCACGCTGTCAACTGTTCTCACTAAGTACGCGGGTTCACACCTTCCCTGTAGGATTCCAGGTTTTCCCTCTGCTGTGCCCTGGGGGGAGTGCAGAAGGCAATGCCTTTTCCAACAAGGCTTAGGAGTTTTTAGCTTCAGTTCATCAGTCGAGTCAGGAGGGCAGTCAGTCAGTGCTGGCCTTGCTGAGATAGGAGCGTGGTCTTGTAGGTCTAAATTTAGTCCTGGTGGAGCAATCTGTTCAGCAGGACAAGGCATCCCAGTTCTGGGTAAGATCAGCTGAGGCTGGAGACCATTAGGCGTTTTGCTGAGGCAAGACGTGAGAATTGAATTAGGCTTAAGAGCTGCTCATTTAGCTATTTAAAACCCCCTAAGTGTACAATCTAAAAACACGCCGCAGCGTGTCCTGCTACTTTTTCACTGCTTTGATTCATTCCGGACCTCTCCCTGGCTTTGCTCCCTTGCCTTATGGCCGAGCTGCTGGGACGGTGCGGGATCCGCACGCCTTCCCCTGGGTGGCGGGATCTGTCTGTGCCGAGCATCACCAGGATGGACAGCAGAGCCCGGGCAGGGAGAGGGCACGTGGCCGTGCTGGCGGCAGATTAAACCTGACAGTCAGGCAGCGAGGTGCAGCCTGGGTAGGGCTGGAGTACTGAAGCAGCGGTCTTGAAAGATCGCTGCATGGATTTCAAGATCCGGTGTTAGTGCAGTGGCCTGAAGCACTTCGGATGCTTGAAATACAAGTCAGTTGTGGAGCAGACAAAAGGTTTTCTGGTTTCGAGGTTTTCTGGATGAGTGCTGGCACTGCCAGCCCGCTTGTGCCGTCTGCTGCTGTGGCAAGGACCATTCGACTTGAAAGTATGTGACAAGTGTTGCATCGCTAGCAAATATACAGAGCAGTGACGTTATATTAAAAGCCTGGCTTTACTTACTGGTAATAAGTAAATAAGCCATCTAATAGTTGCCTCGAGTTTCTGTGTTTCTCCTCACCTTTACCTACCGCCCTTGTGCTCTGCCAATCCTGCCAGTTCTGATACTCCAAACTGCTGAGGCGCTTCTAGGGGCTGTTAAAATGGGTCCATTTAACAAATGATGTGGAACATCCTTTCTCTCGCTCTCGCAGCTCGCAGTGGTCAGAGAGGCAGGCTGGGAGATACTAACTTCTGTGCTAATTAGAAGTGTAGTAGCTGTACCACCTGAGGAACCAAAAGGAAAGGGGAATTTCTACGTGACATGCAGCAGCTGCTATAGCTGTGTGTCACTTTTAAGCTGAAAAAAGTAAAAAGCAAGAAGATGGTATTTACTGGTGTTTTAATTAACTGTAAGCTTTTCTTTTCCTGTGAAGCCCCATCCATTGCAACCAAAGCATTTGGGTTTAAGCTTAGACATTGTAAGGAATAATCCCAGTGAAAAATATGAAGCTTTTTTGAGGTATTTTTATCTTTGTTTTCTGTAAAAGCCGCGGCATGCAGAAAATACACCTTAAAGCAGCATAGTGAAATGCTTCTTTAATACTCTCTTAGGAAAGTCCTAAATCCCCTAACTTCTCTGTCAGTAATTTACTACTTCTGCAATATGTGACTGTCCTAGATGCATGTTGCAAGAGTTTCTGTGCCATGCCAAATTCTGATGTTTATCCCTTTGTATTGACTCATACATGGGGAAAAACTGAAAGGAAATCAAAGCAAGGGAAGCCTTGGAGTTGAATTCTTTTACACTATTCTTCGTGCACATTTTTGTTGCATGGAACAATGTGGCTGGGAAGATTGGAAGAATCAGAGGTAAACTAAATTATTTGAATGCATATATTCAATGCTGGTCACCTGCCTATACTAACAAACTTAAAAGGTGGTTTGATAGCTGTCAATTTGTTTTGCTATTGTGCAGCTTAACTGTTACCTTCCTGTATTATGAACATCTATGTATTTGGAAAATAAATCCATCTTGCAAGAAAGATTGTGCAACAAATTGTTCCTATTATACTCCAGTGTATATTGCTGATGTCAAATAAAATACAATTGTGAGAGTTCTTAAACAGTTGTCTTTCTAATTATGGCCTGAAGCAGGAAAAGGAAGGAGTAGAGTAAACTTCTTTGATACGGATCCTCCTGCAGTTATTGCTGGAACATTGATGTTAGCTAAGTGATTCAGCCAACCTGATGCTTTATACGTGAACAGATAAAGGGCTTCATCAGCAATATGGTGAATGATAATCTGTTGTATAATTTATTAAGATGGCACACCGGTCTCCTGATGTATTATTGCCAAGATGTGTCTCACTATGTTAACAGGCTAAAAGCTAAATAAATTACCTTGCCTCTCTCACAGCAGCAGAATCAAACACACATACTGACACTGCCCACTTTATTCTGTCTCTTTTTTTTTTCTTTTCTTTTTTTTTTTTTTTTTTTAAATTCCCATGAGGTAATGTAACAGCGCCTACTCCTTGCCTCACCTGCCAACAGGCCAGTTGTCAGCTGCTCTGCTTCTTTACGTGACCTAAAGTGATTTTCCAATAATCTGTGCTGGGGCCTAGTAAAGCTTCCATGCATTAAAAGGCATAGACTTGAAAAAACTGTGTTTCAGTAAGGATGAAAAATACCTAGCAATAAATACGTGTAGAGAGAGAGATGTATGGAGAAATCATTTCAGTATGTGCGGTGGCCCGTGCAAGGCAGGGAGCGGGGCACCCTCATTTCTTTTGCTAAGTGTGGCCGGGAACATCAAATCTTTTTGCAGGCTGAGACGAGAGCTGTCAGAATGGCTTACAGCGCTGCAAAGTGCTGTAATTGCTGCTTGCTTCAGGCACAGATGTTGACGCCGAGAAATCTGCTGTGTTTGACAACCACAGCTAGTTCACAGATTTGTGAGGCTCTACATCCCTTTCTCCTGGCTTCTGTGGGTGTACTTTGTAACCCTGACGCACAGATTAGTCATATGTGCTGCTGCCACCACTTAATGATGTACGGCGTGATGCTACCCCGCATCCCATGTTTTGTTAATGGCGCTCATACTGATTAAGCAGGGAATGAGGCCTGTTGGGCATCCGAGGAAAGTTGTCATTGACTTCAGCAGATGCTGGGATCAGGTTTTATGCAAGTCAGAACTCCGTCTGCTGGTGGTGTAAGAGGAATTCAGTCTGCAAGCTGAAAGCAATTAGGGACATCACTCTAGGCTGGTGCAAAGTACCCCCTAAATTCATTATTCGTACCTCTTCACGTGCAGGGCTTGAGTGTGATTAGCGTTTCTTGGTAGTTACGAGCATGAGACTTCTGCTGTAGGTTTATCTTGAGTCTGAGTTGAAGAGAATTGAGCCTGGGTTTGCCATGTGAGTGGTCTCACTGTGGGCCCATGAAAAATCTGAGACTGAGCTGGGAATGGGTGCTTTCAATTCCCATTACAATGTTCGACTTTTATAGGTAGCGGCTTAGTACTTCTCATGAGAGAAAAAGCATGACCGAGGAGGTCTTGGTTGCAGAAGTCAGGTTCCAGCTCTTTGCCTGCCCCTCTCCTCTGCCCTTTTCCTCCTTCCTTTCTGCAGGGCTCATTCTCACAGATGTGTTCTGGGATGCTCTGTTGGAATGGTCTTGGAGAAGTCATGGGTAAGTATGTTGTTACTTGAATAAAAAGTCCTGGTCTCAAATGTTAACTATCACTGTTCATCTGCTGAGCAGGCTCTGACCTGGGAGGTATTAAAGGTAAAACCAGCTCAGCCTGTTAGGTGGTTTGAGATGGTAAAATTGTCTGAGAAACCAAACCAGATGACAGCTGCAGTTATAAGTGAAGGAACACCTGGGAACAGGCTGGATGTAACCCACGTGGCTTTTCGTAGCTTATGCTAGCAAGTGTCATGTCAGGATGACAGCCAGAGCAGGCAGAGAGACCTGGGAGAGAGCACAGCTGAGTGAGGCTGGAGGAGAAATTCAAGAGACGGCGTGAAGCGTAGTCCCAGTGTGAGGGCGGGAAGGAACTGGCCACAACTTGATGTTATTAGACGAGAGAAGAGGAAGGCAGGATTTGACATGATTAAGCCAGTGAGATTTAGAGAAATTATTTCATGTATCAAAGACTTCTTTTTCAACTTTGTTGGAAAGTGATGCTGGAGGGTAGTCTTTAAGAGGAGTAGAGACTTATTTGTATTGCTGAGATGGCTTTAATGCCTTTGGACAGGAGTTATGCTGCTGCCCCAAGGGATGGTGTGAAAGGAAGCTTGCTGGAGAACTAGCAGGCATGAAGCTGTTGGGACAAGATGCCAAAGGCGTTCTAGGATGGGGAATGTGTCCAAGTACTCACTGGTATTTATTGCAGTTTTGGCTATGTTTCCTATATGACTTTTTCTGCTTGCTCTGTGGAGATTTCTACTTTCTGAACTGATAAAATTTCATTTTGAACTACAGAAAATTCATTAAAAATGTATTGAAGTATTCTCTTTTTCAGATGACAAGAAGCTGAATAAAGAGCTACTCTGACGTGTCGTGCACAGCATTAACAGAGCGTGCCAAAACAACACGAACAATGCTGGGCTCCCTGGTGTTGTGTCTACTGGGTGGTTTTTTGTAAACTGGTTACAGACAGAGGTACTTCTTATGTCCTTTTCTTTACTAGGCTAACAATTAGAGCACTTGCCCATAAAGACCTTCAAAGACTCCTGCCCATTTTACGATTTTATATAGGTGCAAGTTCCCAGATGACATAAAATAACTGTAACCATAACATGAAGTAACCATAACCAGTGGACCGTTATAGCAAAGGAGAAGCCTCATGAGGTCCCTTGAAGCATACTGGATGGTGTTTTGCTTCAGAAGTTTGTCTAGGATCTGGAGTGGGAAGAAGTGTGTGATTCAGTTGCAACTTCAGGAGATGATTTTGGACACATTTTTCAGTGTTTCTGGATCCCTTGTTTGAGGAACCTATACACCCAGGGAGCCTTAGCACCGGGGCACGTTCTATGTGGTGTGCATATAGTCAGGTGTTAGAGTGCCTGCATATGTTGCTGGATTTAGCCCTGAATACTACTAAGATAGCAGCTGATAAAGCAGTTTATGGCCTTTTGCAATATGGGAGCTGGACTCAGCTGAAGAGGCCCAAGGGTTACGTGCGTTGTATGGACACAGATCCAGCTGTAGGAGGACTGTTTTTCCCCAGGGGCATCCTGTGTGCTCCATCCCAGCTTTGTGGCTAAATACTGTAGTGGTTCTGATACTTAGCTCAAAAAGAGACTTTGAAGGGTGGAGGTAGCCAGTCAGAAATTAAATCAGCCTGATGATTTGCATGGGTCTGGGCTTGTCTGAATGATTTTTGCTACTAGATTATAGCCGCCTCTTTTTACCATACAATTGACTTTGATTCCTTTATTTATTCTCCTTGATACCATTCTTTGCTTTTATGGAAACCAATTACATCAGTCAGTTTAGGCTTGAAGTTGTGCTTGTGTTTTTTCTAAATTTCCAGCTCCTCTAAACAGCATTGCATCTTTGTTATGTGATTTATTGTGGGCTATAAAGCATATCAGTGCCTTGGAGACAGTGTGTGTAGGATCTGCTTTGTATGTTAAGAGCTGAAGGTTCAGAAGGTGGGATGACTTGGGGCTGCAGAAGCAGGCCGCTACCAGATTCCCTGGCCATCACATGGGAGGAGGTGTTTGAGTTCTGCTTCGATGGTCTCCGTGTGGCTCGCAGCGTCTTTAAGCAGCTCTACTGTCTGATTGTCACTGCAGGTGGTATTACCTTAAAACCCCTTTTCCTTACCTTAAAACCCTTGTTTTAACTTCAGCATATAAAATTGCAATAAATATCACCTTTAGAGAGCAAGTGTGATAGATTTTATTCCTGAATTTGAGAAAATATTATAATTGTTTGTGAATGTAGCTACATAAGTAAGGAAATTGTATATGTCTGTTCCACTTCGCTAACTGGAAGCCTCTTTTTCTGTGATTTTAAGAGCCTGGGATCCTATCAGTGTCTTGAGCTTTGATAATTTTCACATCCACCTAGATTAGCTAAGATGTCAATACTGATGCTTCTGAATATATGTAGTTGTTATCAAACTTGTGACCACTTGTAGATCACTGTATCTTATCAGACCTTTTTCAGTCAGTTCTTGTAAAATGCGTGTTTTGTTTTGCCCTTATTTTCGTAGAATCATAGAATCCTCTAGGTTGGAAGGGACCTTTAAGATCATCAACCTAACACTGCCAAAAGCACCACTACACCATGTCCCTAAGCACCACATCTACCCGTCTTTTAAATACCGCCAGGGATGGGGATTCCACCACTTCCCTGGGCAGCCTGTTCCAGTGCTTGATAACCTTTTTGGGGAAGAAATTTTTCCTAATATCCAATCTAAACCTCCCTTGGTGCAACTTGAGGCAACTTGAGGCTGTTTCCTCTTGTCCTATCACTTATTATGTGGAAGAAGAGACCAACCCCCACCTTGCTACAGCCTCCTTTCAGGTAGTTGTAGAGAGCAGTAAGGTCTCCCCTCAGCCTTCTTTTATCCAGGCCAAACAGCCCCAGTTCCTTCTGCCACTCCTCATAAGACTTGTGCTCTAGACCCCTCACCAGCTTCGTTGCCCTTCTTTGGACTCGCTCCAGCACCTCAATGTCTTTCTTGGAGTGAGGGGCCCAAAACTGAACACAGTATTCAAGGTGGGGCCTCACCAGTGCCGAGTACAGGGGGACGATCACTTCCCTAGTGCTGCTGGCCACACTACTCCTGATACAGGCCAGGATACTGTTGGCCTTCTTGGCCACCTGGGTATGCTGATGGCTCATCTTCAGCTGGCTGTCGACCACCATCCGCAGGTCCTTTTCTGCCGGGCAGCTTTCCAGACACGCCTCCCCAAGCCTGTAGCGCTGCCTGGGGTTGCTGTGGCCCAAGTGCAGGACCTGGCCCTTGGCCTTGTTGAACCTCATCCCATTGGCCTTGTCCCATCGATTCAGCCTGTCCAGAGCCCTCTGTAGGGCCTTCCTAGCCTCCAGCAGGTTGACACTCCCGCCTAACTTGGTGTCGTCTGCAAACATACTCAGGGTGCACTTGATCCCCTCATCTGGTTCGTTGACAAGGATATTAAACAGAACCAGCCCCAATACCGAGCCCTGGGGAGCACCACTTGTGACTGTCCGCCAACTGGATTTAACTCCATTCACCACCACTCTTTGGGCCCAGCCTTCCAGCCAGTTTTTGACCCAGCAAAGAGTACACTCATCCAAGCCATGAGCAGCCAGTTTCTCCAGGAGAATGCTGTGGGAAATGGTGTCAAAGGCTTTACTAAAGTCCAGGTAAACAACATCCACAACCTTTCCCTCATCCACCAACCAGGTCACCATGTCATAGAAGGAGATCAGGTTTGTGAAGCAGGACCTGCCTTTCATGAATCCATGCTGACTGGGCCTGAGGTTGTTGTCAATAAGCTGCATTCTAAAATATGAGCAATTAAACTTCTCTGGGACATGAATAAAATCACATGAGCATAGGTGACCATCAGTTTGCTATTGCAACTGGTGATGGGAAGAGAAGTTGGTTGCCAGATTCTGAAGTTTGTGCAAAATACATGTGTCTGCATGCTGAGAAAGATTTGGAAAGAGCCAGTCTCCAATGGATTGTTCAGTTCTCTGACCGAGGCATCTGTGGGCAAAGCCTAATAATTAGGTGCATCAAAAGTTGCATATGAAAAGTTTTGTTCATGTTCTGTATGTGCCTTTTAAGTACTTAACCATTAAGTGCTCATTATGGTCACTGAAGCTCTTGCTTGGAATGCAAAAGCAGTGGATATAAATGCTACCAGTAGCTGTCATCAGAAGCAAAAATACAGAAGCTGTTCTGGAAACATGAGACTTGCACAGTTCTCTGAAAAAACCAACCCACTTAAGAGTTTTTAGCCTGGAGGTAACAAATGATAGAGATGTCCCACTGTAAACCTGAATGAAGCAAAAAGGAGAGGTTGAGGAAAGATTAGGATATGACATCTTCTTGGTGTTTCCCTTTAAGCCACCTCAGGATAGTCCCTCTCTAGCATCCTAGTCTCTTAAATCCCTTTTTGAGACCCCCTAGCTCTCTGATAACATAGGACAAGGAGCCAGGGATCCCACAGGAGCAGAGCCAAAAGCCTCTCCTGTGAAGCTCTGCATTGCAAACTTTGGGCTAAGTGCTGGTCATCCCAGCTTTTTAGATGCCGGTCCCCCTCAGTGAAAGACAACATCCATAGTAGAGTTTGAACCTAAACCCAAGCAGATGCTATTCCACGCTGATACCATTGCAAAGGCCTTTCTTCTTCCTGCATTTTTTGTAGGAGTGGGGAGGAGGAGAGAAGGGCAAAAGACAGGAAAATAAAGGTGGGCAGTGGATGTGAGGGAAAGGCAATTCTATTCTCAGACAATCTTGGCGTAATTTGAATAATGTAAAAAAATGTTTATTTTCCAAGGTATTTTAAGGTCTTGGGGTCGCTGTTTGTTACGTCTTTTTTTCTCACAAGTATTTTGTGAAATGCAAGTCTTGCTAAAATGTTTAAATTTGGCTATGTGAAGACTTGTACTGAACTCCCAATTAAGTCCTTGGTTAGGTATCCAGCCTCTGCCCCAGCACACGCTGTGGTCTGGTTGTTCAGTCAGATGGGAAGAACTGACCTGTGGCAGCCATAGGTTACAGGTGCTCACAGTGAGAGCTGAGGGGATGAGCCTGAGCATTCTCTTGTTGTTTCGTGCAGCTTGATTTATTGTTACCTTGTTCACATGAAAGTCAAATTCATTGAGTAAATTATATAGTGTGAGCATCTCGTCCTTCCATTATCATAGGAGCAGGGTGTGCTAAATTGAGCAAATCAACCAAATCATTACTTAGTTGTGTGCTTAATTCATTGTCATGGATTTTCCCCATGAGTATTGGTTATGTCCTTGCAAATGCATTGCTGCTGCATTTCCCTGTAACCGTTCTTTTCTTTTCTTCACTATTCAGTTAATACATATTTCATTAATGTCTTTAAATTTAAGTGAGCTCACAAGTAGTTAATTCAGGTTACAAATAGCTTTGTGTTGTGTTATTAACATATTTTTGTTTAAAGAATTTTCTAGGGAAACTTTTATAGAATAAAGCATTTTGCAGGAGTCATGAAGAAATGGGAGAAATACAAAAGATATTTTCTGCTGTATTTGTGCTGGAGCTACTGAAGAGTGAGGTACAGATCCCTACAATGGCCAAAGTACAGTGGTGCAAGGCCACCTGATTTAATCTCAAATCCTGGTTTTGTTTCAGCTAGGCTTTATCCCATATACTGTTTCTGTTTCTCTCCTCAGCTTTTCAGCTCCTGCTTTCCTTTGTCCATTGTTCCTCTCTATTCTCTCTTCATAACTGATTCCCTCAACTAACTTAATAATTGACTTCAATGGGACTTGAGGACATGCTCAAGTGCTCTCCTGAAGAAGGATGCTTTAGTTAATCAGGACTGAAATTGTCTGTGAAGTAAATAGCACTTACGAAGAGTTTTCTGAGTTATGAATAAATGCAAGAACAATTTGTTCATGTTCATTTTATCACAAATTACTTTAATCATAAATTGTTCAGGCAGCTAAATAAACCTCTCTCAGATACCTGGTGTAGAAGAGAAATAATCCCTCTTACATATTCATTTAAATTCATTTAGGAGCTATTGTTGGCATCCCCCACCGCAGCAGTGTGTCCAGTGTTTGGACAGTGAAACAAAGACATAGTTTTATTTCTTTCTTGCTTCTTTTTCCTCCCGACTAAGTCTGTACTAGAAGTTAAACACCTAAACTGGTCTCTGGAGTGGTTTTGGCTTGCACCAGCTAACCAAGTGGTTTCTGGACACAGTTTGGGAGTTCCTGATGGGAGCTTTCTCAATGCATAGTTGCCCTCACGGGAAGGCAAGAGCAGTAAATGGTCTTACTCAGTTCTGTGCCAGCTGGCCTCAGCAGCAGGCAAAGCTCCTGGGCAGGTTTAACCTAGTAGCATAGGTGCACCAAACTGCAGTGGGGTAGAGAAGAGTCCTTGCGTTCCTTAAAGTAAAGGATGGTAATTTTACCTGATCATTAAGCAGAAGCTGCAAAGGAGCTTCTTTGAGTTAAGTTGTGAATGTACGGAGGGATGCTGCAAACTGTGTGTGTTGAAAGTAGACGTTTTAAGAAGCAGTTGTACAGGAATACCCCCCAGGGTGATAATAATCCCAGCTGAAGGTCAAACTTAATGACCGTTAGTGACATTGTATTCCATCAATACCTGGATTTCAAAATGAAATGTATTACTGCAATTTGGTCCTCTGCAAATGCTTTTCTTTGTCTCAGAAATAACCCTAACACTTCCCCTCAATTTGAGATAAAGCCATTTAGTGTTTCAGACATCGCTTGTAAATGATCTTGCTGGTGCCATCACACGTGAGCTTCACAGCCTGTGATCACATCCAGGCAGTGACATACAGATAAATCACCTGAGACATACTACAACTTATTCCACCTGGACAAATGTACAGTGATAGCTCCATGAATCATCATCCACACGGCCAAGGCGCATGTATTCTAGATAAACTTTGCAGTCTTTGTACTCTTTCAGGTCTGACAGTAGACAGGCAATCCTTCTGGCCCTTGCATGCAGGTGGCTGATTTCACTGCCTTCCTGCAGATCTTCTTGCAGATCACTTGAGTTCATGTCATTGTCATTAAACATAAGGGAAACACTGGAGTTGTTTGGAGCTGAAATGTTTCATAAAGCTTTCTTTGACCAAGAAAGATGTCATAAAAAAATGAAATCATGTCAGATTTTTATTTTCTTCAATGTGAAAAAGTTGAACATGAAAAACAAAGACAATGATCGCAAAATAAATCTCTAAAATGCCAAAGTTTACAAGTCAACAGACCCAAGATTTTCAAATTTTCTATTAAAAAAAATGGAAATTTTGTCCAGTTCTGATAGAAAAAAGATTAATAAAATAACCACTGGGTAGGGGTGTGCATGCCCCATTTTAATAAATGATCTAATGAAAGAATTTCAAGTCAGGGGTTGCATCAGCTTGCAGACTTGCAGGTGATAGAGAAGGATAGCATTCCGAATGTAAGGAAAGGAAGATGACGGAATCAAGGACAAATCTTGTTTTACTCGGCTGACCATCTGCACGGGTCTGTGACCCTGTACTGCAGAGACAATACGGCTGTGTACCCTGCTTGCCTTGAAGTGCGAAGAGAGGATGGCAGAGTTCAGGTAAATAAGAATGATTCCTGGCCCAGGCGAAGAGCTTCAGGGGGACTAAGTGTGTTTTCTTTCTCTCTGACAGGCAGCTCTGGATCCGACTTGCAGTCTTTGGTTAAGTCAAGGAATGGGATTATTTAAGCCGATATGATCTATATGTTCTTTCTCACCAGCAACAGATTGATTTTTTAATTTTATTTTTTAATTTCAATAGTGAATGTCTGTGCCTGGTACTGAGCACTCTGGTCCTGCTCAGCGCTGAACCAAAGTTTAGGCATGTAAGCGGTGACTTTACAGAAGTATAAGCTTCACATGCTTGGCTGAGTCAAATGCTCAGAAAAATGTGGGACTAAGCCTGTACAAACAATACATATTTATAGATCAATTGCCAGGATTTTGACCTGCACAAAACTATTCAATATAATGACATTGATATTTCCAGCAACTCTGTAACTAAAGACTGATTCCAGAGAAGTATCAGGCATGAACCTCCATGTTGTTTTAGGAGAAATTTGGTGTTTTGTAGATCTAGCCTGATGGATAGGTCTAAGATATAGGGTACTGCAGGTATCAATACCTGCTATTAATAATAGAAGAGAATTTAAGTTAGGAGGAGGTAAGGACTGATAAATGTAGAATGGCATTGCGGCTAGAGAATTGCATTCTTATATGAGGCTGGAGAAAAGAATTAATCAGCTTTAATAGCAAAGATATTAGCAATGGAGAAATAGAGTGTCTTGGTAAGTCAAATTTTTAGAGAATTTTTTATATATGAGACAAAATTTAGAGCTATGGCACTAAAAAAATCATGAAATGTCAAGAAGTGTGATAGAATATGAAAAAGTGTGACCAAAAAATTTACCTCAGCTGGAGCAAATGTTTCCTAGTTTGAACTGAATAGCAAGCATATCTATAACACACTGTTGCAGCACACTGAAAAAATATGTTAGTTGCCATCTGGAAAGTTGCAGTGATTGCACTTTTTAAAAATTTCCTTCTAACAAGAAGCAATTTTGCAATCTCAGCTGTGGCAGAAATTATCAAGATGAAACGCTTCTTTACCTTTACTTAAATGATACATTATGCAAATTGAAAACAGCAGTTTAAGGAAACAATTACATAAAAAGAACAGCTTTTCTGATCCTCGAACAGGAAATGTTAAGGGATAAAAAAAGCAAACCCTAAATGATGTTGACTTCAAGCTATTACAGGAAAAAAGCTCAATACCTTTCTTCGTTTCAGGACTTCCTGCCTCAGCAATTGCCAATAAAGACAGTCCTTGTATAATATCCCTGATGTGAGGCCTTTAAAAAGCTGAGAACAAGTAAAGTTGTACACCTGCGGAAGACTCGGAATGTGAAGTAGTACTGTTGAAAAGTCACAGGGGTAGGAAAGAAGTTACTTCCAGGGCAGGACTGAAAGCAGACTCTTACCCTGACCTAAATCACTGCAGCCCCTTCGCATTTATCAGCTTTTATGGGATTCATGGCTCTTTGCTGATAGTGTCAAACAGCCCAGTGTTTGCTGGTCCATGTCCATCACTGAGTGTTTTTCACTAACCGTTTATTTATGTCAGCCTTTAAAACTCAGAAGACGGTCAGTGTGTCTATGGCTGGGGAAAACCAGGGACGTTCAGGTGATGACAACACTTCACTAATCCATGTATTTGAGCTATTTTAAGCATGTGATTACATCATGTTGACTCTTTTGATCATCGGTATGTAGAAGATTACCTTTTGGTCTTCTACATTTTGACTGGCAACTCAAACTCATGAGCTGACGTTCACACAGTAAGGGAGACCTTTGACATTGGGAAAAGCCTGGTAGCTGCTATTGTATTCCAGCACAGGGCTAGCTAGGGACTTTTTGGAGTCTTTGTCATTGGCTTTTCGTCTTAAAGTAACCTATCTCAGAAATGTTTTAATGCTTTTGGTCCTGCCTTCGTATGAGTCTGGATTAGCTGATCTCTTAAGGTACATTCTTGAGGAAAAATAAGGTGTATTTCCTTTATTCAGAAAAAAAATGAATCAAGTGGTTTTTTTTTAAAATATCATTATTTTGATTCATATTTTTCTGACTACAGGTTCTCGTGTTTTTCAAGAGTTTGCATCTTTATTATGAGCACTCTTGCTACTATGCCTTTATCACGCTATGTGACTTGATGACTGGCAGTTTAAATGTCTAGCCTTTTTCTAATTCCATTCAGGCTCTGTGTCTGTATATTCAGTTTTCTTAGGTAAAAATAGAGAGGTTAGATCATTTGTACATAAACTGATCAAAAATATTAATTTTATTTTTCTATCAAAATACAATTTTTACAAAAACTTTTCTTAGACTATGATGTTCCCAACATTGCTTTTAATTTTTAACCATGCTCAGCCTTACCTTGTTGAAGTGGTATGTGTGATGTAGTGGTGAGTGGTGTGAACAAAGCAGCATGTCACCTAGACAATTCAAATTATGTCCTCACTTCTTTTCAAAAGGTACGGCTAAAAGTTCTTGGTCTTCTCAATTTTCTCATTTTTCCGGCCCTCCACCTGTACACCTTTCTGAATAAATATTTCAGCAGTAGAGTGATGGAGAGGGCTGTGGTGCACAGCAGATATGATGTCAAAGAAGCACAAGTTGCAGATGGATTAACTGAAGCTGTGTGTGACAGTAAAAAATGAACAGGAATGGTATGAATGTTTGGAGGTGGGGAATAAACCTGGACCCTTCTAGCTTAAAAAAAGACATCTGTGATGCACTGGGGTCATGGCTGTTAATTGCCTGCTGTCATCACTACCGATATCACTATATACTGGGGTAAGGGACAAAAAGAAGTTGGATGCCATTAGTGTCATATATTCTTGGAAATACGTTTAAGTGCGCACAAACAGTGTACATTTTTAGTTAGGGTGCGTTGATTATTTTAGGCTATTATTACATTTGTGTTTTCTTTATTTAGGATTAGGTGCTAGATCTTAATTGTTGCTGAAAGTAGAGTTTACTAGATAGCTGTTTGCATGTAATCACCTGTTCTTCTGGCTTCCCTCTGTTTCCTAATATTATAATTCACTGTGTCCCTGGTTGGACATAAATTTCTATAGCAAGGTAGTGTGATGAGCACTGAAATCATAATAAAAGATCTGGTAATAGGAAACATCCTTAGATTGAATTGACGTATGTCAGTTCTCTTTTAAATTTTGTAAAAGTAGGTCTATAATTAAGATGTTCAATTTGCAGACTGAACTAGGAGATACAATGAGTGAAGAAAACTGAGCTGAAGAGAAATTGAAGTAAGAAGCTCAGAAACTGATGTGAAGATGATGCCTGGGATTTCCTTAAGAAAATTAAGGAAATATCAGGAAACTTGGATTTCAAAATATTGTAGAAAAGATCTCCGTATCTTTTTAAGTGAATAAACCTCTTGGAAAGGATTTTGGGAAGTATTTGGAGTGCTTTCAAGAAGTCAAAGAAAGGCTGTAGATTTGAGTAAAATGCCTTGGAGGTCAGAAAATGAGTGGGTAAAGAAAATCACAAGCAGTCAACCTGAGTTAGACTTTGAAAGGGAATTAAAACAAATACAGTGCTTTTTGCTTAGTAAATAAGGATGAGATAATGACACATTACATACTGTATTAAAACAGTATGAAGACAGAGAAGTAATAAAGGGAAACAATGCTAATAGAGAGTTGTATTGAAATAATATGGAGGTCTAGGAGTCAAGTCATGAGAACAAAATATCTACCTGTTAGCAAGGATTAAAGTAACAATCTGTTGATTAGAAGAACTTTAATTTCTGAGTGTTGAAACTTGTGGGTGATGATGATGGGGAAAGCATGGTTAAGGATGCTGTGACATCTCTGTTAAACAAGAAGCAAGCAGTGTACCTTCATGAAGGACTCTGCAAAATTGGAGGGAGGGAGAGTTAACCCATAGGTAAAAAATAAAGGAGACGTTTGCAAGAATATTAAAATCACTATTAAAACCAGCATAGAGAAGATAAGAGTAATAATGAATCGGTTTGGTTGAAACTGATCAGGTGTTAAAGGGATTTACTAACTGGACAAGGGTAAGAAGGAAAGGAAACGAGAAAAGTAGGTCCATTAATTTTTAAGAAGCTAATGGGTCAGAAAAAATAGCTGAGAATTCAGGATCTCTTTAAAAAAAAAGAAAATAAAGATGTTGAGCTCCATAAAATAGCTTTTCTCATTTCTGTGTTTCCAAGAGAAAAATCAAATGGGATTTTAAAAAAAAATAAAATCAACAAATGAGAACATGATATTTTGCTTTTTTAAAGTAGCTCAGAGGCTGTACCCAATACAATGTCAGAGACATATCTATTTAGAATTAAATGGGCCGGTATCGTTGCTTGTATGTTCACCACCTCTGACTGAGAAGCTGCGTAATTGCACTAGGCTCATGTTGTACATGAGCTAAAAGCTCTGCTGGGACATGAGCTGCATGTTGAAAAGGTGATCTGTTGCTGGAAAGCTTCCCTCTGGCACCTCCATTTCAAAGAAAGTAGCGTTCACAGTGTATCTGATCCAGGGCAAATTAGGGGCATTATGAAACCTGTTTGAAACAGGCTCTTTTCAAGACTTCAGTGGAGGAATGGTTATCTTTGGCATCTCCTTGAGACTTGGATGGGAAGTAGATGATGAACTACACAGGCTGAAGCAGACATGCAGAAGAGTAGAAGGCAGCCAGTGGGGATTTTGGGTGGTGTCAAAGGGATTTGAGTACCTTCAGGTTTTGAGGGTTGCTGAATTTTGGGAAAAAATGGGTTGGCTAAATCCTGTGGTGGGGCCTGCCTGCCTCTTCTTTAGTGCATCTAACCTTTACCTCAGATCAGTAATTTCCAACACATCAAGAGCTGTTAACCTGAGTTTGTAGCATTCACTTAAAAACAAACCAACAACTTGTTTCATTGTAAGCTCTTTCAGCAGACTTCATTCATTTCATTAGCAGGGGATGTCTGGTGAGAGATCTGATAGACCCCAGGGCCAGGAGTAACATAATTACACCAATGGGTGCCATGTAGCTGTAACCCCAGGGACCGTCTTGGCCATGTTAGGTAGGGTACACATGAAAAGGCAGCCTTTGGCCAAAAGACCTTACAAACTTTTCACTACTTATTTGTTTTCATGCTGTTTAGTTTTTCTACATTCTTCTGTAAGCTATTCCTCATCCGTAATTTTCGCTACTGTGCAGCAATTTTCCCCTCTGCAGTGCCAGTCTCTTTCAGTGTGTCTCTAGTGCTCTCGTCAGCCTCTTCGCTCTGTCTTCCCCTTCCCCGTGCCGTGTCACCCCCCGTAGTCTAGTCAGATGTAAGCTGATCATAGAAATCTTTATGTTCCTTTGTTCGAAGCACCTCGGCAGAGTTCCTCGCTTCTTCTTTCTGCCTGACAATTACGTTCATGGCTTTGTCATCCCAGTCAGCGGGAGTACAAGAACTAGCAACATCCTGGCATCCTTTCTGAACGCACGCACTGGATAGCTTTTGCTGAATGCTGTTCTGTCACGATGTTCAAAGCAAACATCTACTGCAATGCAGCTGTTTGAGCTCTGCCTGCACTCGGTACTATTTTTGTTTGCAGTTCAATACATTTTTTTAAACCTCTTTTTGTAAACTCAGATACATGCTGCAAGCTGATAGCTATCCAGGGAGAAGCATAATCCCTAGGAGCTGGCTGCCTTGGCAAACATGCATAGGTTTTTCCGTGTGTCAACAGGCAGTTGTTCAAGAGGGGTTTGTTTCCTTAGTTTGTATTAGCCTGGCCCAACACTTGAATAATTTTTTCGTTTGCCCTCGCTTAAGGAGCCTGAATGAATGTCCAGAATGGTGAATTCGACAACTGTGGATCCGTGCAGTCCCAGGTCAGATGACTTAGTTATTTAACATTTTATGCTCTATTAGGATTATGTTAGAATACTAATATTTCCAGGGCCAGGATCATGCAATTGATATTACTCACACGAGCAGTTCCATATTCACTAAACCCAGGTGTTGACATCCTGGAGACAGTCTTTTGCCTATCTTCATCAGCTCTTATTTCCTATTCCTCTGCCACAGTGCATTCCTACAAGAGCTTACCTCCACGTCCTCAGGAGAAATGCTACTACTCTACTGATTTTCCCAATCACGATCACTTCAAATTAAAGCATCTTGCTATATGCAGACCCAGGGTCTCATCTGTAATTATCCTGCAAATCCACAGTTTATTCTGTAATTAACTTGTAACTATTTGGCTCCTACAGTGTACAAGTAGTTCAGTTCTTTATGTAAAATGGTCTGCTGATTTGTGAATGGTTTAAAATATTTTTCTTTGGGAATATTTTTTGTTTTATCGTTACAATACTGAGAGAAGTGGAAGGTGCTTTTGATGTCTTAGCCAAGTTATAAACACTGGAAGATTAGAGTTCTCCACCTCTCAAAGAATGAGACCTGTTACAGTGGGTCTTGTCACATCACGTCTGGACCTCTTTTTCTGAACCACAGTAGCTGTTAGAGTGTTTAAAACACTTTGATAGTGTGATTATGAATGTGTGCTGCAGTCTGGCATGGAATGATTACACATTTGATGTCTGGACTTCTTCCATTCAGGTATGTACTAGTGATGCGGGCTATCATTTGAGTCTTTGAAAGTATCAGTACTAACATAAATATTATGATATAACCAAGCATTGTAATACTAGCATACCTTTTTTAACTTCTGGGGCGTTTTCGGAGGCTGTGGGTCTTCCCTCCCTCCCTGCTACAGTAATGTCTCATCTGCAGCTGATGAGAAATTGTGGGAACTAAGACTTCACCTCAAGATGCAGTGCCAAGGCTCCACACTAAGTTATATTTTATTCTACTTATTAGAGCTGCTTCCTGCGCCCGGTCCCCTTTAGGGTCAGCCATGCGCAGCGCGCTCTGCTGCATTCTGTATGTTGCTGGGAAGAGTGCGGGAAGTTGCAGATCACAAGAGGGGAAAATGTGAGCAGCTCACAAAGTGCAGCGGTCCTTTGATGTACAACAGAGGCAGAACATCCTGCTGGCCAGCATTAAGAAGCACAGGTGAAGGGAGGCAGCTCACAAGTTTGAAAGGCTTCCTCTGCAAGGAGAGGAAGAGCTTAGAGAGGGAAAAGAGGTTTAGGGTTTTCATTTTAGGTTGGTTTGTTTGTTTTTTTGTTGAGGGGAGAGGAGTGAATAAGAGTAAAGGAGTGTTTCTCTTGAAGGGTCTAGAGTGCCCTGTACTCCTGCCTAAAGAAGGCCAAATGGTTTTCTCGTGTTGACTTTAAGTAAAGTGGAGTTGATCTGATCACTTGCTTTTGGTGAAAAAGGAGACAGCTGGGGACTTTTCAATTAAAGTAGCTGTGGTCCTCACTGAACTGACTGGTAGGAGGCATGGACAACACATCCCTACTGCCATCTCCTTTCTTTCCTGGCTGTTCCCACAGGCCGTGCAGGTGGCATCCTCCTACCAGTGGGAAGAAATGTACAGAAAGGAAGGTGGAGGTAGGACCTGGGCCAGGAGCCTCAGATAGCCCAAGCCTCATCTCATGGAGAGTATCTCTGCCTGACAACTTTGAAGTAGCACTACTGTGATAGTAGCATGCCACCTCTCTCTTGAACACGGCTATTTTGATAGCTTTTGACTGTGTTTGCAAAGCTCTCGTATCTTAAAGAGCACAAACATCTAGTTTGTCCCTTTGTTTTTCCCTTAGTACTCACAGTTTGCTCTGGGCACTTGCAGCATTTAGGAAGAATATCAGTCTGATTTGTTGCCTGCAAGAGGGTCTAATTAAAATGAGAGAGCAGGATGGGAACTGATGACACACCGTGCAGCTGAGCTGCTCCCAAAGCTGAACATGGCAGCTGCGGTTTTCGTCATTTGCAAAGCCTCAGCCAACACGTTGGCCTGCAGAGTTAAAATAAACGTCTAATTACGTTGTTTAATTATTTCGGTTCCAAATTCATGCTTGCAAAGTATTGCAAAAGATAGGAGAGAATCACTGAGAGTGCCATGACCGCGGCTGTGGCCTGCCAATAAATCAGAGATCGCGATGCTTTTTCTGAGCCCGGTTCCTCCCTTCCCCCTGCCAGGCGGTCAGGCTGCAGGAGAAGGTGTGTGTGTGCTTGAACCAGTCTCCAGCCCTCTCCCCTCCCGTCACTTGGCACTGACTCACAGCACCGTTTTTCAGGACGACGCTAATTAGCTGCCGAGCAGTGAGATACTGCAAACACAGAAAAGACAGGAAAAGACTTCAAAGATGTTTACCGTTTTCTTTTTTAAAAGAAAAATCATATTGTGAAAGCAATAAAAGAAATATCACTGCTGCCCTGATCCAGCAATTTGTTGTGTGCAGGGAGACGTTGCTCCAGGTTATTCTGGGCAGGGGAGGTTATGGCTTTCTTCTTTGCTTTCCATAGAGTAGTTATTCCCAAGGAGAGGGAGTGAATGTGGATTGCCGTATTAAGTCTGGTGGCTAAACGTGGACGGGGTGGCAGTAGCGTGCCAGGTAGAGGAAAATCGCTGCAGCAAGAGGGACTGAGGTCCCCACATCAGAGCAGCCTCTTGGGAGGTGAAATGTGTTAGGTCTAAGTCCAGTTTGGGGCATGGGGGCCAAGTGGAGACCTTTTCACCCACAGCTTAAGCAAATGCTCTTGATTAAAGTGATGAGGATGATTAGGTGCTTAAGACTCTCTGCAGCTTCAGCCCATACCCACAAAATTATTTGCCAGTATAAAGAGATTAATGCTATCTAGATTAATGACTCCACTCTGTTTGTACAAAGGTTGGATGTCAGTTAAGCTGTTTGTGAATCAACTGTTCATCTAAATTATCTTTACCAAGAGCACTGGGAATGAGGTGACTTTTCACACATGAATGGTTCCCAGTGATCATGCATATTCACTTAAGCAGCGGCCCACTACAGCTGTAATGTCTTATTCTTAATTTGCCATTCTTCAAATAGCTCAATAGCAGATGGATGTTGAAGATGTTGTCAAAAAGTAGGAAAAAAAGTCTTTAAGAAAGACTTTTTATTTTCATCTAAGTCTGCTTCTTTCTTCTTTTCCTGATGCTAAGGGTCTTCCTTTCCCCACTCAGGGAAATTCTGTACCACATGAATGAAGATTACTAAAATAAATTACTAAATTACTAAAATAGTCAGTGCCTCCCTTACTATTAATTTTTATGATGGAGGAGACGTCTGAAGTGTTCAGGGAATACTTAGAGTCAACAGTTTGCAGTCATCAAACTCATGATTGATGCACAACACATTGTGCCTGCAGGTGATGAACTTGGTGAGCTCTCTTGCGAGCATAGTTTTGTTTTCCCACAAAATGAATCTCACGTTTCTCATATCTATACTGAGATCTTCTCTGTTCCAAAGTAGAAGTAGTAAGAGGGGAAAATGAATCCTAGAGCAGTGAGAAGTCAGGCCTATTCAGAATCCAAAGTTTTGGCTTTTTTTTTTAGTGATACACATTTTGCACTGCAAAGGGATTTACTGTAATAACAGTCATTAATTATTGCAAAGAGAAACTGGCTGTAGAGGAAAAAGAATTGTCCCCAGAGTTTAGTGTCAGTTTGCTGATGATCTCTCTTCAGCTAATGTAATATTGGTACTACAAACAATGACTGCATACCATAAAACAACTGGAAAGCCAATCGATTTCTTAATACTTCTTTTGGAGCATGTGGTCAGCTGTACCCTCATTTTTCCAGTCAAGGCTTTCTGATTTTAACTCTCTGTTTCTTCCCCAAACTGTTGCTTTTTGTAATTGCTCTTACCTTTCTCTCAATAATACGCTTCAAATCTCTCAAATCCCTGGAGCTATTGATGCAATATTTTAAGATGTCACAAAGCTCTGCCACTTGGTAATTCATTTATGGGTCAGGCAAACCAGGGCTACGTGCAGCCTTGGGACGTGCAGTGCTTGTTATTAGGGTCCATGTTGGAGTTTTTGCTTTTCTTGCTGCTAGCTACCGTGACTGTCTTCATTACATATCTGCTACTTTTTGTCATAGGAAGGGATGAGTGGCTTCTCAATGAACGTTTCTAAACAAAACGCGGAAATGTGTCATGATCTAATTATTCAAGAGAGTCCTAAAAGGTTAGTGTGGAAATAATCAGGAGACAAAACGGGGGGGGGGGGGGGGGGGGG
>VFFE01007212.1:635229-702237 GCA_008921705.1 Burhinus oedicnemus
GGGGAAAGTCATTCCCTGCCAACAAAGTGTTGCAATAATAAGGAATACTGGAAGTTTACATTAACTCCTTGGCAATAAAAAAATCCTTCATATAGTGAGCTGCTCTGTTTGACCTGTTACTGCATACCAAGAGTAACATCACTCAAAGGCTAAAACATATTTTTCTCTACATGCATTTTTCAAGAACATTTGGATTGTTAAATCAAAGCTTTTTACCCAAGTATTTAAACTTAGAGCTTTGCAAAAAATTTTCTGGAAAGCCTACATAGAAGAAAAGGTAAGTTTTGTTTCTTTTGTTCTAGTCTGATCCTGTGGGGGGCTTTAACGTGATGATTACATAGAAATCTCAGTACCCCTCTGACAGTGGTAAGAATTTAAATGAAAAATTTTTATTTCGCTTAACCTGGAGATAAGTTAGAATTTGATAAAATGCACAACTTAAAGCAAAATGAAATTACACTTTTTTAGCTGCCCTTGGTTTTCTAAACCTTGCTGGTCCTTTTCCTTGGTTTTTAAATTTTTTTGCCCGTGCACATGTGTGAGTAGTATTTTATTCTCACAGATATTTCAGGATTTATTCAGGTCATTTGTTTAAACTGTGCAATCCATAAATTTATAGGTGATCACTAGCCTTTAGCTAGCTATCAGCCACAGCTCCTTTTTGTCTTGGACATTATTTTCATATCATCCAAAGTAAATCTAAAATAGTATTTTATTTTCTGTGCCTTTTTGTATGTGTTTTCAACAAAAGGAGCTAAAACAATTCCTAGATTTTGTGGTGAGGGCAGAATCAGTGCAATTACTCAGTTATAGAAAGATATTAAAATATACTATGATAGCTTCTGCTCATTAAAATCCCTGATCTGATCTCTGGTTCATAAACAGTTGAAGTGGACCAAAAAAAATGTTAACCTTACATTTCCAAATGTGAATTGCCACCTGGGCAGGCAGAGGAAGGTCATTAATCAATACACCCCATGCTGGTCGTCTGCTGGTGGGACAGCTTCCCATCTCTGTTGGTGAGAATGCACTTCCTTACTTTGGAAGGCTTGGATTTACCCCTGCCCACTGTAAATTAAAAGGACCAGAGGCAGCACAAGGCTGGTGTAGTAGGGTGTGATGCCGTGATGCATAACTACTGCTTAAAAGACAGGGTGTTTACCAGGGTGCAGTTCATGTCTCTGCTCTATAAATGCATGTTGCTTATCAGATGCAATAAGCACGAGGCCATTAGACCTGAGATTTCATTCTGCCACAGGGCCCAGAAGGGTAACCACGCTTCCCCGTGACAGCCATCTGCTTTCACCCTCAAATGTTTGTGCAAGGGAGGACTACAGCTAAGCTCGCACAGTGCATACATTGAAAAAATACTGCATCAAAACCCATGTCAGCATCAAGTCTTTAAGCTGAATAGTATCCTGGATTTTCAAACACCTTGTTAAGCTATGGATGTATTCACGTTCTTGCAATTCAAGAGCAGCGCAACCTTGACAGCATGACAATGGAGCGTCCTGCAAGCGTCAAAACAGCAGCAGGTGAGATTTTCGAGGCAAGTACAGAATTAAGCTGGTAAAAGGGACAGCTTTCTGCATCACAATCCGTGCTTGAAAATGGTGTGGATCATTTTTTTCTTTTGGAAGAGGCTGCAGTAAAGTGGGAATAGAGAAAGAAAGGAAAAAACAGAATGCAGTATATGCAGGCTTCTTTTATGCCAGCCTGTTAATGCTTGTTTCCCTTAATACAGCTTTTCTGCTCTTAAAATAAAATTAAAAAACCCTCTCCTACTTCGTGAAAAATTGAAAAGACTGAAATGGAGACTTCTGAGTTCTTGCAAGATCTTCGTATCCAGAGCATCTCTGAAGTGTCTGGTACTTCAATAAAACCTTAAGCTACCCTGCATCGTTTCTGTACCAGTTTTCAGAATTGCCCTCATGGGGATGGTCACTGGCTCTCCTGGCTCAGCATACCATCCAATTGCTGAGTATCTTTCAACCTTAAGTGTGACTTTACACACCTAAATCAAGTGCTCTGCAAATGAGATCATAGAATCATAGAATGGCTTAGGTTGGAAAGGACCTTAAAGATCATCTAGTTTCAACCCCTCTGCCATGGGCAAGGACACCTCCCACTAGACCTGGTTGCTCAAAGCCCCATCCAACCTGGCCTTGAACACTTCCAGGGATGGGGCATCCACAGCTTCCCTGGGCAACCTGTTCCAGTGCCTCACTGCCCTCACAGTAAAGAATTTCTTCCTGAGATCTAATCTAAATCTACCCTCTTCTAGTTTGAAGCCATTACCCCTCATCCTATCACTACATGCCCTTGTCAAAAGTCCCTCTCCTCTTGTAGGCCCCCTTCAGGTACTGGAAGGCTGCTATAAAGTCTCCCCGGAGCCTTCTCTTCTCCAGGCTCAACAACCCCAACTCTCTCAGCCTGTCCTCATAGCAGAGGCACTCTAACCCTCTGATCATCTTTGTGGCCCTCCTCTGGACCTGCTCCAACAGGTCCATGCCCTTCTTATGTTGGGGGCTCCAGAGCTGGACACAGTACTCCAGGTGGGGTCTCATGAGAGCAGAGTAGAGGGGCAGAATCACCTCCCTCAACCTGCTGGCCACGCTTCTTTTGATGCAGCCCAAGATGCTGTTGGCCTTCTGGGCTGTGAGCGCACATTGCTGGGTCATATTGAGCCTCTCATCTACCAACACCTCCAGGTCCCTCTCCTCAGTGCTGCTCTCGATCCACTCTCTGCGCAGCCTATATTTGTGCATGGGATTGCCCCGATGCAGGTGCAGGACCTCGCACTTGGCCTTGCTGAACTTCATGAGGTTGGCACGGGCCCACCTCTCGAGCCTGTCCAGGTCCCTCAGGATGGCATCCCTTCCCTCCAGCGTGTCAACCGCTCCACATAGCTCGGTGTCATCAGCAAACTTGCTGAGGGTGCACTCAGTCCCTACATCCATGTCACCAACAAAGATGTTAAATAGTACCGGTCCCAGTACTGACCCCTGAGGAATGCTACTTGTCACTGCTCACCACTTGGACATCGACCCGTTGACTACAACTCTTTGAGTGTAGCCATCCAGCCAATTCCTTATCCACCGAGTGGTCCATGCATCAAATCCATGTCTCTCCAATTTAGAGACCAGGATATCATGCAGGACAGTGTCAGATGCCTTGCACATGTCCAGGTAGATGACATCTGTTGCTCTCAGTGCTTAGCTAAAATCCAGGCAGGAGGCTGCCATTGGTGGATGCAGTATTTCTCCTTGAAATCTGTCGCCCTCTTCAAAGAGAAATTGCCACACATCTCCCATCTTCTCGAGGCTTTACTTATCCACAGAGGTAATTGGGCCAATCTCAACTTTATCTTTCAACTTAAACTCATGTGAGAGTGGCTTTAGATATTTCTGTCTTAGGTTTCTAAACTAAAGAAAAAATAGTTGGGAGCGCCAGCATGGCAGCTGCAAGATGTGCAGTGTGTCACTGTGAAGGCTGGGTAACTTTACAGTGGGGATGCCAGTACCTGCTTGGGTCTAGATGCAATAGGGACTTACTTGCCTAGAAATGAGGCTTTGCAGCACCTAGCTTGACCCTAGAAACCAGGAAGAACTCTTGAAGAGATCAGCCTACTTGGATAAAGAAGAATCTGGGTATAGCAGCAAACTTCAGAAATGCCACTATCTTGATTTTTATCTTATTTTAATGGCAGCCAGACTTAAATGCATGAAATTTTGGACAAAATTTGAGTGTAATTACTAATACCCCCTATAAATTTTCTAAATACATGGCTGAGAAATTCTAACTAAATATTTTCAATTTATTTTTTTCAGAATTTGATGCCCTTGGGTATTTTTACTTAGGAACATTTTTCATTCTTCAATACTCAGTAAAGCCATGACCAAGGTGCACAGTATAGCTTTGAACAGTCTATTTAGCAAGTTTTCTCTTTCAAGGTTCAGAGCCTTAAATTATGGATGAACTGTCGGAAATTACACATAAGCCTTCTGCAGAATGCCTGCCTTTATGAACTCCTCCTAGTTTATGTTTCTTTAAGATTATTTGTTATTTAAAACATAGCTTGTCTTGTTTTATTTAGATGCTTGAATTGTATGTTAAAGTAGCAATAACACACTTCAGGTAATTCATTTCCAGTCGAGCTTCACTCTGCTTAAGTGCTTAAAAAGCCATTTGGCTTTCTGTCTTGTACCTTTTAATGCCCCCCGCCGTCTGCAATAACTGTTCAAGAAATTCACTGCTTGTCATGGCCTATTGCTTTAATTTAAAAAGCTAAATTTGGAGACTCCACATGCTCTGCTTTCAGCTTTTCCAATGTAAAGCTGTCCTACTATGGGAAATTGGCAATGGAATTCACCACCCCTGAAAAAACCTCAGCATTAATATAGTGGGAACAGAGAGGAAAAATACTTTGGCTGTGTCATACTTGGTGAAATGTAGTGTAGATATAAATTTGAAACCTGCCAAGGCTTCTAAAAATCCCAGCTGTCTTAAAGCAATCTCTACCTTGGGGGATTGAATGCACCATGGAGACCTTCAGGTGGCATGTGACGCTGCAGCACCAAGCAGAGATAGTCACACGAGTCAGGAGGCAATACAGGAATACCATCAAAGCAGCATTCCTGCGCCAATGCAGTTACTGCCTGAATTTCTTCCTGTCTGGAGTGTCTGGCTTGTGTTGCATGGTACTCCTGGCTTTTGGAGATAGCTTTTGGGGAGACACGTCCAGTGTCTGTGATGTAGACACAGTGATTAAAGAGCATCTGAAGTCTCACTGTAGCATTTTACCTTCGAGACAGCCCCTAAATCCCTTTTTGTTTGACTAGAGGAGCGTGTGTGGTGCCTAAAATTCTGAGAAGAATGACAGTCAACAAAGTGTCCCGTCCAGCAGTGGGCATGGAAGGTCTCATTTCTCCTGTCTAAGCCTCTACCTTATCTGCCATCAGAAAGCGATATATTTAAGTCAAGAGCTGATGCATACTACAGAGGAAAACTGGTTGGTAGAAAAGCACATAAAACCCAAGGGTGGACACAGTTGATATCTAAAGGGTGGTAAGCAAGTCAATAAGAGCTTCCCCCACAACACTGTGAACTGACTCTAGGTAGCACAGATCGGTGAGTTGATGAAGCTAGATTATCACACCTGTGGCTCAGCCTAGTTTTATCACTGCTTAATCTTGGCAGATCAGCTTCCGATCCATTTGAAGGGCAACTTCCCTCCCACCATCCTCCCAAGCACCGCATAGGCATAAGTTTATGTACAAAACCCAAAATGTGGGCATTTTTAGGGTGCGCTTAATGGAAAGGATGCAGTCCCTTGTCATAACATGATAAAACCTGTTTCTGGGAAAAGAGGTCGGTTTGCATGTAAAGGTTTGGGCACATCATTAGAATGAAGGAAGTCTAGGTTAAATACTTTCAGAAGATCTGTCCTGTCCCAGGGGAACGTAGTCCAGTGCCACAGAGTGTCGGGTAAGATGTTGCCTCTGTTTGAGCTGTACCATCGTGTAGGCACAAATTAAAGGTTCATGGATGCCAGAGAAGAAAGGAGGATATAGTTTGGCTTTTGCTGTATCTACTTAATGTTTTGTGACTAGAAGCAAGCTGGCTTTCTCCAAGCTTCAAGCTGGCTGAATGTGAACCAGCTGAAGGTGAACCAGCTCTAGGCAAAAGCTGTGTAGCTCCAGATAGCACATTGCTAACCCTAGGCTAATCAGTAATCTGAAAGGCAGGACTTATTAGGTTGGGCCCACTGCCGCTCTTACACAACTAGACAATATCCAACCCACTGACAGAGCAGGCAGGCTTACTGCTTAAAGAATAAGGGCACCCAGCTTTGAGGTGTCTGGAGAAGACCTTGGATTCCAGGCAGCAACCTCCAACTTATTTCTGGGTTTGTAGCTGTTCTCCTTCATCTGTGTCACACAAATTGTACCTAGTTTGGATTGATCACAGCATGATCAAAGCCACGCTGTGACAATAAGCAATTTGAGCTTCTCTTTGTGCTGTTCATGGTGAGACCACTACTAAGCTTTTGAGTATTTATAGCCTTATAACTTAGTCACTTATCTCTAGGTCACATCACATGCTGTACATTGACTGCAAATTGATTTTTGCTCATTGTGTAACCTTATATTTTTAAAATAAAGCTAATTCAGAATTATACTCAAAGCCTTATCTCTTCACTCAGAGGTAGCTCATAAACTATATCACCTTTTTTGTCTCGTAATCAGTTCAACACATAAAGCTGTTAAATATTTAGTAGACATTTTCATTTGCAGATTTTTTTTTCTTTTTAGAATTACATATTTTTGTAAAACAGTGAAAATCTTAATATGTAAAAGATTAATATGTGCTTTCTTTTCAGATGGTCTGAGTATTAACATTCCATAAATAGCCCAATTTTCCCTCTGCCTTGATAAGTAGTCAAATACTTCCACTAAGGACATTTTTATTTTATCATCTAGAATGTGAACAAATTTAAATTTAACTGGCAATTATTGGTGGTGAATGGAAGTTAAATATATGAGTGTTTTTCTAATTTAGTTTGGTTAATCTCATCTTCAGTGCTACTAAGTAATTGCTTGAGCAGACATCAAGACAAAAGGCTTGTGACAGGCTCAGAGGCTTATACATTGCTCTGATCTACTGATTTATGCTGCGTCAGCATCATTCACGAAGAACCAAGAAGAGATTCCAGCCTCTGATCTCAGGAACTTTAAAATTCTTTTTATTTGCATTAAGGAACTCTAAGAAATATATAAATGCAAATATATCCTCACTGTGGAATTTCTGTGTGTTCAGCAGCTGAAATGTCACCATGTGACATCTTAAAAATCATATGTAATTCCAGACATACACATTCCCCATGAGGCCATATCTCATTTATGTTATATAGACTAAAGTCTCAGGATCTATGCAACCATTGAAACCATCTTCTGATCTTCAGTTCATTTGTTGATGCTGCTTTTTTATCCTGATGCTTGACTAAGGTAGCAAGCTCCCAGATTCAGGGAACCTGTTTCTGCAGTTCCAAGAAAGGTACTTATGGAGTCAAACCTCAAAGTTCAAAAAGTGACAATGGATAAGAGTGGAGTCCCTACCAGCTGGTATTTTAGGCATGCCACAGATAATTACAAATAAAAGCAGGACTAATAAATATTTGTACCAGTGGAACCCATCCTGGAGTGGGACTGTGTTGTGCCAGGCTATGCAAACACAAAGCTTCTTTCTCTATAGCTGTACTAACTGGATAAAGAGATGCTGTTTGGGTGGTCCAGCTGATATAATAACTTTTCAGAGATTTAATAAGGGAACTAAACCAAAAAGTTGGCTCTCCTAGTTCTATTAGATTCTTAAATCCATTTAGGTATAAGAAGAGATTAGTAGCACCACTCTGTGAGACAGTGGTCAGACTTCATCTCTTGGAACGATCATTTGATTTTGGTCACCTACATTGAGGAAAGCTGAATTTGAAGCATAGCTGATGCAGAGTAAGACTACTAGTGTAGCCAGGGGAATAGGAGACCTTTTTATGACAGAAGCTCTGCTGGTGTGGCGCTGCCAGATTAAAGCTGAAAGATGACAGCTATCTGATAATTTAATTAGTGTCTAATACATTGGAGATTAAATACCAGGTGAAGGAGAAGGTAAGTGACTGATGATCCTTGTCATTCACTTTATCCCGAGTTTGATAACTTTTCATTCTTTTTTTCATCATTCCAATTCAATGACTGTTCCTAAGGTCAAAAGGTAGTAGAGAGTAGCTTCCTTTAAACTTATCTGAATTCAACAAAATCAGACAAATAGCCAGTAAATAATAGTATTATTTATTTACTTATTCCTTGAAATATATAGAGCTGTTTTCTTTCTCCATTGTGTGTGAAAAAAGTCAAATGGATTTCAAACACTATTACATTGCAGTTTGATTGTTGCTTACACTAGGGGCACTAATTTACACTTGCATTGAACAGATGGAAATAGTACAGAAGACTACCTGTGAAAAGCCAGCTGCTCATACTTTTCTTATTCCAGAGAAGCAATACCCTAATCTCCTTTTAATGAGTTTACACCTAAGGAAAGTAACACTCCTCTAAATATCAAACTATGAATAAAAATCTATTATTTTCTATACTTGATAAATATATTTTTCAGATTGAAATAATGAGACAATCAGGAAATTGGTCATTTATTGCTCCTGTGACTCCAAGCTAATTAAAGTTAGTCAAAGAAGCTGTAATGGGCAGTCTTAGGGTTCGTTCTGAAACTGTATTTTTCTAACGTATACTTTCCTCAAATCTCTTTTCATACCATTTGACTGTGTTTAATTTAGTTCAAATATACAGTCATGTTATATTGCTCAGAAGGATACAGGACTAATCCTGATAGATGCAGATCTACATTCCTAGCTAGATGTGTTTCTTCTCTAAGTTTTGGTGATGCACCTCCATTCTGAGCGCTTGGCTTTCTTCCTGAGATAATACCATTCATGGTTTCCTGAGAATTTGGATGAAATGACCCAGGGTTTTGTCAAGAGGATTAAGATGAGATCTAGTGAGGCATCCACATTAAAAACAGCAATGTAAAACATCCCTGCTCTGGCAGCCACCTAAGCCAGGACAGCTCCAAAACTCATGCAGCATCTGTAACTAGGTCACAAAATTTTTCTTTATAGGAAAATTTTTATAGATTTGCCATTATAGGGTAATTCAGAGGCTTCCTTGTTTAAACAAAAGCTACCCTACTAATCTGAGCTTCACTGTGGTCTACATGTGAGATAGAGCAGTTTAACCTCTGTCAGTCTCTGGAGGGGACCACGACCTTAGTTTAAACCCTTGTACGGTGGAGACAATGATTTTCTTACCTGAAGTAATTTCTTGTCGAGAATCTCCAAATTTTAAACAAGACACATAATCGGAAGGTAATGGAATTTCTATCTCAGATATGCTTCTTCTTAAGGCAATGAAGGTCACCTCTAAATCCTTTAGCCATGTCTCCTGAGATGTGTAGGTGCAAATGTTATTTGTCTTAACATAAACCACCAGAAAATTAACTTTCAACATCGTGTTTGAATAGTGAGATGGTGTATATATAGTGTATCAGTCTAAGCAGACACTCCAGCTGTGGTCCAGTGTAAGAAATGATCTGGGGAAAGAATGTCTATGGTCACTTGGACTGACAGTCTGGCAGTGACCGAGCAGTTTCCTTACCGCAGGAGCTGTCTTTCTGAAGACTGCTAATGGTAAAAGAAAATGACTTCTTTAATTACTATTTAAGTGTAAGGACCCTTTAAAATCATTAATTAAGTTTAAAAGACAGTTTGGAGAGTGGACAGACCTTTGTGTAAAAGATAAACTTGTTTGCACTTATTTGAAACAGAAGTTTAATTGATTTTAAACCTTGTTAAAAGTAAAGGATATTTTACAAAAAGGATCAATGAAGGAAAAAGTAAGCTTTGAAGATGCTGTAAAAATTCTCTGCTGTAAAAAATAAAGCCATTTAGAAAAATACTGGATATGTATGAAGCCAACTACATATTCACAAGCTGAGGCTGAACTAAAAACATTGTGTGAAGGTGCTGAATCAATAAAGGAATGACAGCAGCTAATTTCAAGTCCAGCCAAGCATGAAAATCTTCGTGTTTTGTTTTGTTTGTCATCTTTTCCTCTTTTCAGAGCTGTTGAAAGGGTAGACTTATGAAGCCATCTTTATTATACTAGCAGCTCCTTACTACCCCTGCCTCAGTTTTATAATGTTGTGCATAGACTCTTGCTATATCCAAGACTGCCAAAAAAAAGGGCATAAGAAGCTACAATATAGCTTAATAGCTGCCCACTTTATCGCTATCTTGCACTATATTGACATCACAGAAACATGACCTCACAGAACACCCAGATGGCAATAACCTCAAGAACAAGAAAGTACTTTTGTTCTGATAAACTCTAAGTTACCACGTCTACCGGCTTTGTATAAAGATGTATATGTCTATGAAAAAAACCCAACCCAAAACAACCCCAAATGACCCCACAGTAAGTTTTAAATCCAAATTCCTTCTCAAGGGATTCTTTTTTCCTTTTTATGCTGAGGAAGTTAACCAATACAGTGGAATTTAATGAAATTTTGCTAATATTGATATAGCTTTTTCTAGCAAAACTAAGTTCTCCAGCAAATATTAGGCAGTGCTAGCGAGGATTTCGGTTTCGAATACAAATCTAAATTCTTTATCTCAGACTTCTCATTTAGCAAATAGTGACTATATCCAATTGTGTACTGAGTACTATTCCCATTTTTCTAACTCTGTCTAACACATTACAGGAGTGGAGACTTTCTTCTCCCTCCCCCTTCCAAAACAATTATTTTCTGTCTAGTTTTGGAAATGGCACTTATGTTGGGAGACCAAGAACTCACCCCCCATCCTGCACTTGCTCACGTTCATCCCTGTTTGACTTCATGGTAGGGATTCTGTTACCTGCACATAAGTGCCTACAACCACTTTAGAGGTTTTAAACACCCTGTTGGCCCCTGGTTGCCTCTTGTCAAAATGGTGGGGCTGTATGGTAAATCCTGGACCGTATCTGCCAGCCCTGTGCAGTTTACCTGGACTTTAGTAAAGCCTTTGAAATCATTTCTCACAGCATTGTCCTGGAGAAAGTGGCTACTCATGGCTTGGATGGGTATACTCTTCGCTGGGTAAAAAACTGGCTGGAAGGCTGAACCCAAAGAGTGGTGGTGAATGGAGTTAAATCCAGTTGGCAGACAGTCACAAGTGGTGTTCCCCAGGGCTCAGTACTGGGGCTGGCTCTGTTTAATATCTTTACCAACGACCTGGACGAGGGGATGGAGTGCATTCCTAGTAAGTCTGCAGATGACACTAAGTTATCCAGAACTGTTGACCTGCTTGAGGGTAGGAAGGTTCTATAGAGGGATCTGGACAGGCTGGATCGATGGGCCGAGGCCACCTGTATGAGGTTCAACAAGGCCAAGGACTGGGTTCTGCACTTGGGTCACAACAATCCCCTGCAGCGTCACAGGCTTGGGGAAGAGTAGCTGGAAAGCTGCCTGGCAGAAAAGGACCCGCGGATGGTGGTCGACAGCTGGCTGAATATGAGCCGGCAGTGTGCCCAGGTGGCCAAGAAGGCCAACAGCATCCTGGCCTGTATCAGGAATAGTGTGGCCAGCAGGACTAGGGCAGTGATCATCCCCCTGTACTCGGCACTGGTGAGGCCCCACCTCGAATACTGTGTCCAGTTTTGGGCCCCTCACTCCAAGAAAGACATTGAAGTGCTGGAGTGTGTCCAGAGAAGGGCAACAAAGCTGGTGAGGGGTCTAGAGCACAAGTCTTATGAAGGGTGGCTGAAGGAAATGGGATTGTTTAGCCTGGAGAAGCAAAGGCCTTATCGCTCTCTACAACTATGTGAAAGGAGGTTGTAGAGAGGTGGGGGTTGGTCTCTTCTCCCAAGCAAGAAGCAATAGGACAAGAGGAAACGGCCTCAAGTTGTGCCAGGGGAGGTTTAGATTGGATATTAGTAAAAATTTCTTCACCAAAAGGGTTATCAAACATTGGAAGAAGCTGCCCAGGGAAGCAATTGAGTCACCATCCCTGGAGGTATTTAAAAGACGGGTAGATGTGGTGCTTAGGGACATAGTTTTGTGGTGGTTTTGGCAGTGTTAGGTTAACGGTTGGACTTGATGATCTTAAACGCCTTTTCCAACCCAAATCATTCTATGATTCTATGATTCTATGTCTCAGATACTGTGGCTTGTACTTCTCTTTCTTAATGGATGTATCATCTTGGAGAAGGTCACATTATCATAAGAGTCTCAGCTTTTAGTTGCCCCCTGTGTTTGAAATCTCTAGTGAGTAAATGATAAATTGAGAAGGAACCTTAGGTGCTTGTCTCTATGCTGGGGCCCACTTGCGCTCTGGGTGCTGCTCTGCAATGCAGCTGCCTTGGTGGGTGCTGGCTGGACTCACATACCTCAAAGCTCCTGAGACCTGACTCTTCACAGTTTGCAAGGTAAGTGAAGATACTCAGAGGGTACATTCTAGACAAATACACTTTCACTGTCCTTTATTGTTAGTGGTGTTTTACTGCTTACACATTTTAGCTGGTTTGTTATTTCAATTTGAATACAAAGTGTTTCATTTCAAGAACTTGCTCTCTGTTGACTTTTGTTGAGATAATTGTCTCCTCTTTTTTTAGTATTGCTGAGATTATAGATTTTTCAAATAGATCAAGTTTATCAGTGCCATATGGTTTCCTGATAAAGCGTCCTACCCTGAGGTAAGATATGCCTTCCTCCTGGCCACTGGGTATGGGAATAAGGTGAGAAGAATCAACTGGTTTTAATGAGGATGGCCATAACTAGACCAAAGACTATTCCTGTTGATTTCTGCTGTGTAGGATGTTTTAGGGTAGTATTCATTCCCATTTTCCTCCACAAGAAACAGATATTTGCTGATGAAGAAGCATGTGAGGAGAAAGGGGACCTGCGACTTGATTCTCCATTTCTTTGTATATCACTAACGCTCAAGCTGAGAATTTGCAGATGTGGAAGGCACCTGGTTTTTCAAAAGTTACTGGTCTTAATATGAGCTAACTGTGATGTTACTGGCCTTTGTTAACTGCTCCACTGGGGAAGTCACCATCCCTGTGCGCAGGAGAGGCACAGAGGAGGAGGTCAACCAGTCCCTCAGCAGCTCAGACCCTCGACTGCTGGTGGAGGAGGGGGAACGCTGGTGTTTGAAATGGGTGGCCTTAGATGTGGTGATCAGCTGTGCTAACAGTCCTCTCACCAGGGCAGGACAGAAGGAAAAGGGTCTGCATGTGCCAGTGATTTGTGTTAATCTGGTCCTGTTAGTGGGGCCTTTCGTGGTGCGAGCAGTTGTTGCTGTGCTCAGCAGCCTGCCATGCAATGCAGTTGCCTGTTTGCTAGCCCCTGTGATTAAATAACACTGTTTGATTTAGTAGCATTTAACGTTCATGCTGATAACAAGAGGTACAGGACAATTGAGAATTAAATTAAATTATCTGCAAACCCAATGACCCACTTTTTATTTTAAATAGAGCAGAAGTGTTTAAAATATACCATTTGTTCATTCGCCTCGCAGAAGGATGTGTCGGGAAGAAATGGTTATGCTGTGCATAATATTTTAACAAGGAAAAGCTAATATGATATGACAAATTATATGTAGAACTGCAATGATGAAATAATCGATCTTCTGGAGATTATTTTAATTGTTGCTTTTTGTCTTTCATATGCAAATAACAACTGCTGGTCTCATAAAGTATTTTATAGCTCAGAGGGGAACCTATTAGCTGCCTTGTTAGTAGCGTTCGGCAAAGTGTCATCTTCCCAATGCGGGAAATTTGTATAAGTAGAGTCTAGAAAAGAGATATCTGTTATCGCAGTTTAGGCTTCATATTCTTACTTAATTGAAATTCAGAACAACAGGTATAACAGCAGGTACAATTTAGATCTTGCTGTAGAAACAAATGTATTTCTAATTCACTAGGTAGAGAAAGCCTAATCCTAGGATAGGATGATGCCACCTATTTTATCAACATGTTCACTATCTGTGTCAATTTGTATGGAACATAATTACTATTGTTTCAAGTAATTGCAGCTATCAGTGAAGGCCTTTGAACAAGGGAGAGCATATTCAAAGACAATAACCTTTTCAGGAATTAATGGCACTATAATTTTCTTAAAATATCTTTTCTTTTTGTGCTTATACAACTGTCTATTACTCTGGCTAATATGCATGTATCACATGCTGGTCTGAAAAACTCTTTTTTCCTATTTTCTTGATTTGCTAAAAAATAAAGAACTTAGCTAACAAGGGAAAATGATTTTTTAAGAGGACACTTCTACAAACAGCAAAGTGTCGCCTTAGTTTTCTCATGTTTCACAGTATTTATTTCTCATCAGCTACTTTCTTCCTTTTACTGCTGTGCAAGTAGACCATTTACAAATGAAAAAAAACTAGGAAAAATACCAAAAGGTCTAGCAGTAGTGTCTCCGCAACTCAGTTCCTATCAGCATTTATCATATCCTTTACTGTCTGTATCTTAATTGTCAGTCCAAGGTGGACCACTCAGCACTTAGACTACAGGCCTCCAAATTGAGCTGGCTAACCTTAAGTTTACCGTCAACAATGTTAACATATATATTAGTTATGCATGATACTGAGAAGGTGGTTTTTTTTAACAAAGGATAGGGAGGTTGAAGGTAAAGCAAAAGATAAGCTATTTTGTCTTTGTCTTGTCCTGAAACTCTGTTTTGTGATGCTTTTCCCAAAGGATGTAAAAATCTCCATAGAGTGCAGTGACTTTCTGCAATGACAGTTCAGTCATATTTTTGTCAGGTTTTATGGTGGCATTTCTCATGTCCAAGAACTAGCATGCTAAATTTCAATTTATTCCTCCAATAGTAAAGGATTTGTTGAGACAAGTCAGAAACCTTAGCTAAACTGATGACCGTACTTTCCCTGATGACCGTACTTTCCCTGTCTCGAATGTAAAGTAATAAAACTATTTTATTTTTGTTTGCTTTTTAGAATTTCAATAAAATATTGCTCATTGTTGAAACCCATGAAACACGTTTTTTGTGTCTTGTATCTGGATTCTTTGGTGCAGATGGATTGAAATCACAACACTATCTTTCCCTTGGCACTTGCACATCTTTCTTTCTGGCCACCTATATTTACAAAACTTAGTATCTTCATGAAACTATTAAAAATACAAAGGTATAATTAAGAATACAAAGGTATTTAGAATATGTTTAAGGTGTTAAAGACAAGAAATGTCTTAACATCTTTATGGTATTTATGACAGTATGTTCAACTGTCAAATCTGTCTGATAAATAGCAATGGGTTCAAAAGAGGAAAAGCACACAGAGATACAGACAAACATGTAGGTATTCACACAGACTTGAATCCTTGGTGAATTTAAACCTCATTTCCTTGAGGCAAAGACCAAGTGTGGGTAATTTCAGCTTGTCAGTTAAATTGAGGAAAATCTATGATGAAGCTTAATATAGCCCTTTTACTTCAACATTAAGCCTGGCTATAAGTTCATCTGAAAAGGCTGAAAGTTGTAGCTTACAGGAGTAAAGGATGTACACGGTGTTCAGGGACATTAAATTGCATTTGTCTTTATTGGTTACTTTTTAGCTTGGGCTTCTGCTCAGTAAAACATGCTGTCAAAGCCGACTAATGCCACTGACATCATTTGTAGTGCAGAAGGACAGAAACTGAAAAGATAAGGTACTGCATTTACTTACTGATATTAAATGGTCAGTAGCTGATTATTCTAATACAGTCACATTCTTCAGGTGACCCTTCCCCAGGAGTCAGGGTATTTGATAACAGACTCCTCCATCTCTTGGGGGAGCGTCCTACTCATTAGAGAGGTAAAATGTACTGTGAAAGTTGATAGCCCTACATTTCCCTTGTTGGTCCTTGTGTAGCAGAGCACTTGCTCAGGGTGCTGAGGTGCTTGTGCCTACCAGCCCGGCAGGTGAGATTTTGACAGGGTGAGACTTGGCTTCGGAAACCCAGCTGTGCCTAGAAAGGGCATTTGGCACCTATGTTTATGCCCCTGGATCTTGTCCTTTTTACCTAAAGAAAAGAGCTAGATAGAGCTGTGAAGGGAGGTGCCGAAGGCAGCTGGCAGATATTTTGAGAAGCACAGCATCCGAACTGTTGGATGTGAGCCCTTCAATCCCTTCCTGGATTTGGGTCACAATTCATCTCCCGCTACTGTAAGATATAATTTCAGAGGGGGAGAAAAGCTACCATGTGTGCATATAGAGCCTGTGGGTGTCTTTAATCTTAGGAACTACTAAGTTTTGGGGCCTTGTAGCAAGCTGTTCATTAAACACTTGCAAATTGCAGTTCTTTTTTTTCCCATCTCTGATGTTTAATTCAATGACAGGTGGCAATAGAAATGTAAGGTATGTACCTTCTTGGCAGCCTTTTAGAGTTTCTGGTAGCTGTGGTGAGGTGGGAAGTGTTATCCACTGCCATGGCATGGCAGATTCATGCCCCTTATTAAACTCAACACTTCTGTGAAAATCCTATTTCTTTTCCCTAAGGGCTTGGGATTAGCTAGTCAAAGGAGGGTTAACATTGCTATATTTCTGCCTTCTCTTGGGGAAGAAATACTGTCTGGTGTGGGTGAAGAGGCGAACGTGCAAAATACTGATGTCTTGGACAGAGAACAAAGTGATTAGTTCCTCATTAAAGGGACAGAGAGAGATACTGTAACTATAGTAACCACTGCATATATGAACCTCTACCCACCTCATTGTAGCCCACTGAGTTACAACAAAGATTTCAAGCCATTGTTACTTGTTTGTACAGCTCTTCCTCTAACTGAAGAATAACATGATAAATACTTGTCAAATACGCATATATACATATGTATTTGTATATTCACACGCATACACAGAGAAACCTGAGTTTCTTTATGATTAGCTAGACAGATGGGTAAATCCACCCATATCAGTACCCATCAGTGGTATTTTTAATATTTTTTTCTTGATGACTAATGGAAAAGAAATGCCATGATGACTCAGGAACCATGTTAACATTTAAGAATATTTGTATCTGTGTGTATATTTTCATTCTCTGAAGCATTATATGTTTCATTTCAGCTGTTTCTTTCAATAAAATACCATTAACATTTAAAATTTGAGTAAGTGGAGTATGTCTTAGAAATCCTGTCGCCTGTATCAGAGCCAGTTTTCGACCTCTCTCAGGTCAGCAATGCCATTAACCTGTTCCACTGCACTCACTTCACACCCGGCTAACTGCATTAATGCACGATACTACTCACCTACTTGGAATGAAATGACTAACATTTAACCTACTGATATGATCAAGCACAAATCTGAAAGACAAATCACTGGCAAATATTCTCCCTTCTAACAAGGTCGTATTGAGGCTTACAATACTCATCGTCCTTGAGCTGCCCAAAATCTCCTGGTCTGTACTGAAATCAAAGGGCAAATGTGAGTTAAACCTAACGCCTTGGCAGCTATTTCCAAGTCCTATATTTTATGGCTTTTTAGCTAGGAATCCTGAGAGCTCCTAATCAGCAGAACTGAACATCTCTCTTTGGTTCAAAACACTGTTATTGCCAAAGAGCAATTATTGGTGATAACAAAACCACTTAGCTGTAGTATTTCCATCAGCATTAAGTAGATCAAATTTTAATCGAAGTCTGCCAAGAAAGATCCCTTTGCTCATGTCAGTGAGGTAGTATTATAGCAACTGAAATGCTAGAGAGGATATTTCTACACAATTTCTTTTACAACAGAGCAGTGAAAGCCCACCTGCCTCGTCTAACAATCATGCCCGGACTTCCAGTCACTGAAATGTGTGGGGTTTATGGGTCATGGGACCTACTCTGATAGCTTTTTTTGACTTTTAGGCTGGTTCAGTGGAAAGTGCAGATTTTTTTTTTGTACTCAAACAAGCTCCTGCATGTTTTCTGCCTGCTTTTAACTTTTAGAGTGAAAAAAATCCTTGCCCCTAAGTGAAATATCTCCATTAGTCTGAATACCAAGGCAAAATTTCAGTGAACCATGAGTGCCACTGAAATTTCTTCTGGTTGCAATAAGGCGCAGGATTTCTTCTTTCCTGAAGAAAAATCAGGCTCTTCAGGATCAGGACCTTCCTGACGTGGTTCCTGGGCATGGGCTGCTGCATAGGGCCGTGCAAGGAGTTATCCCGGGTCTCACAGAGGATACTGGCCACACCAACTCCTGGGACTTCCAATACGCTTTTCTTGCATGTCTCCTGTTCCGGGAGCATGTGGAGGCTGCAATTTCTGAGGTATCCAGAAAGCACATCATCTACAGTCATTTGCACACCGTAAGAGATAACTGATGCAGTTAACACAGAGGAAAACCTGCATGGGTGAAACCTGCCTCAGGTTCCTCATCAGGCTGGGGCTCTCTTAGGCATGGGTCAAGGTGCCCTTGGTTTCCCAGAGTCTCCTCGTAAGGCCGTTGCAGGCTCGTTCTCCTGTCTCAGTAACTTCTTCCCCAGAGACACTTCTCACCTAGGTGCGCAAGGACTCTGAACAGGAGGGCGCTGAGAGGTGACAAGTGAGGAGCCCCTGTCTGTCTTTCAATGCCACTTTGCAAAATGCTGTGAAAAGAATGTATGGTGCCTGCAATTATGTCTCGTCAGGGTACGTCAGAAACAATCAAAGAAGCCCTCAAAAGCTGTATTGCCCTAGGCTCTCACTACCAGTGACACAGAAAACTGGAATTTGTGACACACAGTTTTAATTTGTGGCTCAGAATACTGTTGATTTGTAACCTGTCAAAATTGTAAAACCACCTCATGTTTCTATTATATCTGCAGCACAGGATGTCAACAAAAGCATCTGGGGAGAGCTTTGTTTCTCTGTCACTTATTTATATAGATGTAGTGGTATTTTCAAGTGTCACATGAAGTACTAACAGGTATACTTGTTTCCTCTTTTGCCTTTGAAATGGAACAATATTTCCTGCTGTGTTTCAGAATACACAACAGACATCCCTTATTTTCTGCAATACTTTTCATAGAGAACTTCACTATATTTTCTTTTTTATACTACATGAATTTACTGATTCACTTCTTCCCCTTTCAGACGAGTCAATGGACAGATGAACACCTTGTATTCCACCTGAGATCATGCGTAGTGTCTTTTTCTCTGTGCATGTGAAGTCGTAGGGTGAAATTCCTTTTCTGTACAATATTCTGGCAGAGCTTTAAGTTTTGCATATCCCACCTGACACCAAAAACTGTTTTTATATTTGTGCAACTTCAGTCTCTTGAAACTGGGAATTGGGGCAGCGTTCATTGTGATTATGTGCATGTGCAAAATGAACACTTGGAGCAATGCTATTATGGAATCAGCTAGTCAATCCTGGCATTTATAGTTACATCTCTAGGGCTGAATCATACCACCTTTTTTCCATTAAAAATGAAAGTCTGCTGAATTTCAAACGTAGTTTTACTGTCTATATTCCACAACTTAATTAGACTTAAAGATTCTCATATAACTTGCTATTTACATCATCAAATAATCTTCAGAAATAAAGTCCTTTAAGTTTTGTTTCCCAGTCTCATTTTGTGTGAATTGCCTTTTTATTGTTTCCTTTTTTTTTTTTTTCCCTAGCCACAGTCCCTAGCTACACTCTTGCACCGTGCACTCGTTGCTCATTGCCAGACCAAACAGCATAGGGTGTGCGTGTTGGGACAGATAGGAGCTGTGAGGTTTGCCCTTGGGCCTGGTAAGGTCGTATTCTCAAGCTGAAAACACTCAATATAAGCTTAACTCCAAGACTTACACAGTGACAGACTGGAGTGATATGATTCACACCGCTACGTATGCACATGGGTGTTTGCATCTTGAGACCTGCAAGCACCTGGCCTGAGGAGTATTCAGAAAATGCATGTATGGATGGATGGATGGATGAATGGGTGAATGGGTGGATGGATGGGTGGATGGACAGACAGGTGGATTGACTGGGAAGGAAATGGACATATAGAGTAAACTGAGCGAAGAGGAGCTAATGCTGTGCTGACTGGACCGATTCTGCGTGGCACTTGAACGCTGGTGGGAAGTGGGAGTTTTGACATTGCTGCTCCACAAACCAAGCACAAATGCTAGAGGTTCCACTTCTGGCCTCTCCTAAGGAAAAGTAAGTTTGGAAAGGCATTAAAAATTTTATAATTTAAGAGTATTTTAAACCATCTATGGAGTGTCACTATACTTCTGAGAGGTGTACCATCCCTGAATAATCTAAAACATGGACCATTGATTGCCTTTTTTGTAGACGATTAATAATGTGCAGAGACAATTTCACCTTTTGGACAGTGTATTGTATTTGGTTCAGGTTAATAATGACTCAAAGTAATTAGTCTTGGTAGCCTATGTAAAATAAACTGGTTGTCTCAATCTCCAAAGGACATGTGGCACAATAACAGAGAAAATGCTTTTTACAGCAGTATCTTAAATCCTTTATCCAGGTTTCCCTAGCTTAAATGCTTCATTCAGCAGGCTGTATAAATAAGAAAACTTGTCCTTGGTTTCCCTTGAGCCAAGCACAATTCAGCCTCTAGTCCTTTATTTCTTCTCACCTCCAACCTCTTCTTTCAATAGTCTTTCAGAAAGCAATCAGTCAACCCTTACTCTTAAATAACCATCACATTCAGATGGGAACAAGAACCTAAAGGAGTCTAGAGTTTAAAATACTATTCAGGAGTCTCATTTTTTATACTGCAGGTACATAATTTGTGAGATGTTGAGGTGAATCTTAGCAGTAACTCCTTTCCAGAGTTATAACATTCCTCCAGACCTGTTCTCAAGCATATTTAGTGCCAATTTGGGATTCTTGCTGACTATTCCTCAAATCAGAACATCTTGTCTTTGCTTTACTCTCCTTAAGCTCCACTGTGGTCAGAGAACTTGAGTAGCTATGAAATGCTCTGGTTTTGCGTAGAATCATGGAAACTATTTTGAGCCTCGGCTGTTATTTGTGGTCCCTTTCCCCTGCTGGGGTGCTGCTCTGTTTGCCATCGCTGCAGTTTGGCTGCGTTCCCTAACTGCAAATGACCTCCACCACCTTCACCGCTTTTTGCCAGGTGGATGGCAGCACCCATTCACAGCCCAGACTCCGAGCTGTGCATTTCCACAATGTTTTTAGTATTCACTCTTTCCTCTCCCTTGCCAAAAGGTGTTGTATCTTTTCAGCCCACTGAACATTTTCAACTGGACATGACAGAAGAGTAGAGATCTCAGTGATATGAAATTGCTCCTAGTTTTGTAGGTGGCCGGTGAGAAGGGACAGATTTAGTGCTCTCTCCAACAGAAAGTCTGTAGCTTCTAAGCTCTAGACTTCTACTGTCTGTTTGGCTTACTGGTTGCCCAGTACAATGCGGGATAGCTCAGAAATCACATAAGCATGGGCTGCTTCTTTCTCCATATACACAAAACCAGATTTCATGAGTTTTCCTGCTCAGTAATGATTTGTTCTCCACTTGCAGCTTTTAGTTTTAGATGCCATTATATTAAACCAAATACAAAGCCTATGCTTAAACTACTAATGTAACTCAGAGCAAATTTTCTGGTAACTTTTTTTCTGAAGTCATGGAAATGTTCAGCTCAGATTGGCATAACAGTGAACAAGTATTAGCAGCAATGAAGGCAGAGTCAGGGAAAGCCTTGAGAAACATGGATTTCACAGCATGAAATCAGAATATACTAGGGGAAGAAAAAGCATTCACATCTGAAAAGAGGCTATAATGGGTTAAAATCAAATTTAAATGGAAATTTTGATGATTGAGAACTGGGACATGCGCCTATTTTGGAGGAGAAAAGAAAAAGAAGAAGTTTCACAGGAGGGGCTGTAAAGGTGGCAGAGGTTTATTAAAGAATGGTTTTAGAGAAAGCTGCTCTTGGATTTTAGTAGTATAACTACTGAGGCGACAACAATGATGGAATACTTTAAAATATATGGGAAGAGTCACAGTTTCACAGTTCCTAACTGGGTAGCAGTAAATACTATACTACCCAAAGCAGAAGCATACGCACTGTTTACCTGCATATGCTTTTTTCTTTTTTTAAAATATATATATCTCTCTATGAAAATGTAATATGCATTTATATATGCATATAATATGCATTTTTGGCTAAGCCACTAAACTGCACAGGTGCACCAGGCACCCAAGCTAAGGCAAAAAAGGTGAGTTTGAATCCACGATGGGAGGAATGCAAAAAGGGAAACCAGGATCTGCCATTTCCTTCTTTGCCCCAGCCCATTCGAACCACGCTGTGCAGGGTCCCCATTTGGGGGGCTCCATGCTGGGACTGTACTCACAAAACCCAGCTGAACATGTGTATGTCATGAAGGTTAACTGGCCATCTTAATCAAAGGTTGTGACTGGGAATTAAATGAGTAAATAGAAACACAATGTTCTTAAGCAGCAAGAGAAGGAATCATCATCCCCCAAGTAGATGAAGACTGTATCACTTTGGTTCTACTTTAATGCTCTATTTGTCTGGATCTGACTTGGCCTCAGGCACATGTTTCTGTGATACTTTCTGTATTAGAAGGTTTGCCTCATTTCACACATAAAAAAATTGGAAAATAATTTTAGGCCACATGTCCTTCTCTAGCTTTACTTACAGTTTATTTTTAGAGTTTATTTGGTACGATATGGTCTAAAGCATGCACTGTTTTGCCCCATGATATAAAATCACAGAATCATGGAATTTTCAGAGTTGGAAGGGGCCTCTAGAGATCATCTAGTCCAACTCCCCTGCTGACGCAGGAATGCCTACAGCACATTACTCAGGACTGCATTCAGGTGGGTCTTGAAAATCTCCAGAGAAGGGCACTCCACAACCTCCCTGGGCAGCCTGGTCCAGTGCTCTGGCACCCTCACCGTAAAGAAGTTTTTTTTCTTAGGTTTGAATGGAACTTCCTATGTTCCAACTTGTGCCCGTTGCCCCTCGTCCTGTCACTGGGAACCACTGAAAAGAGTCTGCCTCCATCCTCCTTCAACCCACCCTTTAGATACTTCTAAGCAAGAATAAGGTCTCCCCTCAGCCTCCTCTTTTCCAGGCTAAAGAGTCCCAGCTCTCTCAGCCTTTCCTCATAAGGGAGGTGCTCCAATCCCCCAGTCATCTTTGTTGCCCTACGCTGGACTGTCTCCAGAAGTTCCCTGTCCCGCTTGAGCTGGGGAGCCCAGAACTGGACACAGTATTCCAGTTGTGGCCTCACCAGTGCCGAGTAGAGGGGGAGAATGACCTCCTTCGACCTACTGGCCACACTCTTCCCTACGCAGCCCAGGATTCCATTGGCCTTCCTGGCGACAAGGGCACATTGCTGGCTCATGGATAGTTTACTATCTACCAGGACCCCCAGATCCTTCTCCTCAGAACTGCTTTCCAGCAGGTCCACCCCTAACCTGTATTGGTGCCTAGCATTCTTCCTCCCCAGGTGCAGGACCCTCCACTTGCTCTTGTTGAACCTCATTAGGTTCTTCTCTGCCCAGCACTTCAGCCTGTCCAGGTCACATTTAATTGGTTCTGTAACTATCTAATGAGATTTGAAGCAAGAAGGAAAGATTTTCAAGTCTTCTCTTTTCCTTTACAGAAAGAAAATGAAAAAAGATTTGTAGAAAACATGTAAATCATCATGTATCTAGAAAGCATATTTTATGGAGGTTCAGGTATGCCAAAATATGAGGTAACAGACAAAGTTGAGGAATTAATAAAATATCATGTCACAGCACAAACTATAAAAAGAATAACTGAAAACTGGCAGGTATCAAGAGAAAAATGTTAAAGTATGAAAGGCAGTATTCCTACAAGTCCAGGGTTAACTTTATTAACACTAAGATTTTCGTGCTATAAGAGGGGTACTAATAGAATATAATAATCATGTGAAGAAGACAACCTAAAAGCTTTTTTTTTTAGCAAATGTAAGAATATTAAGATTTTAGAAATAAGAATGAACAAACTGTGTAACAGCTCAACATGAATTATGTAGCCTTTCTGATAGTAAAGGATTAATAACAATGCACATTAATATTATGCGTTATGCATTAACATTAGCATTTATGCATTATGTTTAAGATGTTTATAAACAAGGTAAAAAAGACATTTGAGCATCAGGTATTCTAGGGTTTTGGTAAAGTCAAGCTCTGCTTTCCCAGACACTTCCAAATACCTGTTTTTCAGCTGGTGTTCCTGGTAATATCTGTGATACAAAATCAGCATAAGCTTTAAGGCAAGTAAGAAGATGAACTGTGTTAACTACAATGAGTAGTACAATAAGTATAGTTTACAAAAATAATGTATCTGTGTATGTAAATTAAATAATTTTACAGATTAAATAATTAAATATTGTGAGTAAAACTGGCTTGTTTAAGGATTTATATTGCGGGTTCAGTGAACTTGTTCAGATAAACATTAAACTTGTTTAAATGTACTTTTATATAAATACCTACTTTGAATTATCTGTTGCATTTAATGTTCAAATGTATCAAATGTACGTCTTAAAGAATGCCAGGAGGCCCCTTGGACACCTAAGAGAGCTATAGACTCCTACACTTGTCTATACTATCATGATGTATGATAAGAGGTATGAAATGCATGCACAGTAAGTTTATTTCCTCCAGGTACATTCCCTTCTTTAAAACTGGCTCAGGAACCTCTTTTTTATGGTCAGAAATATAGACACAGCAATTCTATTTTCTTCCTCCTGAACTGCGCTAAAATGGTCATAATTTTACTTTATAGAATTGCACCATAGTATCAGGTTAAACTCATTTAACTAAATCAGTTACATTCTTAGTAATACCCATTTAAAGTGATAATAGAGGTTAATAATGCTTCCTGATCATAACTTCATAATCACAGTCATAACTTTTAGACTTTTAAAGTAAGCGTGATCAGTAATGCAGTGATGAAGCGCAGTATTGTTTCTCTCGCCATACACAGCTGTAAATTTTAGCTACGACTGACACGCACGACTAGACTACAACTGTTGCATCCACACCTGATCGAAACAGAGCTTCTCGCAGTAGATCTGTGCTTCCACAGCCCTTAAACAGTCACCATACCATGTGCTTGTGTGTGCTTCATTCGCATTCACCAGCGTAGCAAACTGCTTATCGTCTGTTCCAGTGTGATTTAAAGCGTGGCAGATACACTGAGCCATGGAAGGAGTCAAGACTTTTTCCAGTAGAGGAGGAATTAATATATTAGTAGTTCAGAGTGTTACTGTTATTTCCTTGTGAAAAGCAAAAGCCCTACCTCAACTCTAAATAACTGAAAGCAGAAAAAACAGTGGTTAAATGGTGCTTGCAGTTCTTGTTTTGACATGTTCTGTATCACACTCCCTTCCACGAGCAGCAATGTTTAGATTGCCTTAAGAAGATAAACTAGAAAGCATCTCTAATTATCTCTTTTGCTCATAGATATTGCCTAGTACTGTAACAATCAGAAACTCAGAGATGTGTATTTGTTAATTAACAGCTTAATGAGCTACTCTCTCAGAAAGTTAATTAGGTCAGGCTTCTGGGTTACAGCCCTTATTTTTAAAACAAACAAAACCCATTGACAAATCTCTTTCTTGAGGTTTCTTTGGGTAGATGTTAGATGATGATGTCAGGTTCAGTGCTGTGCACTTTTGGTAATGATGGCACTGGATCAAGGAGGACACTAACAATTACAAACTTATCAGAGGCAAGAAGTCAGCTGACCGAATGCTTGCAACTGTAATTAAACTGAGCCCTGTGGCTAACAAGAAAATTGTGATAAACGAAGCAACAAATTGTTCATTGTCTGTTGTGTCCTCTTCTTTTTGACATTAGTATTTGTAGAAGAAAACAGTCATGAAAATCTTCCATCATGTTCACAATTGCAAAGCTTTACAACCATTATCATAATGAACAGGGCTGAGGTTTGGGACCGGCAAATTGACTAGGGGGGAAAAAAAAGATAGTTGGTAATTATCCTTATCTGTCTCTGATCAAAATAAAATTATCTTTCACTGCTAATCTGTTAATGACTTCTGCCTTTACCGGCTGCTTAGTAGCTTTTGATTTGTTCTGCTACTGCAGCCTGATTGGCATGTGATTATGCAGGTTAGTATTTTGCATTGCTTTGAATCTTTACTCAATATGTTTTTAGCTTAAAACCAGATTTAACCAGGTGAGTACTCTGGGAGAAGTGCTGTTCACCTCAATGCAGCAGGCTGTTGGATAACTGCAGACTGCCCAGGTTGGGACTTTTGCTTAGGTTTTTCTTTTGGAAGTCTTATGAAAGCTGATCAAGGCATTATAGTCTTGCTAATTGTTAGTTTGATTGTTAGGCGGTGTACTCGAATTATTCCACGGCTATCACGATGAAATTTGTGCCAGTAATATATTGAATAATACAGCTCTGAGCATTAGGCTTGTTGGTATTAGCAGCAGTGAGCTGTTGAGAGGAGTGAGTGCGTTCTTTCAGGCTTTGTGAAAGCAAAGATGCTTTGACAGTGAGCTCTGACTGAAAAAAACACTGGGGTGATTTTTTAGGCTTGCTATTTCAGCAGCTCATTTGTGGTGCTGTGTCCTTTGTCCTTAACTAACAATGACAACTGCTTAATGCCAGTCCCCGCGCCTCCTGCTCTGCTCTCCGAGCCCCAAGACTTGTGCCTGTGGACCCCCGTGGGCACAGCCTCCCTCTCTCCTTCGCCTGTGCTGAGCGATGATATGTGGCTGCTCAGGTCAGGCACTCAGAAAGTGTGCTCTCGTGTCTCTCCAGGCTTGTCTCGGCATTTTTGGCTTGGCATGCTGAGCTAGCCCTCTTGTCTTGGAGTTGCTTTAAAGTGAATTGTATTCCTGCACAAGGTAGCTCCAAAATCTCTGCAAGTCTCTCTTGTGTATGTGTGTGTTGAGTATGCTGAAAATCTGCACGCAATACAATTTTTGCCTTATTAGGAGTGAGCCTTGATCTGTTCCTACTACCAGACACCAAAAATCTGTGTCGTCTTGATGTTACAGTTTTCTGACAAAAACAACAAAAAATGTTTTCAGCTTCTTTGTTCTTTGCTGAAAACATTTAAACACACTTTATCTGAAAATATTCTAGTGTATAACTACTAAGAGAATCAATTGTGACAAGAAAGCTCTTAGAGATGAGTGATTAATGACTAGAAACACTAATTTTTTAAATTATTTATTTTGTAAATAATAGGATTTACTTGTAGAAAGGGTAAGAGTAACATAACATTTATCATAAACCTCACGGCACTATTAATAAGGCAGATTTCCTTACTGGCTTTAGAGATAAATATGTTCTTTTTATCTGCTTGTTTTATACATGTGATATAATGAATGATGATAAATGCAACAGACTCTTTATGTTTAGCTCAGATTGCTTGTATCATCATATTAACATAGATTTGTAGTGATAGATGATGCTTATAGTATAACGTTTTCCCTAACCACAATTTCTACAGTACAATTCTCTGTGCTGATCTTGCTGAGAAAGGACATTAAAAAAAAAAAAATATTAAAACTATTTAAGAAAGCAGTCGCTGCCACTGTCTACTGGCTTGGCAAGACATCTTCATCACCAAATTGGCCTTTAAGAAAGTTAAATATGTTATGTCTTGCCAGACTTCCCTGCTCCTCTAGAATTCCTCTGGAAATTTTCAGGAAAGATTCCTGAGAGGCTGCAGTGACAATATCCTCAATATCCTGCAGCCACAGTATAAGTCCTGTTGCTCTTTAATACGCTTTAGAGTTTTGCTAAAGTCAACGGTGTGTGCTGTTACCAATTTAGTTTGCCCTTTCTACCCTGGCCAACAGTTTCCTATTTTTCCCCTCCCCTCCTTAGAGAATCTGCAATATCCTAGAAAAAAACATCTGCTGGGTCAAACCTATTTGAGGATGTGGAAAAAAAACAAAAAACCAAACCCAAACATCTGCCTAGCAATGAGAAATGAGAGGCTGTCATTTTTTAGTGTAGCTGAATGGTCATTTGATCACAGCTGATGCATACCGGTGTGGGGAAGAGATTTTGGTCAGCAGAAAAACACATGAGAAAAGGCAGTAGTTTTAATCTGAAGCTGAGCAAAACTTGAATTTGATATGAAGTCAATGGGCCCATTTGTTGCCCAATGGTTATAGTTCAAGGAGATATGATAGGCTCCATAGCAATTATTTGGTGACATACAGTGGCCTATTTATGTTACTGTATGTTGCTACAGAGGCTTATGACATCCTGAGTGAAATTCTATTGGAATTAAGAAATAACACCATAAGTTCTTGAATTGAACATTTAACATTATTTTATGCTGGGCTTGTGCTGTTCCATGGATAAACAAATGTTGAAATTATGCTATATTTTGCCTTATAACAATTGCTGAACTCTTAGAAGTAGAGCAATCTGTAAAATAAAACCATTTCTGTCATAATTGTGCTTTGTTTTCCTTAAACATTTTGACAGTGTAATTTATCTAAGTGTCAATGTCCAGGAAAAAAAATAAAAATCTGTTTGCTAATCTTTTTAGTTCTAGGGTTTAATGTGATCTTAATAATCATGCCCACAACTTGCATAGATTTAGCAAAGGCATGAATCACAGCGCAATTATATCTTAGTGAATTGAAGAATTTGTAAGCAAGCCAAAGTACTTAGCAGTTCCTGCTGTAAAAGTAGTATAAGAATATGGTATAGTGTTTCCAGATGCAGTGCTATTACAAGCTGCACCAAGAGAAGTCAAGGGGAAATTTTCATATTTTTGTGTGAAAGCAAAGAAGCTGTTAATGTAAGGGTGGTCTTGGTAGCCACAAAGTAGTTTGCATTGAGGCAAGAACAATAGAAGTGTGATTATTAAATATAGAAATCCAGGAAATACTTACCTAAAACTACCCTGTAGTGAGGCACATTCATATTTTTTGAGGCGTAATAAAAAATTTTAAAAATTAACATTTGAAGGCTGCTTTATCCAGATTGCACAGTAATTAATGGTTGCCCCATCTTGCTACTGCCTGGCTTTTTATTGCTGAAGGAAGATCTACTGCCTTCAAAGACTGGCAGTGATCTGGGAGCTTGTGCAGGCTCCTGACCCACTGCTGGGAATGGGGAAAGGCCTGGCAGAGGAGGGGTGGGGAGATGCTGCAATATGCTTTACTTTTCCTACAAAAAATTTACTTGCAAGTAAACAAGTAAACATCCAGATTAGGGTTTTTTTTAACCTTTCTAACTGCTATGCCAGACAGGATGCTTAAAGTTTCCCTAAACTGATTTAATCAAAGTCAGTTTTCACCTGATTCCTAGAGTCAAGTTTTTAGATTAGGATTTAAGTTTTAAACTGTAATTGCTTTGTCATATGCTAAAAAGTTGAAACACTCTGTTTCTACCACTCCAACTTCCTTTTATCTGAAAATTGTAGGAAATAAGATGGAAGAACCTGGGGAGGCTGTCTAGTCTGGCGCAGCTGAAATAATTTGGCCAGTGCTTTGGATCTAACTGATGAGTTTTACTCTGGCTTTCCAGGTTAAAGAGGGGAAGGGAATTTGCTCTGTGCCTCCGTTGCCATTGCAGAGGTCTGTGGCTCTGGCCTTGGGAGTGAAACAGGGAAACTGTGATCTAGCCAATTCCTCTGCACCAGTTATGTATAAATATTTCCTGACAGATGTTTGCATGATGTCCTTTCAAAAACTGCTAGTGATGGAGGTTTCTCTGCTCCTATAAGGAAATCTACCACAATGCTCAATGCTGGAAACATGTCTCTCTTGATCTCTAGCCCAAATCTCCCTATGTGCAGTTTAGGTCTGTTATTCCTTGGCCTTCCTGCAATGGACACAGAAAACATTAATCTCATCTCCTTACAAGGAGCTTTCACATATTAGAAGACTGCTCAGTTTCCCCTCTAGCTTTCTCCTCTCCTAACTAAGTAGCTGCAATTCATTCAAACCTTCCATATAGGACATTTTGTAGCCCTCTGATTATTCTCCTTGTCTTTCTCTGGGTTCTCTCCAGCTGTGCCCTGGTTTGAGGTAAAACCGGACCAGTTTTGTTTAGTAACTTTACTTTTTAGCTAGGCCTCTTCTAACTGCTGAAATTACCAGCATGTTGTGCAGAAGCTGTTGGCTCTCAGAGCGATGAGACCCATGTTTATAGTTGATGCCAAGGGATGGGATGCAGAGAGGCTCTTGCTTATCCTTACTGCTGTAACACCCAAGCCCAGCCAACTTTGTTACTTGCCCTGTTGGAGGGTCGGAAGCAGAAAAGCGTAGAGGGGTCACACCTGCGGAGGAGGAGCGGACAGGACAGGTGACCCAAAACTGACCAACAGGGTATTCCATCCTATCTGCCTCATGCTCAGTATAAAAGCTGAGGGATCAAAGGGTCAGCCCTCTTCCTTCAATGGCCGGTGTCCGAGGAGGACTCTGTCTCTGCGTCTGCCTTTGATCCAGATCTGGAATCCAGTTCCCGTCCGTCACTGAGTCCAGTCTGGGACTTCCCCAGTGCCTGCTGGTGATGTGAGCATCATCCTGGGAGCTTGATGCAGTTTTGTATATATTTCATGATTTTCTTTTTATTATTTTATTATCAATATTTCATTAAAGTAGTTTAGTCCCTTCAAAACTCTTAAGTCTCCCTCTGTCTCTCCAGGCTCCCTTTTGAAGACAGGCAGGAGAGAGCATTTGTCATCTGCCTCGGTAGTTAATCTGGCCCAAGCCACGACAAGCTGATCCATGGATTTCTTGAAGCTGGTACTCTGTGGGAACCAGCGCTACTGATGCAGGAGCAGTGCTGAGCAGAACAGGTTGAGTGTCTTGGATACAGCTCCCGCTTTTTTTTTTTTTTTAATATACACATCAGGGCACAAAGATAGTTTTTCAAGATTGACATGGTTGGGTACTATTAAGTTGATCATCTTCCTTCTTGTGTTTGGGCAGCTGATCCCTTCTAAACACAAATACAGAATACTTTTCTTCCCCTCCCCTCCCCCCCATCATTTCACTAACTTCAGTAGAATCAAGCTGAAAAATTACAATCTTTTATACTTATTGAGTTAAAATATTATAGACCCTGCCTTCCCATATGGTTACAGATTGAGTAGTCTAAAGGACTTTTATCTGCATACCATACTTATGTGCAGTGAAAGCACAAACCTATACCACCGTTAACCACCTTTATCATAGAATTGTAGAATCATTTAGGTTGGAAAAGACCTTTAAGATCAAGTCCAACTGTAAACCTACCACTGCCAAGTCCTGTAGAATTGCTCCTGCATGGGTGTAGTTTATTATGTTCTGATATTAGACGGGTTTTAATACAAAGGGCATCTTACAACTAATCTCTCAGATGAAATGTTGGAGCATACAGGTACAGAGAAACCAGATGGCGTCAAAATAATTAAAACAGTTCTTCTTAAGCAGATTTGAATCATCTGGACCAAACTCTGCCATCTTTTTTCATGAAGTCTTCATTTGTATGTTTGTAAAGTGACTTCTTTTAACTGAGGTGGATGTGACCTTTTTCTTCCTCTTGGCTCTGGAATATTATTTTACTCTGAATGTTTGACAAAACTTTCAGCAGAGTCATATCTTACCTGTCACTTTCTCTTTATGAATGTTCTTTCATGACTTCCTTGAGTTTCCTGCTCTGTTTACTTCTGTCTCTATAATTCATTGCAATCTTTCCGACATTCTTTCAAATTTCAGGAAGCATCAGCACATTTTCACTCTTTTGTTCAGTGACAGTTTATCTGCAGTTGAAATCAGATGATGTCTCTTTGTTGCTGGCAATATTTCCATTACATTAATCTCCGTTGTCACTATTTCTTTTCAGGTAGGCCACTGATAGGAGCAGTGTGATAAACTGCCACCACTACGCATTAGCTAATGACACTTAATATTGACGTTGGAAACAATATTTATTGCATGATGAGTCAGAGAAATCTAGAGGTTTTTCTAAGACTGTAAGCCATATCCCATATGTGTTGTAGTTTGTTTTGCTGTACATAATGATAAACAGAGTAATCCTTTTAATAATGTTAAGGTGGCTGCGGATTCTTTCATTCTCTGTATGAACTAAGATGGCATCAGTATTTTTCCTTCCTTTGTCGCCTAAGAGCTTCCTGGGAGTGGAGCTTCTGTGTGTATTTAAGTTAGCAGAAAAATTTACCCTCTTCTCACCTATGTTATGTGTATGGCCTACAAAAGAAGCAAATAAAAATGTATGGGAGTAGAATGGCTGCAGCAGTAACCTGGAGCTGTCTAAGGACAAATTAATTAACATTTAATACCTCAGACTAGTTTGTAACAAGGTTTTTAAATTTTCACTGTTGAATCTGTACTTCAGCAGGATATCTGCACTGCTTAGCCACATCTTACCAGTGTAGGTGGTACATACGGAGTAGATGGTACCTACATGTTACTAAAGGTAGTCATAAAAGTGGAGTCTTCCAAAGACTTCTCTGTCTGCTGTTGCCCTGAGCAGCCTCACCGCTGATGTGGCTGAGCAGCGGTGTACCAACCATACTCGGAAGCCTCTGTAGGAGCCTCAGGTCCCTCCACAGTCTGTCAGAAGTGCCCTCACGGGCATGTGCTCTAAGTGCTCAAGTACTTCCATGGGCACAATAAAAGCCTTGAGTCCTGTGGAAGTGCTTTTCATATTAGTTGTCTTGTATCTAGATTTCCACACCAACCCCCCCCCCCATCATCCAGTGCTTATTTTGATTGTAATAAACATTAAAAGGAAAGGGGATGGGAAGCTGGCGGAAGTACCTTCCTGGTTCTGCAGGGTTCCCGAAAGAATAGCTCTGAGAGGTGTGACCTGCCAGTGCTGAATGTTTTCCTAGCTCTCAGTCTTAGGTTGTTATGATGCATTCAACGCCTCTATTCAGTCTTCAAGGCAAAGCATGCAAAAAATGGTATTGGATGACCTATATAATTTACAGCAAATGATACCTAAATTGGATACCAGAGTCAATAGACCCTGGTTTGTAGGCAGGGTATCACTTTTTTTTGCAAATTTAATGTCTTGTTTGATAACACAACTCTGAAAGAAAAGCTGTAATTATGATGAAATAAAATAAGCATGAATGGCGTAAAACAGAAATGTAATAGGAATATGTAAAGCAGAAACACTTGACATTGGTTTTGTTCTTTAAATTCTTCCCAAAGATGTCATAACCCATCAGACTGTGGCCATTTGTCTGATTTGAAAATCTTTCCTTTCAACAAAAAGTGAAATGTTTCCATGGAGATCAGCCAGAGATAGCCAAATGACGAACTTCTTGGCTGTACTTTCAGTTTGGTTTCTATGGTTTCCAGACAAGGAGGGGGGGGAAAGTGAAGTTGCTGAGGTTCTCTTTCTTTCTTTCTTTTCTTTCCTTGTTTTTCTGCATGTAAAAGGTTACTGTAAACCAAGTGATGGAATTGGAATCAGTGTAGGCCCATAACAAGCAAAGGTAATCGTTGTCATCTTGGTCATTGAAAAACCTCGTATAGGTCATATTGTGCAGTTACACATCTGCCCTTACTCTAGGGCAAAGAAATCACGAGAGAGAGATAAGACTTTCTTAGCATTATGAGTAACGTTCTCTGTAAGGAAAATATGTTTATAATGACTAGACTTACCTTGACTGTGCACTACACAATGAGAAAATGGTAACAGGATTGACAGTGAACAGTTCTTTTTAAAGGATACAAAAGCTGACAATGAAACACTGCATCTTGAAAAGACCTGAAGGCCTTCAGAAAAAGCAGCTCTTTCTACTAATGCTAAACTGGATGGAAAATTTCAGGTATTATAGTAGTGAGCAGGGCAGCTCATGGATTTCTGTACAGGGTCAATACAACTCCATAATGCAAAACAAAACTGTCATCTTGACATCTAAAGTCTCATCTTTCCTCTCACCCAGCACCTTAGAGTTGTTTTTCGCAAAAAGTGTCACATGGTTGTTTGGAACTGTTAAATACATCCTTTTCATGCCACTTCACTGAAAGCCGCACAGGCTACATTCCTTCTTCATAGATTCGTCTCCATCCTGCTTCAATGTTTCTTCCTTCCTCAAGAACAGTGGGGTTTTAATAATTTTTTTTTTTTAAGTACATCAGAAACAAACTTATTTCCACTTCTCCTCAGGTTTTTTCAGGGCTAATTCCATTCTCTCCTATCATCTCTGTCATGTTTCTGAGAAGCCAGCTTCTGTCTCTTGCCACTGATTGCATCCTTCGGCTGGCTTCCTTGCAGAGACAAATTTATGATACTGTAGAAAGAGTCATAACTCAGAATAGAGTGAACAAGATGTGATTGTACTGCTACGTGAAACTAGCTGAAGTGAAGATCAAGTGAAGCTTGAAGACCTGTGAAGCCTCCTATATCTGCCCTGTATGTATGACTCTGCAAAGTTAATTGCTCATGCTGTCTCCAGGCAAGAAACTGATGAAAAAAGAAGCTATGTATATCACACAACTTGCTGTGACGCCTAAAACCTTTCTTAAAAAAAAAAAAAAAAAAAAAAGTAATACCTAGTTTAACAATCCAAGCTACCCACTTTCCAGTGAAATGCACGGTTAAAGAATTGAAGAAGCTGGAAATAGTCAAACTTCTTCTTGGTTGTAAATCAAAAGAAAAACCTACAAAAGCGCTAATATCAAACATATGACACAAGAAAGTTAATGCGTAATGAAAATAACACCGCAGAATATTAATACATTTAGACATAAAATCTCTCCTTTCAAAAAGCCTTTGAAAAGCATTTGAGATCTCTGCAGAACACAGATGGTTGGTGCTAGCAGAACAACAGAGAAAGAGTCCAGGAGGTGTCATGAGCCTGACCCATAGTGACTTAGTGAGGGACTGCTACAATACCTTAAACGTGTGGGGCGATGGAAGGTGACAGGTACTGCTGCTTACAAGCCAATTGATTCCTGGGCACAGCGCTCACTCTTCTGCCAGTGAAATGAGATGAAGAGATGGGAATAAGCCTTGTTTGAACTGCACAGGGAAGGGCCACCCCTGCCACTTATGGCAGTCTCTCCTTAAATTGTCCTGTGTAGCACTACGAGAGTGCAAACGGCAGCAAGAAGGTAAAAGCAGCAGTGGGAATCTGGTGTAACGCTGCTCTCAAATACCCCTAGGTGAGATGCAGTTTGCAGAAGCATTACCAGGGGAATCATATTGAAATTGCTCTGTGTGGGTATGAGATCTGATTAATACAAGCATTTAAAATATTAATTCATCCTTTACTTCAAGACCACTGAATGAATGGAATGTTTTCAGTAATGGAATTTAATATTGACTTTGGTTAAGTAATAATGAAAATAGTTCACTGATGCCCACTTGAAAACCATGAAAAAACAGAGTTTTCACCTATGTAATGATTTTTTAATTGTGTGCAGTACACCAGAGCAGAACTTGTTCGTGGCTTGCAGAATGGTGTCTTACCTTGTGTAGAAAAGGCTCTCCACAGTGGCAAATATTTTCCTGGAGGGTATAGACTCCATGCTGTTTAGTAGATTAGCTTTCTGAAAAGACTTTGTGTGTTGTGTTCATCATAGTCATTACTCTTTTTGCCTGTTAAGAATGATAGACCATTTTCTTAGTTTTTGTTCATCAAACCAGCATTAGTTGAGATATGGCCTGTGTGCTAGGTGGACTTCATAGTGAAATTACTCCCCTCTGCAACACGCTCCTGTTGCCATTGTCTGGGTACATCTCGGGACTGCCTTCCACCCTTGCATCTGGGGGGGGTCACGGAGCCAAAATGCTGCAGTGTCAGTCAGACGCTGCTCTCATTTCATAGAACAATATTTAGGTTGGAAAAGGCCTTTAAGATCATTGAGTCCAACTGTTAAGCTAACACTGTCCTAAATAGTTCACCACTAAACAATGTCCCTCAGCACCATGAGTACACGTCTTTTAAATACCTCCAGGGATGGGGATTCCACCACTTCCCTGGGCAGCCTGTTCCAATGCTTGATAACACTTCGGGGAAGAAAATTTTCCTAATATCCATCCTAAACCTCCCCTGGTGCAATTTGAGACTATTTCCTCTTGTCGTATCACTTGTTATTTGGGAGAAGAGACCGACCCCCACATCTCTACAACTTCCTCCCAGGTAGTTGTAGGGAGTGATAAGGTCTCCCCTCAGCCTCCTCTTCTCCAGGCCAAACAGCCCCAGTTCCCTCAGCCACCCTTCATAAGACTTGTGCTCTAGACCCCTCACCAGCTTCGTTGCCCTTCTCTGAACGTGCTCCAGCACCTCAATGTCTTTCTTGGAGTGAGGGGCCCAAAACTGGACACAATACTCAAGGTGGGGCCTCACCAGTGCCGAGTACAGGGGGATGATCACTTCCCTAGTGCTGCTGGCCACACTACTCCTGATACAGGCCAGGATGCTGTTGGCCTTCTTGGCCACCTGGGTACACTGCTGGCTCATGTTTAGCTGGCTGTTGACCAACACTCCTAGGTCCTTTTCCACCAAGGCAGCTTTCCAGTGCTCTGCAGCATTTCTGCTGCTGGGACCAGTCACATACCCGTCATGTGAAAAGCCATGCCTCTTTTTAACATGTGCCGGATGTGCATCCTGCGACATCCATGACCTGCAAGGAGGAATGCAGCAGCTAGCTGTTTTGCCTGTTCCCCCACGCTACAGTCCCATGACTGATGCTGCCACACAGCTAGGATGTGACTGTACTTTGGCGGGGTAGTGGATGTGCAAATAATCATGACAGGAGAGAGGGATGCATCTTCCAGTGTGGCAGAAATAGATCTATGGCCACCCTCTGGCTGAAAGTGTAGGTGTCACTTCCCTCCTCTGCACATTTTTGATAAGTTGAAATAAAATTGCATATCATAAATTAACTTCTCCTCGGCCATACCTTTCTTCAGTGATTTCTGTTGCTTAGAAAAGGGGAATAAATTAACAAGCATGAGGTTTTTCACCTCTGCTTAGAGCCCTGGGCTATCCCTCTCTTACTGAAACTTTGCAGGAAAAATGTTGGTTTTTCACCCTTCCGGGGAAATCTTTCCCACCTAAGCTCATGATTCTGCTTTGCCTCTTTTTAGCTTGGCAGAAAGTGCTCCCCAACCTGAAGCTTTGCTAAACACGCTCCGAAATGTCTGCAAAAATACTTGTTGAGTTTGGTTCTGCCAATAGTAAAAACAAGGAAAAACTTCTGTGGTAAGTCTGAATATTTGGCTTTTATGTAAAAGACTGGAAACAAAAGGCTGCAAGTAAAACAAGCCTGACATCATTGAGCTTAAATTTAAAGACAAGGCGATGTTTTGCTTAAAATCCCAAAGGACCTCTGAGGGAGAGATTGTGGTCAGCGAAATCAGAAGAACCCATAAAGCTGGTGGATGAAAAAGGCCACAGTCTGTGGTGAAGGTAGGTTTTCCCCAAAGATAGTTTGTCTTTCTGTATTTCCAGCAACAGAACTTCCTGGGGGAAGGGGGAAGAAAAAAAAAAGGAAAGAAAAAGGTTCTTAAACCTGCAGGGAGAGCTGGGTGGTGTAAGGAGGCACTCCTAGCCTGGCCAGTACATGTGCTCCCCAACCTTCACCACAAAATGTTAGACCCCTCCACAACACTAGCCATCTGTCTCAAGCTCAACTTACCATCCCACTTAACATGGATAGTATGACACTATTGATAAGAAGCCAGAATTTAATGTAGTTTTAACTGCCACTGGCACTCATAGCCTTTTCTGTTTAGACACGCAGGAGACTGAGAGAACTTTATTGAGTAGGCAGGTGCTCCTGGGTTCACGACACTATTCCTGTTGTTGCTGACATTAGGGCTAATTTTAAGCATTCAGAAGTGATGCTGTAGACTTTGCATTCGAACTCTTAGTCGCTACCTGTGTAAGAAACTGCTAACTGCTCCAGAACTTGGCAGAACTTAAGCACAAGTAATAAGTCTGCTACTGAAAAGAATAGCAAAATATTAAATTTTTTCAAAATTACTTTTTTAAAGTATATAGCATGATGCAGGAAATGAAAGGTCTTGAGGCTGATGTTCTGAATCCTTTTAATATTGAAACTGAACAATGAAATTCAAGATTCTTAGAAGTTTTGTCTGGATGCTTTGAAGAGGGTATAGTTTCCTCTTTCACTGGATATTATCTGCTCAGGAAATTATGTTGAAACATCCATTGTGTGGAAAAAATTACTAATGGTCTGCTTAAATAGTTTTGTAGCTTAAATATTTATATGTACAAGCAGATATATCTAAATATCATAGTAAAAACTGTGTCCCAAGCAATCCTAACACAGTGCCTCTTTTTGCGTGGCAGTAGCAGGGCTCAGGCATATTCATTCCCATTTCGCACATCCTTTAGAGGTCACCAGTTCACTTGCCCAGCTGTGATAACCTGTCCAACCCAGCGAACTGACAACATGTGGGACTGGAAAGAGATGCTTTTATGTGAAGATTTTTCACTCTAAGGGCATGAGAAATGAGGAAAAGGAGAACTAGAAAGAAAAAAGGAATGATGCACAAGGGGTGTGTGTGTGAGAGGAAAGGTTATTTGGGAGTAAAGACATGTTCTGAGAACAGAAAAAGTATTATTCTGAGTATTCTGGCAAAACAGGGAGCTGGAAGCTTGGTCCAGAAAAAAGAGTCAAATTGGTCGCAAGAAGGAAAGATGCAGTACTTTTAAGAATCTCCTGAAGGACACATCCTTGCTAGGAAAAAAAACCCCCAAATGTTATTTTTAATATACAACCAAATTTTCATGTAATGTAAATTGCATCTTGCTTCTAAACACACAAACTAGTCAAATTGTGTAGTGGGCTGTTAGCAAAGTCTCACTGCCCATCAGTCTCACTGCACCTCTGCAGCCTTTGTTTCGGTGCAGATGACGTTCTGACCCGCTTTAGCTATCGCTTTCACCGATTGCTGTGCTTCATTTTAGGATTTTAACCCATGCCAGTTAACATGCAAATAAACACAAGTGGAAAATGTATTTTAATTCCTGTTGTTGACACATTCTAAATGTACTGCAAAGGTGTAAGGACGCTTTACTAAAGGGTCATCTCCCTACGTCTGCGTTGCTGCAGAGTGCACCGAGCCGTTCCGGAATGAGCCACAACACACGGCTGTGAACATCCAGTATCTGAACTCTATTGGAAAGCTTGTCCTCTGTTCCTGCCGGGATGTATCTTCCTTCTCCGATGCTCAGGAGAGAAGGAGCTTCTTGCTGCCATCTATTGATAAAGCGGCGGAAGGGACATCCCGAGTCACCAAGTCACCACCTCGGTGTGGCTCGCAGCCACTGTGTGTGCATTAACGCCGTGGCTGGCCTTGTTAATACTATTTTTTAATCTCTGTTTATAGACGTAATGAGGTGTTGTTATCCTTACTGACTGAATAAGCAACAAATGACTCGAATTTGATGTAGGGCGAGTGAGGCTTCTGCATAACCAAACCTCAGCCACAGGCTGCTGGCTGTGGGTGTTCAGAAGCCCCAGAGATGCGGAGAGAAGGGAGAAAGGGCTCCAGGGCTTTTGTCAGAATGAAATTCATAGTAAATTGCAATAAGAGTTAAAAGAGCTGACGCAGAGATCATAATGCTTGTAAAGCGATGATTATTAGACGGTTTGATAGCGTGAAAACCGTTTTCCAGGGCTGTATTAAAGGCAGAGAGCCACGAAGGCTCATCTAGAGCAAGTGAAGAGGACAGTGCGTAGGAGCAATGATACAGCCAGGCATGAGGCAACGTAACAGGCACCTCTTGGTGACAGTGCACCTCCCCAGGAGTTAAGGGGGGATGTGTAAGGATGTGCCAGGGTCTGTAGCTTCACTGACCACGGATAGTGTGCAGGGGGTCTCTGGAAAGTGGGAGGGAACCATGGGACCAGAGGTCTTTAATATTGGATATTCACATCAATAGATGAGGAAATCGAGTCAAAAAACTCAGAATGCTTAATTTGTGGGAGCGTGTGCTTCATTTTTTGTGCAAACACCTCTGTGATTTCTTGGTGTTTAATTCCCTGAATTGATGTCAAATTTATTTTTCTTTTCCATACAGCTTTTGTTTCACACAATGGCAGGAAGGTACTGCCTGCAGGAGGTTTTTGACATTTTTCCTTACATTTCAGGGAGTGGCTACAAGATGTTGTCTCCTATGTGTAGAAAGAATCAATAGATATTTGATCCTTACTATATTTGCTTGCAAACAGTCATTAAGGGTTAAAGTGCCACCAAACTAAGTTCAAAGATGTTATATAAACAGTATATGTGAATTTCTTGCTATTAACTTAATATTCATGTGAAAAAGCTAAAATTAGAAAGATAATATGGAGTTGCTGAAAGGAAAAATTCCAACTTTAAAAAAATTAAAATCTGAATCAGACACACTGAGTACTGGAGCCAAGTGCAGTTTTCTCTTACAGAGATTTTTAATTATTTTTTAAAAATGTAATTAAAAGTAATTAAAAGATCCTCAGCAACTGTAGTTTACATCTGGAAAAGGAGGATATTAATTCCATTTTAACTCTTGCACGGGTCATTGGTGTAGAGCAATAATGGATATTGTGCAGAGTGTCTTCATGTTGTGTTTATCATCAATAGAGAATGCATATAGGAAAAAAGCCCTCTCTCAAAAATAACCCAGGGTTCATTTCTAGTAAGATATAGTTAATAACAGAAGAGTAAGAGTATTAGTGTCTGCTTATTAGGATCATATGATTCCTCAAAGGCTGTGATCTCCCCTGCAGGGGACCCATAACTGCTCCATTGTACCAAGCTAGCTGCTGAAGAGTACTCTTGGCCAAAACACAGCTGCTGTTGCTCCTGACGCGTGGCCCGGTCTGTGTGTCTGTCTGATCCCACAGACCCCCAGCGTCTGAAATGCTGGCCACCAGGACAGGCACAGCCTTTGAATTGGCTCTGCTGCTCTCATCAATACAGGTGAGTGTTCTTCAGTGAATTTGGAAGGGCACGGTTTTGACTGGGTGAGGAGATGGCCAGGCTTTGTGGCTGTTTCAGTGGATGCCTCAGGTGGTCATTTGCTGACCGTCCTCGCACTTGCATACTTCACCTGCAAACTCATGCTGCTGGTGGCTTGGCCTGCTCTCCTGCACTAAACCTGTTGAGTAGGCATGACATGTCCTCCTTACCGGGGAACACCTAGGCTGCATCTGACCAGGTAAAACAAACAAGGTGCTGCTGAGGTATCTCCTGTCTTGCTGGCATTCTGAGGCTAGCAGTATTAAGTTGCTTTTGGTGGTCTGCCTCTCGCTGTCCATGCACCATCTGTCTCACCAATTTTCATAGGTCCTTGTTCAAGTGAGTCAATCCTCAAAGCATTTCACTTGGGTCCATTTGATTCAAATCGGGGAGAGCAAGCAGCTGCTATACAATAATTAAGAGAGATTAAATTTTGAAGATTGCTTTTTCATCAGTCTTTTCACTTAAACTCTACTCCTGAAGAACTTTTCCTGGAATGCAGGGAGAGAGAATGAAAGAGGGAAAAAAGAACATGTTTTTTAAAATGTGCTCTAGGGGATGTCAGTGACAACTTGAAGGGTTGGAAACCACACTGGGGAGTACAACAGAATGGGAAGGTTGTGCTGAGAGAACTGAGACCTAGAGAGAGGTTTGGAAAAATAAATATCGTAGGAAGAAAGTCAGATTGTTTTTTTCATGGTACATCTTCCACTGACAATCTATACATGAGCTTGAGAAACATTGTCAAGAATATGAGGTTTGGTGCTGGCACTATATGTTCTTCTAATATATGTATTGCCTTTATATTTGGTGTTGATGAAATTACTGAAAGAATGTTACTTTCAGTTCTGAAGTCCATAATTTACTAAAAAAAAAAAAAGTATTGGAGAAGGTTCAGAGAAGAAACAAAGAGTGAGAGAATGACTAGAAAATAGGCCTTTAATGAGTTCCTGAAGAAACTCAGTCTATTTAACTTATCAAAGAGAATTTTAAGAGCTGAAAAGCCTATTTATAACAGTGAGAATAAACCTTGATAAGAGATGTTCAGTATCTGACTTGTGAAAGAAGAAATATTCAAACTTGAAATAAGTGAAGATTCTTATTTAAAAAGTGACAAGCCATTGCAATGGATACTCAGAGTGGAGTAAATTCCTCAGCTCTGGAAGGTCACTAGTGGTGTTTTGACACTTATCTAATTAGTTTGTGTGTGTGTGTGTTTTGTGTTTGTGTAGTTTGGCTTTTTTTTTTTTTTTTAACTATTAACATTACCTATCAGTTAGCAATTTAATGTCTGTCCTAAATGCTAAACAAATCTTAATTAGATGGATACTTGCTATTTCAAGATATCAGTGCTAGGAAACAAAATCCTTCTTCAGCACACAGGATCGTAGTAGTACTGGAAGGTAGTACTGCTCCACTGCTGTGTTCTCTGCTGGATTTGCAGAAAATTCTGATGGCCTTTGGTGGTCTTCATTTAAAATTTTTTAGACTAAGCATTATACTGCCGGACCATGCAAGCATCACAGATTCACAACACTGGAATTTCTGAGAACTACAGGACTAGAAATTTTACCAGTAAACTAACTGAAGGTGTTTTCGATCAGAGAAGTACTATTTGACACCGTGTGTGTTCATGTTTTTCATTTGATCCTCATTTATCATTATAGTTTTTAAGTAGGTCACGCATATACGCTGATGATTCCACCTTCCATAAATCCATGAGATATGAAGGGGGCAATCAGTGTTGTGTACCAGACTATTCCAGATGAGAACAACTTTGTGACTCGTGAATTTTATCTGAAGTCAGTGCAGAGAGCAGAGAATGGGTCATAAAAATGCATATTCAGTGTTGCTAATGCAGTGAAGGTGCAATTGCTTTCACCTCTGGATTAGGCAAGCTCTTGGGACACCTTTTGAATGTTAACTCAATTCTTATACCATCTTTTTCTCGGGGATCTATTTTATCTATTTGTCAGAGTGAAGAGGTCTCTTTTTTTTCTGCTGCAGTGGCCACAACGTGGAGCAAGTAAATATAATTCAATTTTGCTTTGAACAGATCTTTACAAAATGAGAAGAAAAACATTCACTTCAAGACAAACTCGTGAAACCTAACCAGAAATATTCCATTTTGGTTATTCAGCTTTTTTATTTATTTTTTATCTTTCTCAATGACATGAACTTTCAAAAAAAAAAAAAATCTCATGTGAATTTTTCCCACACTTACAGATGACCTTAATTCACTGTCACAAAATTCTGGGTTTACTTCTGGTTTACTTGTTAAAAATTATTTATTTGTCAGGCTGCCTATTTTTAAAAACATAGATGATTCTTAAGCACTCTTTAACTACAATTAAGAACAATCTGTAAATAATTTGTGACTTATTACACTAGTATATACAGCATTTTACTGTAGCCAAGGTTTCACCCAATTATATGAACGCTTGCTTTTCAGAGTCAAAGTATCTGCAGGTAAACTTGTAAAATAAGTGAGATCATCTGATATTACAGCAACAACAGAAATTTTCCTATTTCAGTTGAAACATGAGTTATATTGTTTTTTAAATGTATCACAGGTATATTTCTACAGTTAAGACTTGAATTTTTTTACCTCTTTTTTAGCCAAAAGGATGGATATGAGAAAGCCAGATGACATAGCTTTCAGCTATACCATAAGCATCACTTCTGTTTCTGTGGTTGCTGTTTCGTATCATTCTTTTATACAGGCAGATCCCCTTTGAAAGTGTAAGCATGAGTCTATCTTTTTGACAAGTTATCGCTGTAACTTTCTGCTACCTTTACAAGAGTGATGTGTCCTGTATAGTGAGAAGACCCTCTTGTTCAGATTTATAACCATTTCTAGAACAGTTATAATTGAATTCCTACCAAATGTTCCATACTCAGTATGATTCAGAGTACCACTTTGTGTACATCCTTACGTTTATTAAATATGCGCCTCCCCGCATTTAAAAAAGTACAGGATGCGAAGGAATACAAAATTTACAAAACTTCCTTCCAGATCATTTGTATTCCTTTAGACTGAGTACACTTGAGTTCAGAGCTAAGAGGGTGGGCTCCTGTTTGTTTCCGTTAGTAGAAAATAGATTACATATTAATTTCCTTAATTAGTTTAAATATTTTGTGTCACTAAGAAAGCAATCCAAATATAACCACGTGAGCAACTGCTCTGCAAGTGTTACGGCCATGAAATTCACTGGAAAGTTTCTCCCAACAGAATGTGAAGGCAAAATCAGGATCAAAATAATGGGAATTATATGAACAAAATAACCAGTTTTGGTATCGATATAGTCTGCTGATTGTATACATCCAGAAAATAATGCATTTTGTATTTGCTATTGACTCCATGATTACTGGTTATCGCCTATATAGAATATGAGAGACAGAATAAATATTGTCACTTACGACAAACTAAAGGTAAAACACCGTGTCCTTATTTAAGGAGGAAACTGATTTATTTAGGTGTTTTCCTCACAATTTTTGCTTACTCTGTGTGTATCTGTGTGTGTGTGCATTTCTCCTGCAGCAAATCAGAACACATAAGGTTAAGAGGGCGATATGTCTCAGACAGACTATTTGAATTATTTTAAGATTACTAACAGCTGGTCACAGTCCATAGGCACTGGTGAAGCTATTCATGTGCATGGTTGTAAAATGGTGTTCATCGCCATAAAAATGGATATACCTTTGGTTTTCTGGTTTCATTGCTTGTGGCTAGCTTAAAATTGATGTAAAGGCTCTGAAATATTTCCTGAATTATTATCATGTCACTTCACCATAATTTAACGGAACTATTAAATGTGATTTATGAATTGAGTGACTTGCCTGCTGGATTTCAGTGTTCACAAAATTAATACTTTTTAACTTCCTTTTTTAAAAAAAAAAATAAAAAATTCTCTAAGTTGCTTCCTATTCATCTTAGGATTTGAATGGTTTTTGCCTTCTCTAAACGCCAATGCTTAGTGTGAAGACTGATAGCTTCACAAGCCAGGTAAGTATCCCTTCAAAAAGAGATGCCTGTTATGGAAAGGCAATGCTAGGAAGATACAGATGTACTGGGGCTCTAAGGGAGTTATAACCATTAGCCCCAGGAACGCCTGGCACGTGCACTCCCTGCCGCCCGACGCGATTTCAGCCAGGCAGCAGCACAAAACAACCTGCCTCCCTTTCACGTGCTGTGGCTTTGCAACACACTTACGCCAGAAAATGAAGTTTACATGCCTTAAAGTGAGATGTTTTTCTACATGGTAATACTTCCTTTCACTGCTGCTTTATCCTAGAAAATAGAAGGTGACGTACAAAGACTGAATACAGCAATTTTAGACAGCCAAATAATCCACTACTGAAGTTAATATGAAGGTTTTTTCTTCTGTTACAGCTATTTATGCTGATAGAGTTGCCTTGGTAGAATATCATCCTTTTATACATGAATGTCAGATCTGTCTCAGTAATTTCAAAGTTAGTATGTCTGCCAGACAGGAGACATTAAGCGCTCCAGAAGTCTGAGAGCAAACTACGAGAAATGTTCTTTATATCCTTTCTGATTATAAGGATTAACTGTATGCATCCTTCCCTTTATCTCCTACAGTCATACTGCCTTGATGTGTGTTGTATGGATTAGCAAAACAGCAGAGTCCCCGAGGAACTGTGCTTTGCTGGTAAGTTTTGGGTGAAACGCGTACTGTGGTCTTTGCTGTTGGTGTCCTCCCTCTCATTTGTATTGAGGTGAAAGGAAGCACCCAAGTGGTCTCTGATTGCCCGATGCTGGAAAAGGCCACTCCTGCTTCGTGCCAGGTGACACCACTGCTTTGGGAAATGTTTTTTTGTTTTGTTTTGTCTGCCTCTGGGAAATATAGGGAAAATCCAAGTTAGGAAATCATGCACAGCTTCTGTGTATAGACTAGTCCAAAGCAGTCTAGACAGCTGTGAGCACATCTGTGGTGAAACACACCGCCCTGAGACACTCCTAAACTCTTAAAAAGAATTGGGGAATGGGAAGTTACACTGGGTAACAATCCATTCTACTTAAAGGAGATCTAGTTATTTATATTGCATAAATAATGGAAAGCAAACAATAAATGCAATAGAATATATAGGAAATGTTAATCATATAGACGACTGATGAGATTGTTTAAAGGAATAATCAAGTATCAATGGCTATTTTGGTTAAAAACCACACAAAGATTCTCTGATACACCTGAGGAATAAAAGAGCTTCAGCATAGCTATTATTAAACGTAGATTATAAATAATCATAGAATCGTCATAGAGTTGTTTAGGTTGGAAAAGACCTTTAAGATCATCTAGCTCAACAATTGACCCTATTCTACCAGGTCTGCCACTAAACCATGTCTCTAAGCACCACATCTACATGACTTTTAAACAGATCTAGGGATGGTGACTCAACCATCTCCTTGGGCAGCCAGTTCCAAGGTTTCCTCTTTCAGGGAAAAATTTTTTCCTAATGTCCAGCCTGAACCTCCCCTGGCACAACTTGAACCCATTTCGTCTTGTCCTATCGCTAGTTACTTGGGAGAAGAGATCAGCTCCCATCTCACTACAACCTCCTTTCAGGTAGTTGTAGAGAGCAATAAGGTCTCCCCTCAGCCTTCTCTTCTCCAGACTAAACAATCCTAATTCCTTCAGCCGCTCCTCAGAAGACATGTTCTCCAGACCCCTCACCAGCTTTGTTGCCCTTCTCTGGACACACTCCAGCACCTCAATGTCCCTCCTAGACTGTGGCACCCAAAACTGAACACAGGACTCAAGCTGCGGCCTCATCAGCGCTGAGTACAGGGGCACGATCACTTCCCTACTCCTGCTGGCCACATTATTCCTGATACAGGCCAAGATGCCATTGGCCTTCTTGGCTACCTGGGCGCACTGCTGGCTCATGTTCAGCCAGCTGTCCACCAGGACCCTCAGATCCTTTTCTGCCGGGCAGCTTTCCAGCCACTCCTCCCCAAGCCTGTAGCGTTGCCTGGGATTGTTGTGACCCAAGTGCAGGACCTGGCACTTGCCCTTGTTGTTAATAATGCAGAGAAGCAAGTGGCTCAATAGCAAACCCTGTTCTGAAGCAGGGTGATAGATTCATCATGTATGGCAGGTAGATTACCAGGTGTAGCAAAGGGAGCCATGAAACATTATCTACTAAAATTAAGCATTTTCAAATCTACAGGTTTTCACAGCATATACTTAGACCTTTGAAAGGGACTTAGTAAGTGGATTCTTTTTTTTCTTTTATTCCAAACAACACATCTTCAGTCATAAACCCATGAGGATGCTAAAACAATACAGCTGGGTAATATTAAAAAAACCCTCCACCGAACAAACAACCCCTCCAAACCCAACATTCGATAATGCCTGTGACCTGACTAAGAAGAAAGGAAAACATATGATTGCTGAGAATATTATCCCAATCTCCACCAATGGGCCTCCAAGCCTGAAAGCATTCCCTTCTTCTCCACTCCTATCTCCATCAAAATCCAGGAGATGTAGGCTGAAGTTAGAAACTTCCAGTTTCAAAGAGGCAGAGTCCTTCATATCAGGATAATTCAGTGTTTCAAAAGAGTACCGCTGGAGGTATGATACTGCTCCACTTTCTGAAACCTTAAAAAGGAGGCAAAATATTTCCTAAAAGCATTTTGTTTGTACTGGCCTAGATCATTACAACATTTTTTTTTTACTTTAAAATCTGTGGTTTTATGAATTCTATTTTCTTTTTTTTTTCTTTTTTTTTTTTTTGGTGGATCCACAGGTAAAATGTATATTGCACTCAGCATGTTTTTAACATTTGCAGCTACGTAACAAAAACAGTAATTAGAACTGAATCTTCCACTTCAGTTGAATCTCCAACGTCAGCTCATTGCTAGGAAGGTCTGGAGAAATTGACACATTTTATTTATCTATTTATTCATCTGAACCTTCAAAATTTGGTCAGATGACAGATGGAGTTAGGAAGCTTGTATTCATGTTAAATAATACTGAGAAACCTCTGATTGTTGTCCTTAGATGCTCAGGGTCTCGGCAACCACCACAAGCATCTGGGAAGCTGACTTCCCTAGGTTTGGCTGGCAGGGGTTTTGTCTTGAATCTGGAGGTAGCAGGACTTTTGTAGGTGACTTTTGGGTGTCTTGTTATTAACTTGCCTTAGGCGTTGGTCTGTCTTGTTTGCTGCCTGAAAAAAATCTGTTTATTTATTCATCTAAGAAGTGAAAAACTTCTTCATAAGTCAAGTGACAGGGCTCAGTATAGGTATGTCTGCAGGAAATTACAATGATCCATGACAGTGGTTACCCAAGTTTTGAACACACATGCATCACTGTGAAGTTTTAGATTTACTTGTACTCTACCATGAAAGTCATAAAGAAATGAAGAATTTGTACATTTTGTTGTTTAGTAAGCTGTAGATCAGCAGTGATCTGAAGGCCAGACTCTAGATGTAGATAAGGCAATGGCTTCCCCTTTGTTTAAGCTCTGTGAACATAGTACGAAATTGGAGCTTTCTTTCTGTCTTTTGCTTGGTCACTTCCATTTTTATTAGTTGGCTGCTTTCTACTCCTGTTTCAGTCTTCTTTATTACCCTCCTTGCCATTGCCAGAGATTTTTGCATAGAAAACTAGACCAAAATTTCTCTTGGTAAGAAAATTTGCTGCTCAAGGACATTCTTTCAAATACTCCTGTTAATATTCTTAGAAAGCAAAGCAAAGTGACTTCCTGAAAAAAACTCATTTAATTTCTTGACATTTTGTAGAAAAAATGGTACTGAACCACCCTGAATTCTAAGGGCTCAGTTTTTAATCTAGATGTACTGTGGGTGGGGGAACGCATTGAGAAATATTTATTACCTGAGAGACAAGAAAATAAAGGAAAAGCTGTGATCTAGTGTAAGAGTAGAGAACATGAATCATGGTGGTTTGTTGTTTCCTCCCTCAATCCAGTATGAAATAAGAGAAACGAGACAGTCTTACTGTTAGAGTCTTTGGATAAATTTCTTCTGAGTGCCAGGCTTCCAGGTAGTTCCATAAAAATTACTATGGTTTGAAGAATGTGTGGAAACACTCCATGAGTATTTATGTATCTCATTTGACACAGAACAGAAAGCTACCCCAGAATTACTTCACATCAATTACTATTTATTGAGATGTTCCAGTTAAAAAAGATGCATACGAAAAATGGGCTTGTCGTTAAAATACCGCCCTTTCTCATTACTTTCATTGTTCACTGAAGTAGGAGGCGGTGAGGAGGCTGCGTAGCACCAGAGAGGCTGAGAAGGAGTTAGATAGCTGGTTCCAGGTGCAGTCTGTACCGGGCCCACAGCCCACGGCCAAAGAACCAAAACCACTGCAGTCTGCAGTGGACCCACAGCCAACCAGCCAAAAACTCCCCCAGCAGCACACACAGAAGGGAGGGGGGTCAGTAACGCGGAAGAATGGAAGCTTGCAACGGCAAGGACCATCAGGAGGAACAGACCTCCCCCAAAACCTGAGGTGCCCCTGCAGAACTGCTTCACAGCTCTGCAGAGTGAAGAGGAAAGACTAGTCACATTAGGAGAGGCGCTGGAGCTGAGTAAGGCTATGCAATCTGCTGCCTGTATAACAACCAGCGCAACGAAGAAAAGCCGATGGGTGATAGTAGTAGGTGGCTGTCTTCTGAGAGGTACAGAGGCACCCATTTGCTGACCTGATGCACTCTCAAGAGAGGTGTGTCTTCTTACTGGGGGCTCGTATCAGGGATGTCACTGAGAGACTACCAAGCCTCGTACAGTCCACTAGCTACTATCCACTGCTGTTGTTTCACATGGGCACCAGCGATACCGCCAGGAGCAGTCTGAGGAGTATCAAGAAGGACTACAGAGCCCTGGGAGTGATGGTAAAGGACTCGGGAGAACAGGTAGTTTTTTCATCAGTCCTCCTGGTCAAAGGGAAGGGGTTTGACAGGGCCAATCGAATCTGTTGAGTCAACAAATAGTTACAGGATTGGTGCCACAGCCAAGGGTTTGGCTACTTAGACCATGGGACTCGCTTTGAGAAAGAAGGTCTGCTGGGAGTTGACGGGGTCCATCTGCCAGAGAAGGGGAAGAGCATCTTTGGTCCAAGGCTTGCCAATCTCATGAAAAGGCCTTTAAACTAAAGTTGCCAGTGGAGAAGGACCTCAGTACCTCCCACTCCTACCAGTTTGATGCCAGTGCCAGCAATAGATGCAGAGAGCCTGTAGAAGGATCACAGGTCAGCAGGAGAGCACCTGGAGTGCTGCACAAAGGAACACCAGCCATTCCAGCCAGTAAATCAGCTTCATCAGGGGCCCAACTTAAATGCCTCTACACAAACACACAACATGCACACCTGCAGGACTATGATCTTACTGGTATCACAGAGATGTGGTGCGATGGGTCCTATGACTGGAGTGTTGGAATGAAAGGATACAGATTCTTCAGGAAGGAGAGGCAGGGGAGATGAGGAGGTGGTGTCGTCCTCTATGTCGATGGCCAGCTGGAGTGCATGGAGCTCCACTTGGGGATGGATAAAGAGCCAACCAAGACTTTATGGGTCAGGATTAAAGGGAGGGCAGGGACGGGTGATGTTACAGTGGGAGTCTGCTACAGGCCACCTGACCAGGAAGAGCGAACGGATGAGGACTTCTGTAGACAGATAGGAGCAGCCCCATGTTCACGGGTGACTTCAACCACCCTGATATCTGTTGGAGGAACAACACAGCAGGGCATAAGCAATCCAAGAGGTTCCTGGAATGTGCTGATGGTAACTTCCTTCTCCAAGTGACAGAGAAGCCAATGAGGAGAGGTGTTACTCTGACCTTGTTCTGACCAACAAGGAGGGGCTGGTGGGGAATGTGAAGCTCAAGGGCAGCCTTGGCTGCAGTGACCATCAGGTGGTGCAGTTCAAGATCCTTAGGGCAGCGAGGAGGGCATACAGCAAGCTTGCTACCCTGGACTTCAGGAGAGCAGACTTTGGCCTCTTCAGGGATCTGCTTGGCAGAGCGCCATGGGATAAAGCTCTGGAGGGAAGAGGGACCCAGGAAAGCTGGTTAATATTCGAGGATCACCTCTTCCTAGCTCAGGAACGATGCATCCCAACAAAGAGGAAGTCAGGCAAAAATGCCAGGAGGCCTGCATGGATGAGCAAGGAGTTTCTGGACAAACTCAAACACAAAAAAGAAGCCTACAGCAGGTGGAAGCAAGGACAGGTAACCTGGGAGGAACACAGAGAAATTGTCTGAGCAGCCAGGGATCAGGTTAGGAAAGCTAAAGCCCAGATAGAGTTAAATCTGTCCAGGGATGTCAAGGGCAACAAGAAAAGCTTTTACAGGTACATCAGTTATAAAAGGAAGACTAGGAAAAATGTAGGCCCACTCAGGAAGGAAACAGGAGACCTGGTTACCTAGGATATGGACAAGGCTGAGGTACTCAATGACTTTTTTGCCTCAGTCTTCACTGGCAAGGGCTCTAGCCACACCACCCAAGTTGCAAAAGGCAAAGGCAGCGACTGGGAGAATAAGGAACCACACACTGTAGGAGAAGATCAGGTTTGCACCTATCTGAGGAACCTGAAGGTGCACAAGTCCATGGGACCTGATGAGATACATCTGCAGGTCATGAGAGAGCTGGTGGATGAAGTTGTCAAAACACTGTCCATCGTATTTGAAAAGTCGTGGCATTCCAGTGAAGTTCCCACCAACTGGAAAAGGGGAAATGTAACCCCCATTTTTAAAAAGGGAAAAAAAGGAAGACCCAGGGAACTACAGGCTGGTCAGTCTCACCACCTTGCAGTGCCCAGTACGATCATGGAGCAGATCATCCTGGCAACTCTGCTAAGGCACATGGAAAATAAGGAGGCGATTGGTGACAGTCATTGTGGCTTCACTAAGAGAAAATTGTGCCTGACAAATGTGGTGGCCTTCTATGACAGGGTTACAGTGCTGGTGGATAAGAGAAGAGCAACTGACATCATCTACCTGGACTTTGTGCAAAGCATGTGCACTGTCCCGCATGACATCCCTGTTTCTAAATTGGAGAGACATGGATTGGATGGATGGACAACTCAGTGGATAAGGAATTGGCTGGATGGCCATGCTTAAACAGTTGAGGTCAATGGCTTGATGTCCAAGTAGAGACCAGTGACAAGTGGCGTTCCTCAGGGGTTGGTACTGGGACCGGACATCTTTGTTGGTGACATGGATGTTGGGATTGAGTGCACCCTCAGCAAGTTTGCTGACGACACCAAGCTGTGTGGAGTGGTTGACACACAGGAGGGAAGGGATGCCATCCAGAGGGACCTAGACAGGCTTGAGAGGTGGGCTGTGTGAACATCATGAAGTTCAATACAGCCAAGTGCAAGGTCCTGCATGTGGGTTGGGGCAATCCCAAGCACAAATACAGGCTGGGTGGAGAATGGATTGAAAGCAGCCCTGAGGAGAAGGACTTGGGGGTGTTGGTGGATGAGAAGCTCAACATGAGCCACCAATGTGCGCTTGCAGCCCAGAAACCCAGCTATATCCTGGTCTGCATCAAAAGAAGCACGGCCAGCAGGTCAAGGGAGGTGATTCTGCCCCTTTACTCTGCTCTGGTGAGACCCCACCTGGAGTACTGTGTCCAGCTCTGGGGCCCTGAACATAAGAAGGATATGGACCTGTTGGAGCGGGTCCAGAGGAGGGCCACCAAGATGATCAGAGGGCTAGAGAACCTCTCCTATGAAGACAGGCTGAGAGAGTTGGGGTTGTTCAGCCTGGAGAAGAGAAGGCTCCAGGTAGACCTTACAGCAGCCTTCCAGTACCTGAAGGGGGCCTACAGGAAAGATGGGGAGGGACTCTTTATCAGGGAGTGTAGTGATAGGACAAGGGGTAATGGTTTTAAACTGAAATAAAGTAGATTTACATTAGATATTAGGAAGAAATTCTTTACTGTGAGGGCAGTGAGACATTGGAACAGGTTGCCCAGGGAAGTTGTGGAAGCCCCATCCATTGAGATGCTCAAGGCCAGATTGGATGGTGTTTTGAGCAACCTGGTCTAGTGGGAGGTGTCGCTGGCCATGGCAGGGGGGTTTGGAACTAGGTGATCTTCAAGGTCCCTCCCAACTCAAACCATTCTATGATTCTAAGTATGTTGAAGTTATGTTTTTTTTTTTTTTCTGTTGAAGGTGATATTTGACTTACTAAATTATACAACTGATCTTTAGATGGTGTGATTAAGTGTTTTGCAAAAATAAGTCCACCAACTGTTTACAAGCTACTTTATTTTGCATGCTTGATTCAGTTGTATTTTAATTTAGATACAGCTAAGGGTAACTGCTTGACTACATAAACTCTAATTGACTGATGCATGTATTTATATTCCTGGATCACTGATCAAGGACAGTTAATTACTAAAACCAAAGTCCTGCCTAATTTGAGTCTGAGAGTCTAAAACGTTGTGACAGCAAGCTCTGCCCTTTGCTGTACCTCAGTGCGTGGCTGGAGCTGTCAGGTTTACAACTGGTGCACAGGGGTTTGGAGACCCTCAATAAAGACCCTCTAACCAGAAGAGAAGTAAATTTTTCAATCATTTTGGAAGAAACTTAAAATAGGAGGGAAGCAAGGACTTGTCTGAAGCAATTTTTTGTCTGTGAAATATACAGCATCTTTGGTGTTTCAGTGCTTGGGCTGTAAATACTTTTTTTTTTTTTTTTTTGTAATAGCAGATAAAGACATCTTTTATGCCACCAATACTACTGCCTGTGAAGCTGATGGGAAGGATACCATTGTGGTATCATGGCACAAGAACTGTTTTGGTAATGTTTAAATCAGGAGCCTGTATGGTTACAGTTCCGATGCAATGATGTTAGTGGTATGAACTTGGTTTGGGGCTCACGGATGAGCGGAGCCCATTCTGCAAAGCAGTCGTTTTCGTGAGGAGACCTCACCTTTGGCAAAACGGTTGCTTCTGTGAAACTGTGCTGAACTTGGGGGAAAATCAGAGCTTTGCTGTACTGAGCTCCTTCAGAAGTTTGCCTTTTACTCTTCACCAGCAGATTTAATTTTAAAGAAAATATGTTACAAATTTTCACTTATCTTCTCCACTTTTAAGCACCAGAAAAGGAATACAGAGGAAAAAATATGCTAAACTAACATTAAGGGTCTGATTAACCTTGGGAAATGCAAGGGTAAGACTCAAACAAACAATTCTCATTTTTGTGCTGAAGTATTGTACCTCATTTAGTGTGCCAGATTTCCTTCCCTGATAGACCATAACAGTTCCAATAGCAAACCTTTAATGAGGTAAGGACTGTTTTAGCCTTGACTGTAAATGATTCTTACTTTATGCTCCCCTGCATCAGCTATATCCTTGAGATGCATCCTTTCATGTAAAAGAGGTTTAGAGAGTAGAATGAAAAAGAACAAACTATAAAATGTACACACTAACAGGACTTTAAATTTCAGCCTCAACTGTTTTGCCGGTGTTATGGTTGATGGAAGGCTACACTTGAGCACTCTCACGCAAAAGTGATTTTTGACTAAACAGAATTTTTGTATGAAAATGGAAACTTTCCCCAGGAGGAGAGACTGACTTACATAGGACAGCTACAGAATAAGGCACACAATTTTCCTGGGAAAGCTACAGTAGTGTTTCCAAACTTTGGCCAAAGTATTGGGATTTTTATATTCTCTTCATCCATGTCTATAATCCAACATTTTGGTTATGGCCATCACCTACAAACTGAATTCATAGATACATTGGAAAACTTAGGAACGAAATATAAGAATGCGTATACATTATCAGAAACTAGGTAGCAATGAATTTCATTGGAAGTGACTGCTGTGCACAATACTTCGTGCATTGCTCAGAGAGGCTGTTGGAGGGCAGATCAGATTTGATGGTGAAAGGCTGGAAATGCTCACAGTGATGAAGCTATCCACCATGAGGATAAAGTTCTGGGTATGTGTATTGGTCTGACTTAATAAATGGTGCCAGACTATGAAATGGGCTCCTGCAGCGGCTGTGATTTGTCGCAGATTTCATTTTGCTTCAGTACAAATATACGGGGAAATTGGCTCAACCTTTCCTGATAACTCAGGGCTTGTTTATCTTGTCAGATGAGTAAGTAAGTTAGTACCTCCCTGGTGTTGAAAGGGCTTTGACCAGGCAAGTCAGATTTGATCCAAAAGCCATTTGAATATTGGAATGGGGCTATGCTTAAGCTCAGAGTCTGTCTTATCTGCTTTCTCATCTGATATTTTTCTGGGATGTTGGGGTTTTTTTTACCCTTCTTGGAGACAGCCCTGTCCTTCTGGTATTCTTTTGTAGAAAAGCCAGCACAAATTTTGTGGGCGTCTCTGCAAATAACAGGAATTTGTCCCTTAGGAAGAGCTGTCGTAACGACTTTAAAGATATCAAAAGCAGGAGCTGAAATTACGTTTTTGACAGTCAGGAGTCATGGAATGGCATTGCTGATGTTGTAAAGATAAATGAAATTGGCTATTTACTGTAATGGCCCACTTTTTCAGTAATAAGCTTAATAAGCAATACTAATGATTACTGAATTAAAGAAAAGATTTTAATTTTTTCAGGAAAAAATTTTTTCAGCGAGTCGTGTTTGTTCACTGTGTATAACTTAACACTGAAAAGCTGCAGACTATGGAGTCATCCTAGCTGCAGGTAAGTGGCATTTATGCTGCACGGACATCTGGGAGGTAGGTTAATCTAGATGAATTCATGAGGTCTCTGTTACTCCTTCATGTTCACAGCGCTTAGACGTTGACAGCAAGAGAACAATCAATCAGTTCAACATGAAGCTGAGTAAAAAAAATATACATTTTTTTGCAATGCATAATTAACCTCTATCATGCATTGCCCCAAGGTATCATTGTAGACAGATAGTAAACAGGAGTCCAAAAAGTCTTAAACTTTTATATGTCTTTTCATAATATTTACAGTTGCATTAGAAGTGGGAATTATAGTAGGGATATAAACATTCATACTTCCACTTGTTTGCAGGATGGGAAAATGAAGTAAAATTTGGTTAGTTTCAAATTTTCTTTTTTTAGAAAACCATACGTTGTTCTATATGAGACAAATGCTCAAAGTCTGTGCGCCAAATTCTGTGCTCCTTAACTGAGTGATGGCTTATGCCTGACAAAGGCCTATGGAATTCAGCCCAGTTACATTATTTTTTTTTTCGTGCAGCGCTGTGTGCTGTAAATTATGATGCAGTAATACAACAATGCAAGTCCTAAAAAATTCATCTGTTTTCATGGGTAGGAAATTATATCTCTCGCCCATCATTAACCAGCAAACAGCCGCTCCCGTTCAGCATTCTAATCACTGCTGAACAGTTCGACACATCTTTAAACGGCTGTTTTAGTGTGTTGGGTTTAAAAGACTGTGTTGCTGACAGAGCAATTGCACAGCTGTCTGGCTGGCTGTACTTTGAGCACTAATGTAGCTGGTGGAGTAAATCATGCAAAAATACTGACTTCTAAGGTTAGTCTGGTTTGTGATAGAATGAAGAATACATTTCCATAAGTTTAGGAAGACAGAGATTTATATTGTTGCGATAGTAAAGCAGTACTAGAGTTCATGGAAGATCTACAAAAATTTTGTGTGATGAATGCTTTCAAACAATCTGTTCTGAATGTTGCTGATTTACACTACTGAAATGAGCAAATTTAGAAGTGTCTTGTATGTACGCTATCCATAGGGCATCCGAGTACTGCATGTGCAGAGTACCGAATTCCATCCAAGACATCAGTGCATTGCTTCTCAGTGAGATGCTTTGCATTAAGGTTAACATACACTGCTGAGAGAAGTATTATCGTTGTTGTGAGGAAACAGTGTGGACAAATTGGATGGGGGAAGAATAGATTTTTAGCTCGCGGCTTATCGTAAAGGAAAAAAGAATCAACTGTTTCTTAATGTACTATTTTGTAATAGAATGTACAATCTGCCTTAGGCTTAAATAACTTCATATTTTACAAAGTATGTAATAGTTTTGATGTTTTTAATGTGTTCCCAGCATTTTAGCTAACTAAATTGGTATAATTTTTTTAAATCCCTCAGGGTTATTCCATCAACCTAGTGACTATACCATGAATCAGCCAGGTAATCTGTGAAAATATACCCAGATTTTGGAACAGAGAAAAGCTCCCACTGTAATTTCAGAAATGTCCTTCATATCTTGGGAACTGTTCATGAGTCTAAGCAAAGTCCTGGTTTTTTTTTTTTTTTCAGTGTCATATAATATTTGAATTTTTTTTTTTATTGTGTTGTAGATGACCTAAAAGGAATAGAAATGCGAGGAAGTATGTTATGAGGATGACTTATGCTTCATCGTGCTGAGGATGGCATGCTGCTGAAATCTGGTCAGAAGGCAGAAAAGTGCCTTGGAGGGCTCTAAACAGGTAATAAAATAATTATTTTTAAAATGGAGAAAAAGCAAAAGTTTGTGTTGCACTTTTAAGCTTCCGTAGGAGTACTTTAGCTGTAGGAAAAAAATGGCTCAGCTTCTGTAGTTATTAGCCCGGAGAGAGCTGTCAGTCAGCTTCACTCCCTTGAACTCCTCACTGCAGACCTAATTACAGTAGTTGCCAGTGGTGTTGCCTACGCTTTGGGGACATGACAGGGCTTTGGCTTAAAATTCATTTATAGAGTTTTGCAATTTTTTTTTTTTTCCAGAAATATTACCACCTTCTGATTTGGAGTTGGTTGAGAGGAAAGAGGAAAACACTGTATGCATACAAGTCTGGGGTCAAACACCTCCACAAAACTGTACTTAGCAAATGCTTCTGCAGCTTTCCATCTGGGGCATTGTCTCTTCCAGCTGTCCCAATATAAAATTAAATTATCTTTCACAAATAGAGCAACTAGCTACTGTGAGAGGTGTAGGGAGAGCAGAGTGACCCAGACAGCAAAGAAGAAAAGGAAGTTTCAGGAGGGTCAGGAAAGAGGAAAGAGGCTCAAAGTAAGGAGAAAACAAAGAGTACCTCCAGGGCTGGAATATGTTTTAGCAATTCAATTAAACATTTGGCTTCCTGCTGCTTGATTTCTCACCAGTAACACAAAATCCCACACTCCTGTTGAAGACTGGAGACTCAGCAAGACCCTCTTTTCCTCAGCCTGTTCAGGCATGCGTCCTTCTGCCCATGGCTCCCGAGCACAGCAGGCTTGGAAATGCTCCTCTTCCCATGGAGATGCTGAACACATGGCTCTGGATCCTGCTTTGGAAACCTGCTCAAAGAGAAATGCAAGCAAGAGACAGGAGACTTGTTTTCCTAACTGACAGTGCAGAGGGAATGAAGGACTGGTCATTTATTACTAGCTATTGTCATTATAAAAATCAACTATAACAGTCTCCAAAACGCTGGTCTTCTGGCTAGAGGAGAAGAAAGCTCTTCTGGTTTTTTTGTAAGAGAACTCTTGTGTGAGATACTGATGGATTTGGTTCATTTGTCCATACCTTCATGTCCTAACAAAGCACTGTGCTATGTTCAGTGGTGTTTATAGAGCACTGGAATCCTGGGATGAATGTAGCTGGATAAACATTAAAGGCATTTCTGAAAGCGCCAAGTATTTCCATTTGAAATGGATGGTTGTTCAGTGCTTTGAAGCCCTTTGAGGACACAACTGGGATGAATATCGGTGTCGTTAGTGTGAGGCACCTTTGACAAGCGTGGCAAGGAACCGCCCCAAACATAATTAAGATTTCCTAAGCTCACATGGCGAACATATCAGAAGGCGGGATGACATTGAACAGTACAGCACCTCTCTGCCTGACTTTGCAGGACAGAGAGTAACCAAAGTGTAGCCAAGACCTGTATTTACATTCAAATACAAATATTTTCCCTTCATATGTCTTACTTGCTAGTACTTACTAAAAAAGATGTCTATATTTAATAAACCTGGTCCATAATTTGTTTGTGTTAATCATCTGTAGGCAAATAAGTATTTTTCTAGACATATGCAGATTAAATAATAAAATTCACAGCATTGAACAGTACCTGATGCCAGATAGTTTCACTGTTTGAGTTATATGGGTATATTAGTACTGATAATTCAGTGCTATTAGCTCTACTTGCAGAGAGTCATTAGTACCAAGAAGTAATCATTAAAGTACTCAAAGCCTGAATTAGTTTTATTAGGAATAGGAAAATGTATCATTACTGTAGATGCTGAGAGCTTAATACTTGTAGTAATGTAGCTCTGCACGTCTTGTTGGAAAGAGAGGGTAAACTTGTCCCTAGAGATGGAAACTCCCTAATAAATCCATTCTTTAAATTTGCCAATGATTATGCAAATTAAGTGAAGTGAAATCAGTAAGAATTTTCCTGCTATTCAGATGAGATAAAGCTCATAACAAAGTAAGTGCTTGACACATAGCTGCCTGAAAAATGTCCAAGAGATTTAGACACATCTTCCTGCATGTAGTAGGATTTAATATCTTGTTCCTAAGTATCTTTTTCTAGTTCATTATTTCATAAAAATAGTCTTTTCAACAAGAAAAAATAGTATTTGAGCTTAAAATTATAAGGAGTATTTGTTTTGCATAAAGACATAATGTTAGAAGAACAATTTTTCTCACAGAATTTAATAATTATTCCAGGAATATGAGAATCTCTTTACAAACAAATGCTTAAGAACCTTAGTTAATTTTACACGCTTGAGTTATTATAATATAAACCCAACTAAAATACATACGCATTTTTCTAGTTTGAAATTCATCAGTGTATCTAAGTGGGCATCCATTTCAAACTAAGGCAACTTGTGCTTTAATACTTTCAGGAACCTTATAAGTTGACCACATCAATCTATTGAAAGAATTGACAGACTAAGTGGAGGTAATGATCCCAGTAAACGACCTTGAATTGTGAAGCCATAAATAGACCATAAATGCCATTTTCAAAATATGACATGAAGTCTTATTCTCATTATACAGCATGCATGTAACTCCCAGAAGAAGTGGTTCAAGCAGAGATGATACATTCCCAGCCTATACCAGCCTCACCAGGAGAACAGGATGGGAAATGAATTATAGTTTCTTCAGCTATAATGTCTTAATTAGATATATGTGACAAACTCATTTATATGTGAAAAATTTAAAATGCTGACTTGTTCCACTTATCACTTGAACCGCCAACACTTCATATTCTCACATTTAATGTTTTCACATAAACTAGTAACATTTTCAATAATCCCTACTGAATCTCTTTAATTGCTATATGGAAGAAAAATAAAAATGTTACTTCAGAAAGAACTGATAAAGCACTACTCTTCGGTTCGCGTTTGAAATTTCCCATCTAGGAACAATTAAATTTGTTTAATGACCATGTAATTGGTCTTTGTTCTGGTAACAAACAGTACTTGGCAGGAAAATGCTGCCATTACCCTAGCAATGTCTGATACACAAAGGCTGTCTCTCCTCGACAGCTTTTTGAAGCCCTCAAAGAGCCATAAGTAGTAACTTTTCTTTTTGGTTTTGCTGCTAGGTTTATACAACCTCGGGCCAGTGGATGTTTTGATGCCTTTTTCTTGGCTTGTCCTAAAATATAAGATGAAATAGAGGCGCTGAATGCGTTGCAACGACTGCACAAAACTCGAGGGACCTCAACAGAAGGCTACAAGGAAGGCTGCACGTGAGTATGACGCAAAGAGGAATAGGAGGAAGGGGAATTTTCGTTGTTTTCTTTCTGGACAGCAAATGTGGGAAGGCAGCCTGCTCATGAGATAATTCAAGTGCAGTCTATAGCAATAATTTCATGGAAATCAGCAAAAAATTCTGGGTTTTGGTGACTCTGTTCCTCAAAAACTACTGACTGTTGTGGGAAACAAGGTATTGCAATTTTATGTGCTTGTTTCCTTACCAGTACTCCACTCTGAGCATAGCCGCAGCAGTCTGCTCTTACGCAGCAAGGTCTGATTATAACTGATTCCATCTTCACATAGTCTCCCTCCTATATTAATGTGTCAATTCAAGTACTCTTTACTCTTGTCCTACATTTGGTTAAAAAAGAAAAGAAACATCTGGGCTACATAATTTTAGGATAGGCTCCATTAGTAATGGTGACCTTGGTTGACCTTATTTTTTGTTTTAGAAATGTACATGCCACATAGTTGAGCGAGCTGAAGACCTATTTTCTAAGAGAACACAGAAATGAGAACGTAACACTAGCGAAAGGAGAATGAGTGTAATCTGAAAGCTGTGTGTAACATGCAGCCACAGAAGAAGGCAGGGAGAACAGGAGGCATGTGTAATCCAGCAGTTGTGCCTAGCGACATGCTATAGTCAAAAACTTCTCTGCAAGTCATATGGATAGATTATCTTCCCTTACCCATATTGCCACTTACCTTGCAATATAGTGCCTGCAGGAAGAGACGTGTAGCTCGGCATCATGATGAGACTGTAGAGGGGAGAATTCAGATATGTAGGTGATGAGAGTGTGTGATGATAAGCAAGGTCCTTATGCCTGTGCACAACAAAAACAAGGAAGCCTGTTCCTCCAAGCAGAGGGCTCTTGAAAGGATGCTCTGTGACAGGGAGAAAGGGTGAGCCAAACCTGCACAACTGTGCTGCTCCCACGTGGGAAAAGGAGCACTGGGACAAAGAGTCTGCACTGTCTTTTTATAACTCCTGAATTAGACCCCTGAAATACTGAGCTTCCTATTCCAGGATGCTAACGATCATAAAAGGTATTTTGTATTCAAATGCAAATGATTGCTTTCCTGGTCCTCAGAAAATAAATGCTATCTCCAGATGTGAAGGTGGGAGGCACATCTTCAGAAGTTGTGAAAAAGAGTTTCCCTGAGGATGATTACAGAGGAATGGTTGAGGGGTTTGTTCTTGGTTTTCTCTTATAAAGTGCCTAATCAGACTTACAGGGCTTAGAAATAAGAGGCAAACATAAAATCCAAGACTAATGCCAGGTCCCAACTTTCCTAAATGTGCAGCGTCTGTTATTCATTGCTATGGTTTGTGGACTTTTCTAGGCAGCAGGCCACCAAAACATGCTTCTTTACTGACGCGTGGGAGACCTTCGTGCACTGAAAAAGTTCTGCCTTTTTCCTTTTTGAGTAACTTTAACCTTAGCAAGAAATTAGTTCATTAATAAATGAAGAGGAGGAGTGAATTAATTATGAATTGAAAATGGCAAAGATTGAGATGCCCTGCAAAATTTCTTTGTCATATGTGCACACACAAATTAGAAAGAAGGCAAGGTCATACAGAAATAATTTCAGGGGAGGATGAGGGAACAAGTGAGGAAACACTTGAAGTAGCAGAACCTGGGGGAGTTGCTGCTCTGGAGAATTTATGGCATGCAGTTTTGGGGGCAACACAACCAAATATATGTATCAAGCTATTTTTGAGAAGCCCGCAGGGGCAACTGAAGATGTGCACTGAACATGATCTGTTCCCTCTGATCTCTTTCTCTCTCTGTGTCTCTGTTCCTCTGCCTCTGGACCTACATCTCGTGCATCCTGCTGTAGGATCGTACACACCAAAAGTTGCCTGCATGTGGCACTGGGATCCCAGAGCAAAGGAGTGGAAGTGGCTCTGCAGCCAGGAGAAGGAACAGCAGCCCCTGTCACTCAGTTAAAAACAGGAGAAAATACATCTAGCCGTACTGATTCCGGAGTTGGGAACAGAGAGGAAAGGGAGGGGGGAAAAAAAGATAGTCATGGAGCTTTCTTACATTAACTTTTGCTTCTAGAAGCATAATAGAATAGTAGGGGAAAATGTCTCTCTAACATATACGAAGACTTTGAGCAGGAAGTATCGTGATTCTTATAAAAGTTATTTTTTACCAAGCATGGATTTAATTGTTCTTTTATATTGAAAGTACAATAGAAAATCAGTGGCTGTACAGATTGCATCACATGAAATGTCTTTGGATTTCATTTAAGAGTTTTTATGTCATTCTATGAAATCAGTTGATAAAAATTAATTCACATTTATTTGAACAAAAGTAGTACCGCTTTTTCCAAAAAAAGGGTTGAAAGACTACCAGATGTAGTAAAAATAACAATATGTCAAACAAGGTAGGCGATGTTTAATGAGCTGCCTTAGGCACTAATAATTTAGCAGTTAAAGTAACATATTTCTTATGGAAAAGGTAAAGCATATCCATGAGTTTCAAACAGGCAAAGTAAATGGTAGAGAAAACATTATTTTAGAGTCAGAAGTCTGGATATTCAGGCAAAAAAGTATGAGCACGTCAATGTGGAAAGATGTCGTTAAAACAGGTGAAATAATTCTGTAGTTACTGTAGACACTGTAAAATATAATTTACCCCTCTCAAGAGTGTCTTTAAAAAGGAATGAAGTGCACAAGGGAATATTGCATGAAAGAACACCTGTCCAGAAACAGGCTTCTCTATATATGCAATTTTGGCCTTTGTATTATTTATTATGTTAATTCCACAGGATTTAGAGAGTGGTTTTCTAGAAGTTTTGGAAAAATATCTTTAGGGAAAACTGTGGAGTTCTCCTCCTCTGAACCTCTCGCCTAAAGATTTCATCATGGAATCTGTCCTTACGCTGTTACAAATGAATCAGACTTTACTGGAGAGCAAATTACCAGATATATAATTGGCTTACAGGTGAAGAAGAGCAACAGAAATAGAAGGAGTGACATATGGAAAAAGATAAAATGGCGTTAAAAAATGCATAGCTTGGCTTCAGAAATGACTTCGGCTGTGATGGGCTTTGACGATAGTTTGCAGCTATTGAAAAAGTGTGAAATAAAAAGGAGGAAAAGAAACTGTGTGATACTTAGAGTATTTTTGTTTACACCAAGATTGAATACAGCCATATGTTTTCTGTAGAGGTGGCTGTACATTCCTTTTAGCCTATATCCACTAGATTTTTAACCAGAGAGCTTGCGCTCTGTGAATAAAGAGGATATACAGACCTAATATTTCACTAGCCCTTTGCCATCCGTATCTCTGACTAGATCACATCGTTACAGATGGGGAAGATCGTTATTTTCATTTCACAGATAGGAAGGCTCCCAGTGTGACTGCAGGAGCATGTACCTATCTCAGTGCAGGCTCACATGTCATGTGCAGAGCCCAGTGGAAAGCCATGCCAAGGCTCTCTGAACCACGGTCTACCGGAAGGAGCAGTCTTGCCTAAAGCGGCTTATAAAAGTTTACTCCAGAAGCGTGTGTCAGGGCAGGGAATTGAACCTGCTTGGCTTCTCACGTCTCGTGCCAATGATATTGTGACATCCTTCCTTCCTCCTTCTCTTTATTTAGACATGCGGTTGTATGTGGGGCTTGGCATGATGGGAAACACTGCTGTGGTGTGAAAGGAACCCTACCCTATGAACCAAAATATCCTTCAGTCAAGCATTTGTAAAACAGAAATGGGTAAACAGTTAGTCAGAGGTGGTAACTAATCCTGTTCCTATGATGATACCTCATTTTCTCCAGTAGGAACACAGATTTTTCAGCACCTGGAAATCAGTCCATTTCATTGTGAAAGCTGCATTGCAACTACGTGAGGCTGTAGTCAAAATTGAATTAGTTTCAAGTAATGTCTGCAGGGTGGCCAAGACCTTCCCGCAGCTTTTCCTTCAGGCTTCCTCTCTTGCTGCTTTTTCCACTCAATAATTCTAGTAATTTTGCTGGTATGTGCAACTGGCTGTTCTTTCCTTTTCAGTGGTGCCAGGTGGTCATCTTTCCTTTGTGGTAGTTTTATTCCAAGCAGTTGGCTTCCTGACACCTGGATGGCTTTTCCCATTAGCTGGCTGCCGCTTCTTAATGATTGAGCTGCTGCTTCTTGTTTACCATTTTCTTTTCACAGCTCTCAGCTTGTTGCTTCAGTTGACATGTCAGTAGACTCCCTGACAACATCAAGTATCTCCTTCTGTTACCTCTCTTCCTCCTGCTGCTTCTGCTTTTTGCTATGCCTGGCATTCTGGTTCTTGTTCATCGAGACTATTGTTTGGAATAAAAATCAGCATTTCCTTGCTGATTTTATTTCTGAGTTTTTATGATCTATTACTTTATTTCCCATTGTATTGTTGGCCTCAGGCTCTAGAATTTTATTCAAGACAGTTGGTTTATTTTGAATTCTTGTATTGCATATTTATTGTACATACTAAGGCAACAGATAATTCTGGATAGGCCACAGTGATTAACTTCTGCATGTTTTATTTGTGAAAATGCTTTGGACATTTTTAGAGTTTCTGTTCCTAACCAGCTCTCTGTGAATCATAATGGTGAGTGGTGTTAACAGAGACTTAAATTTGAGACTGGGCTTTATCACCTATTTCAGAAATGCAACATAGGTAACATAATTAAGCTTCTTGTTAAAGGACCAAGATATGTTTTTAATTGAAAGATATAGGTTAATTAGTGTGGAATGTGGATCAGAGACACTGAACAGCAAGACTTTTGTTTTTCAAAATCTGATCTTCAGAAGTCAATATGTGCTTTTCTATTCACTATGCCAATGAATGGATGGATGGGGTGTTTTTCAAAATCAGACTTTAAAGTAGCTTGCTAGCAGTGTTGAACCATTTAGAAAAAAATTGAACCCAGAGTATTAACCTCGGTGTAGAGCATTAGTTATGCATTAATGGACTTCTCTAAAATTTTGTATCTGTGTTACACGCTTCCACTTTTGTCAAAAAGGTCTCAGACTGAGAATTCTGCCTACCCTCTGCTTGTGAGAAAGGTGTTACAGAACTATGACCGCTTCATATTTGCTTATAATGATTTCTGTTTAAAGAGGTACATAATGAACATTCTTCAGGCACTAAACAATTTTTGCCTTTACGTCCTTTGACCATGTTTGTGAGAAGAAATAATTTACAAACAGTAGCACAAAAGAAAATGCTCGGGGATATAATGATATTTATTTTATTTATGTGAATTTCTTTAATGTTGTATATGTACTTCATTGTATTGCCACTATTTATAGTAATGATGTGCTAGCAATGGCCTACACTAAATGGCCATCTAAACATGAGGAGGAACTTCTTTCCTTTGAGGGTGGCAGAGCACTGGAACAGGCTGCCCAGAGAGGTGGTAGAGTCTCCGACTCTGGAGACATTCCAAACCCACCTGGACACCATCCTGTGCAACCTGCTGTAGGTGACCCTGCTCTGGCAGGGGGGTTGGACTAGATGATCTCCAGAGGTCCCTTCCAACCCCGGTAATTCTGCAATGCTGTGCTTACAAAACCCAGGTTTACAAGATGATCTACAGTAGCAGGTTGATATGGAAGACAGTCCAATCTCCATTGCCCATTGCTTTCCTGATCACCATGTATGTGACTAAAAGGTTTAAGAGCATAAATCATGTGACACACAACACCCATAACCAGTGCAGCTGGTGGGACCTGGGTGGCAAAGCCATCTTTGAACAGCTAAGCCTTGGTTCTGAATTAGTCATGAAACCAGAAAGAGCCTTGCAACTTACGCTAGAATCACAGAATCACAGAATTTTCACAGTTGGAAGGGACCTCTAGAGATCATCTAGTCCAACTCCCCTGCTGACACAGGAATGCCTACAGCACATTACTCAGGACTGCATCCAGGCGGGTCTGGAAAATCTCCAGAGAAGGGCACTCCACAACCTCCCTGGGCAGCCTGTTCCACTGCTCTGGCACCCTCACCATAAAGAAGTTTTTTCTTAGGTTTGAATGGAACTTCCTATGTTCCAGCTTGTACCCGTTGCCCCTCGTCCTGTCACTGGGAACCACTGAAAAGAGTCTGCCTCCATCCTCCTTCAGCCCACCCTTTAGATACTTATAGGCAAGAATAAGTCTCCCCTCAGCCTTCTCTTCTCCAGGCTAAAGAGTCCCAGCTCTCTCTTTGTTGCCCTGCGCTGGACTCCCTCCAGTAGTTCCCTGTCCCGCTTGAGCTGGGGAGCCCAGAACTGGACACAGTATTCCAGTTGTGGCCTCACCAGTGCCAAGTAGAGGGGGAGAACGACCTCCTTTGACCTACTGGCCATACTCTTCCCTACGCAGCCCAGGATTCCATTGGCCTTCCTGGTGACAAGGGCACATTGCTGGCTCATGGATAATTTACTATCTACCAGGACCCCCAGATCCTTCTCCTCAGAACTGCTTTCCAGCAGGTCCACTGCTAACCTGTATTGGTGCCTAGCATTCTTCCTCCCCAGGTGCAGGACCCTCCACTTGCTCTTGTTGAACCTCCTTAGGTTCTTCTCTGCCCAGCACTCCAGCCTGTCCAGGTCACGCTGGATGGCAGCGCAGCCCTCTGGAGCATCAGCCACCCCTCCCAGTTTGGTATCATCAGCGAACTTGCTGAGGATACACTCTGTGCCCTCATCCAGGTCATTGACGAATATATTGAATAAGATTGGACCGAGTATTGACCCCTGGGGGACACCACTGGTTACAGGCCTCCAACCTGACACCGCTCCATTAATCACAACCCTAGAAGCCAGAGTGTTTTTTATCTTGAGTCAGTGGGTACCAGCCCACCACTTGGGCACTGGATGGTTGTGTGCCTCTCACCTTTTTGCGTCCCTTCTCATGCCTCAG
>VFFE01007212.1:702272-730055 GCA_008921705.1 Burhinus oedicnemus
AAGTCTTGGTTTTTTTTTTTTTTTTTTTTTTTAGCATCTCTTTCTATAAGACATTTTGGCCTTTGTTAAAACTACAGTGTCCTTAGAATGGGTTTCTCTCTTTGCTCTCAGTAGACTTCCCTTTTTGGTTTTCTTAAATATGGCTGTGAAGTTACACTCTCCCTTGAGAGGCTACTTGGACACTTGTAGTTAGCAGGATGGTTTCTCATCCTTTACTACCAGGGGATAGGTTTCTTTTCCCCCTCCCTCCAAATTTGCCTCTAATTAATTAGACTTGAAGCAACCTCACACAGATATTTCCACTGTGTCCCTTAACTAGTCTTTCTGGCTTCTGCCTCTTTCTACAAACAATTTTAAGGCTATAAAAGAACTTTCTCTTCCTAGATTAGGAGGAGGATTCACTCCTCATGCACAACAGAGGGTTTGCGAATTCCAGTTTACCATCAGCTTCTTTCTCAGAGACCATGTGTGACAAAATAGTAGAAAAAAAAAATTGACATTCAGAGCCTTGGTTTTCCAAAGTTACTCTCTCCTTGTTTTGTCTGTCTGGTTGTCATTGCAATATTGTGAGTTAGTATGGACAAATCATGACTGTTTTCTCTGTATGAGAAGCATTGTAGAATAAAATAATAAAAGCAAAAACTAGGGGATCTGCTATCCATAAAACTGCAGAATAGATTCAAATTATATATAAAGGTTCCTGTGAGGCTATGAGCTATAATCTTCTTTTTTCTTTTTTTTTTTCTTTGTGGAGAAAAGTGCAGTGGCCATATTTCAAATATTTCAAATATACATTCAAATATTTCAAATATATATTCAAATATTTCAAATAATGACTGGATTTCAAGAGTCACTTTTTGCCCTCACAGTATGGTTGGTCTTTGTTCTGCCCTTCTTGCAGGAATAAACTATCAACAAAAAGCAATATCTGAGCATATCCGATAGAGAATATTACCCAAGAAAACCCGTTATCCATCAATCCTGTGCAGGAACAGTGAAAGCATCACTGTAAACACCCTGAGCATACAAGCTGAAGTCCCTAGACTTATACCACTGCCACTCATGGCAAGATAATTTAATTTTTAATATTCAGGACTCTCAGCTGTATCGAAATCAGATTCTTCCTTTTCACTTGTCCTAGAACTCTCATGTTTACAAAAATGTTACTAAGTGTCACTGAATAAAAACTACTATGTCCATATTAATTCTCTACTAAGCTTGCTTTAAAATTCCAGTTATTTTAGATGGAAGAATTAGAAGCAAAAAATTGTCTTTGAAGGTGCCACCATTCAGTGAGGAAAATCACTGCAATTCAGAAAGGTTCTCATTATAACATTTTACGCATCCCATTAAAAAGAACATGTAAATTGTTTGAAGGAGGAATGATTTTGTTGTTGTCTTTATAATGCCATGTTGGTCTATTACTCCTACCCAATGCTAGTTATAAAAATAATAGTCTATAATTGGGATGTCCAATAAAATGCTTTTAAATGGGAGCACATAAAATTATTGTGTGAAGGCAATAACCTTGGTAAGGTAGATGAACGCTTGCTTATATGAGTCTGTTGGGAGAAAAAAAGGAGAGCATTTTGAATATATGGGATATGGAAATCTTAAATTACAAGCTAAGTTCCTTTTCTCCTCTTTTTGGTTGTATTCTGTTTTGTCCTTTTGCACATTATCTCTATTTTGTTTTCCATCCTCTGTTGCTCAAATGAACAACTGATACTTAAAATCTCAAGGGAAGATGAGACATTTTCAACTCATGCCAATTCTCGTCTCATCCTCAAAACATAAGTAAACAAATACTCTTCTCTCCTACTATTTCTGAAAATAAAATAATTTGTTACTTTTTTTTTACTTTGTGAAATCAACCCAAATTTCCATTGGTTGTAGCATTGAAAAACACGAAGGAAAATTATGGATTTCCAGCCTGACAATTAGACCAATATTTTTTTAGGTATCTTTCCATGGGACTACAGTGTATGAGATTGAGATTGTCTGGGCAACAGAATGCCCAGACACACACACACACAACGTGTGTGTGGTTATCTCCTACATCACTCTGGTTCTGCCACTTTCGATGTGAATGCAGAACCTCAGGAGTTCTTGCCCTGCTGTTCCTATCAAAGTGCTATTTAGTCTTGGGCATATTACAATGACAGCTTGTTTCCAGGCTTGTAACCCCTTCTGTAAACTGAGCAGGAGACTATTTCTTACCAAGTTGTCTCCCTGGGGTATCCTAAGGATTAATTGCTCTAAGTGCAGTTCCTGGAACACATAAAGTTCCCTATAAGTATCCATTATTAAATGTTATATCCCCTCAAGTACTTATTCACATTAGTTTTTCTTACTTAAGTAGCCCCAGTGACATCTGTTTCTATTAATTATTTTTACTATTTGCCACTCTTCTTAAACACAAGCTAAATGGCTTTGGCTGTGGGAAAGCAAATTCACCAGCAGCTGCTTTAGTCTGTATTTAAAGTATACATAGCACTTTCTTTTGCTATTACTTTATTCACTTAGGTTTATCTTTGTCAATGATTTTTTTACTTGAGTGGTTTTCTGACTCTTATTTTCCTTATTAGGGGAAGTACTTAAGAATATTGGAAGTAAAAAAATGCTCAACCCAATAGCAGAGAAATAAAGTAGAAGAGAATCAAGAAGCATCATACATCCTTGCAACTTGCAGAGGTCTCACAATTTCCATAACAGTCTGAAGCATGAGAAAGGAGGAGGCAGCAATGAAGATTTTAGAAAGCTATGACTTGAGCTAGCATGCAAAAATAGGCATGTTTTTGATTCCATTAACTTCTAATTAGTTTGGCATCCAGTCAAAAAATTGATCAGAAGGCTGTTCTTAAAACTCACATTCCTTATCTGCCATTTTTCTGCTCCTTCCATTCACTGAAGCTGCCTCCTCTCTCCGTGTGTAGTCTTACATAGGCAGACATAGAAGTTCTCTGTCTTGGAGTCCCTCCATTTCCTGCATTTTCCTGATTTCCTGTTAGCATCCCTAGTGTATTTACAAAGGTGTCGAAACATAATTAATAAAGTTGACAAAAGCAAGTCGACTCATCCTCTTCTCTCCACCACCTTTCCACTAAAAAAAAGTAATGACTCCCTCCATTAAGTAAATGGAATTTAAACTACTCATTCAGTTTAATCTGCAAGAATAAATAGGTAGAGAGACCTAATGTGATGACCTAAATGAATTCTTCACCAACAGGGAAGTTGCTTCATTCTTTCTGCTGATGTGGTTGCATTCCTATCTTGAGGGTTTTCTTTGTTTCATTTTCCTTAACAATTTGTTTTGTAGCATTAGCAATGTCAGTGTAACTCCAAATTTAGGAGTCTTGTCCTTCTCCTTATTTAAAATAAATAAATACATAAATAAGTGTCGCCATGAAGCTGGTTAATTACTTAGGACATTCATGGCTAGGCCAAGATAACCCTGGTTCCTGCTGATTTTGAAACTTTCCAACCAAAGTGCACTCAATATCTTCCTTGTCTTAAAAAGTGCTTACCAATATTAGAAACTAATTAAGGCTGAATTCATCGTTATGGCTAAGTATGTTCCTTAGCTGGGGGATACAAGCAGTTCTACTGACTCCATGTTTTTATTTGTAGGCTTAAATTTGAGTACCTGGCTGAATCAGAACAAATTACGAAGATGGTAAATGGGAAAAATAGTTCATTTGCTCTAAATGAAAGAATATACAACGCACATTTTCAGTGCAGAAAATATATGCAGTCCTCTCACTCCACTGAAAAAACCCAACATATTACACTTGCCAAGTACCAAAGTGATGTTAAGGACTTATTACTTTCAAATTTAAAATCTACCTTTATCTTAGTTCAAAGCCTTGGAGCTGTAATAAATTGTTGAATGCTCTTATCTGGCTTCTGATATGTCCTTGGCAAGGACACATATAGCAGGGAAATTAAAATCTTGGACTTTTTGTAGGAGAACGCTTATGCTGTGATTCTGTAAATAAGAATCTTGTCTAGGAATTTAAACTAGCCTATACTCATGTATCAACCTGTTCATGTGCCAGATCTGACAAAATGTTGAGCATATAAAGCTGCCCAGAAACTAACTGAAATTACAGGTGTTTGGTATACCAGGGATCACAACCCACATTTTTCTGTACAAGCAGTGAAACATAACTATGGAGCCAATGCCCAAGGTTCAATATTATAAAGCAGAAGCAGAACCTCCCCACCCAAAGAAATCACACAAAATAATCAGATTATTTCATCAGTTTTCTTCACACTCCATCTGCTACATAACACTGTTTTTTACCTGCATTCCCTCCCTTTTTTCCATTCAAGAGTATCCCATATTGTAGCAAGGGCAGTCATCATCTGCCTCCCAGCAGTGAAGAACGCAAAGCAGATGGAAGCCAGCAAGTTGCCATAGCCAGCAAGCATTGGCCTGGGTGAAAACAGGTACCGTGTCTCATTTACTACACACTTAGATGGCTGTGCCAAGAAAGTACTAATTACAGGTGTGCAAGATGGAAAGATCTGTGTCCTTCATGCCTTTTGGAAATCTTATGCTTTGCCTTGATCTGACCATTCTCCTCCCAGACCCACAGTCTTAATGACTCACACAGGACCCTGATATTAATCTTTCAAATTCATCTGTAATTCTCCTATGAAAGCTTTAAAATTGCCCTATATGTACAATTTTACTGCTCTCAGATCACCTTGTTTGAGTGTGGATGGTCCTCTTGTGGCAGGCTAGAGGTTGATCAAAAGATCATGCAATTCACAGTTCTATGACAAAATTTTAAGCTACAGGTTTAGTGGTAAGTCTGGGATCTCTGGCTAAATTAGTTTTCCAGTAGGAACCTTTATGGATTCCAAACATGTTCATATATATTAGCAGAAGTGAAAGATGTTGGATAAAGATTTTAGCATCATGAATTAGAATTGCTACATTATTTTTGAGTTTGCAGTTTAAGCTGGTGCCCTTATGCAAATTGATTAAAGAGTATTCCATTGATTTTGCAAAGCACTGTAATAGGGTGGTCTGTTCTCTGTACACCTAATGGCATCTGGGACCAAAGTTGTTCAAGACCTGCTCTTTCTAAGAAAACAAATTCTGGGAAGGATCACCAGTCTAGGCTGGGATGGTGGAAGAAAGGGAATACAGGTTTCTTAATGGTGTGATTATCTGGCCATGAAAAGGCATGGTCTTGCAACAGAAGGTAGTTTAAGATGAGGAGAAAACTTGTGATGACTTTCCCTGTAAAGTACTTCATGCATAAGCTGCAGCAAAGTTGGGGTCTTAGGTGATGAATTATCTGGATTCTGCCTAATGTGCCTTTTTTAAAAAAAAAAAAAAAGAAAAGTTTTATAAGTTTTGGTATTAGAAACTTCTTTTCCTCTCAGTCTTTATGACTTACTCATCACAGTGGTTCACTAACTGATGACCATGATCGTATGTCACGCTTCAGGCACTGAGCCACTCTGGAAATGTGGGTTTTCTGGCTTCTTCTCAAGAGAACACTATATTGAAAAGGCCAAATAGAGAAGATGGGGTAACAGCTCTTAACAATATATTTCTTAGGATACCAGTAGGAAAGAAATTATGATTGTGAAACTCAGGGTTGGCAACCTAAATAACTTCATCCTTACAAAGTATTAACTCAGTTTCTGAACATCTCCCTTTGGGAGGAGTCTTAGATACTTCCATCAACAGCCTGGTAAGCCATAACAAGCCCAGTGAACTCAATTGTTGGCATTAACAAGGAAGTGCAGACAGATTACACGATTGCTCATTAGGCCAAAAATTCCTAAAAGCAAGCAAAAAATCTCAGGTGGCTGATGCTTTTGAATAAATAATAAAGAAAGACTGTGGACCGTGGCGGTCAGGCTATGGTCCAACTATTTACTAAATCTACAAAAAGTGGATGTCATGGTACACTTGGGGCACACAACCCCTTCTGAAAAATGAATGTTTTTGCTCTTGGGTACTCTGGAAGGATTATATCCTGTGGCTTTTATTGTGGCAATAGGAAAAATAAGCCCTTACTATTCATGTTTTTTTTCCCTGGCTGCTGTGTAAGAATGAGTTTGCTGTCTCTGTCTTGATATGCAGCTTTTCTCAGTCTTGGACTCCATTCATAAATGTGTTCCTGGGGCCCAATAAATTAAACATAGGATAAACAAAGCCAGCAATGCACACATTCAGATTATGAATGAATCCTGTTTCTGCAAGGTATGGAGTCCTTTCCTCAAGCTGCCAGAAGTACATGAGTCAGTGGAAACGTAGGATCTTCCTAGGTGAGATTGTGTCCTGATACCAGGCTCTTACTTATCACTCTCAAGAGAAAGTTCACTGGCTAGCAATCAGTTAATGAGAAACAAATTCTCCACAGGAAAAGTAAAAAATACAACTTGGTAGGTATGTTCCTTTTTACTCAACAGTTTGTGAACACATAATTAAACACTTATTCGACTGCGGGCTTGATTTATGGCAGACCAACTCAGGGATATATAATCAAGTTCCAGCCTTGCCAGTTTAATTGATCGATGCGAAAGTAACTTGCTGTAATTTAATAAAACTGAAAGCATCAAAGACTTTCAGAGTGTTGTTATTTATCTTGGGAGACTGATCATAACATATGCAAGATGACCCTCAGTACTTGCTGGATCCAAAGGTACAAGCTGCCTTTTATGCTTGGCTTTTTTTTTTTTTTTCCCCATAGCACATCTAAAAGCCTTGTCTTTCTTTTTCAGCATAGAGGCTTAACACTTTCAGACCTGAAGTCTTATACATTGCGAACACTCAAACTGCTTTATTGTTTTTTTTTTCCTCAAGATTCCCATCATTTTCTCACTTTCCCCCAAAAAATATGGCTGCTAATGTCATCTCCCTGTTCTGTCTCTGTGGATCTATTACTATTACTCTTTCTTGGAATCCCCATGTCCACTGATTTCCATATCACCATCCATAACAATTCTTAATGGAAAAAGTAGCAAGGAGAAAAATCTTTACTGTTTTTAATTTCTTAAGGTATTTATAAACATTAACTTAAATCCTTTGTGCAAGCATTTTATTATTCCTTTATGTAAGTAAGGCTATGACTAACAAGTCATTCAGCCAAAAGAAGTCTCAAAGCAGAAACTGTATATCCTCTGGTGGCACAAAACTCATTGTGTTTTTTAAGTGAACATAGCACAGTATCATTAGGGCTTTATTGCAAAATGTTGCTGTATGTTGTTCAGTTATAGAGAAGGAATATAAATATTGTATCTAGCGAGAAGTAGCCAAAAGGACACGCTCTACTTATTCTTGCTCTTACAGAAATATGTTTGCCACTGTCATTGCCTTTTGAAAGGGATTTGGTGCTGAGGTATTATTTTTACTTTGCAAATTTCCTCCTTAGAACAAATTTCATTGTTAAAAAACCACGATGATAGAGGACAGCCCTCGCGCTGACAGCTTTCTCAAATCAGAACGGCCGAGTGTGCCTCATATATCTTGGTGGTGAGGATATCCTGCAATATATGCTAGCGCTCAATGGAAAATTAGCAGCAGCAGTATCTATGGTGGGAGGCGGTAGAAGTGGGAAGGCATGACTAGGGAAATGCAACAACCCAATTTTCAGATGAACTTAAAAGCCTTTTTAGGGAAAGATCCAAACAAGGGTGACAATAAAATCTCCATCATGACGGTAGCAAGGATTAGCATTGCCTAGCAGATATTTGTTTTGGTATTATAGAGATACAGGAATTATAGCTGTGTGGCAAACCATGCACAGAGAGCAATTAGTGCGAAAGGATAAAAATAACATAAATCCAAGAAAGGTGGTTGAAATCCAATCTTACTTTATAAAGTGTTCTTTCTCTAACTAGCTAAATTGAATCAGCTATTAATAATGCAGTGACCTTCTGAGAGATTCTGCCCATAGATGTGATTTACTCTCGATGTGCCCAGAAAGTAATGTTCTAAAAGAATAAGCAAAAGTTTCAGACAACAGGGTTTTTTGCTGCTTCTGTACTTACGGATCCTTTACTGAAAGGGAGGAGCAGGTATATGCTGGGATCTTACTTTGACAGGAGATTCAAGGTAAGCCTGGATATACATCAGATCCTGGGAAGTAGAAAGCACTCCAGTTTCAAATTGACCCATGTGTCTGAGTCTATCTATTAATTGTATTTTGAGGTCTTAAGGAATTAATACTGCTCGCCCCCACAGGAAAAAAAAAAAGTATCAGTTCCTGCTTGTATCAGTATGTAATGGTAGACATTGTTAGATCCAACAAGACTCTATTGAATAAAAATCTTTGCTGGGAGTATGGCTGGAAGTACAGCTGAGCCTGTCAAATACCTGCCGGCTGATACAAAGGCCAGTCCTGCTCCTCTTTCTGCCTCCCAGTTAAGCTCTTTCCTTTTTGGATTCCAGCACAGACTTGTCATGATGGGTCCCATTCAATGCTGAACTTGTTCGGGGAGCTGAGCCAACAGAAGTTAGGGTACAGTTGTGCTAGTTTAGTGTTTGCAACTGGTTCACTGCAAATGAGATGAATGATAAGGAAATAGCATAAGGAAAATGGTGGGAGCACTTGGCTGCAGCTAAGGGTTAGTTTTCCTTAGCTGCAGTATGAAACTGCATCATAACGGCATATAAACATATATGCATATATATTGATATAAAACTAACAGACTTTAAGGAAACAGCTGTACCAGCAGAACTGGACATTAGATGGACATAGCTGCCCTGCCTTTATATTTACTGATATCTGCTGTCATTTCCCTTTTGTTGCTTTCCACCTGTTCTCCCCTGTGAGTGGCACATTTCCCGGTGGTATGACCCAAATATTAGGTCAATGTCCTAAGCCAACTGATGTCTGAACAGTCTGGGGAAAAAGGAGTCCTGTGCCATCCACAGCAGAGGTGGCTGTTGCCTAAAGGCAGGCATTTGAAGACTGTGACTTTAGCCATGGTCCTGTCCAGTGCGTGTACCGGAGCAGTCCTCGCACATGCCTCTATTTTGCTAAAAAAGAGGTCCAGAGACTGAGCTGAAGTATTGGTCTCCTGACCAATATTGGTCTTCTGCATTACTTAACAGCAAGCTTGCTAGCTGGCTGTGTTTTGGACCTATCTCACTTTCTAGGGCTATGTCAAAGTGTCCTCAGTCGTGTGGGCAGCTGTCTGTCAGGCTTCTATTTAACAATATAGACATAGCTTGTGTAATCTAGAGAAAAATCTCCAGGAAAAATTGGCCCACATATCCCACAGCAGTAATTTCAACCCAGCCCTTTTAAGCAATAATCACTCTTCGTATTGCCTCTGAGGAGCCCACTACTTAGCTCAGTGTGCAGGACTAGGGCGAAGTAGGTCCTACCCCTGCAGGCACAAGGTCTCATTTGTCCACCTGCAAAGAGTCTGGATTCTTGGGTGAGGACCCAAGTCAGAGCCAAGCCCAATTTACATATGCAGAGAAAGAGAATGTTGCTCAACAACTAGTTAGTACTCCTGATCTTGGCATTCAAATTACCTTTACTACCTGCTTTGTGAATCTGGCAGAAGTTTGGGATCAGATCATGGGTGTGTTTCCATGCTTATTTTTCTTCAGTCAAACCAGTTACTGAAAGAAAAAGGAATTTTATCTGGGTCATTGCTGAATAAACCCTCATGTCACGTTCTGGCACCCCTGCATACTAGGTACCTCTGTGCTGGTCCAGCAATCTACTGCAGTTAGACTAGTAATGAGGACAACGACCCCAGGAAAACTAAAAACATTTGGGTCCTCATGAGTCTTTGGAAGGGCAGTTCTCTGAGAGAAAGGCACCACTAAATAGCAAAAGTGCAAAAAAACTTTGCAACACTATTAAAGTTAGTATATTGTCTCTTGTTCCTTTTGTAAATCTCCTGGATAGGAATACATGAAGAAGCTGACTTCGGTTTAATTGAGACATAGCAGAAGGCAGTGTTCCTCTGATGTTACTTTAATTACAGCAGAAGGAAAAATAGCAATAGCAGAAAGTACTTGAGTAGTAATTTCAGCAGGTGCATCAGCAGTAATAAGAAATCTCATTCTTGCTTATCATTGTCAAATGGGGGGAAATTGTTCCTTCAGCCTTTGCAGTGAATCACCAGTCCCTACGTGCTATTTCAATAGCATGAATTTGGGAGACCAGCAATTTTCTGATGTACCCTCTGTCTGTTCATATAAAAATGAAATCCATTTCCAGTGGATAATATGGGAAAATAACTTCCTACAACCTCCTGGTGCCACCGTAGACACATTATTTGTGGGGAGCAATATCTCTCTGACATAAACAGTGCAGTGATGTTCAACCACTACATGTCACCATGGAGAGTATAACGCTAGCCATACTAATTCCTGGGGGAACAAGAAACTTGAGATGGATCTAGAGGTCAGAAATGTTTGTTAATTGTCCTGTTAAAAGGATGTTCATTTAGAATGGATAGTAATCATAGCTGATTGATAGATTTGATAGGAAAGTGTTTCTATAAAAGTCATTTGTTTATCCATTTTCTTTAAGATGCCAAAGCACACATCCCTGATGAGAAGGAGCTCAGACTGGTCACCAGAGCTGAGTATTAAATAAGGAGAGCATGTTGCAGGTTGATGCAGGCTTTAACAGCAACTAAGCGCAATAAAGATACAGGCTCAAAATATCTTAGGTGGCTCTTCTGATTCAAGAGATGAAATTAAAATTTCAAAGGATTGATGTAATTTTCTTTTCTAAGCTTTAAAAATATGATAAATATTCTTGGGTGAAGAAAATAAAAGCTTTGCTATGCTTAAGAGTATCCTCACAAAACATATACGGTGGAAACTACTTCAGCCATACATTTACACTTCTGCATGGCATTCCCTATGTCAGAGCTGTCTAAAATATATTTGAAGAAACAATGTTATCAGTTAGACAGCCTTTATTTTTTTTCAAGTTTTTTAACAACTGCAGTAGGATGTCTAAGCACTGGGGTCCACTGAAATGAAATGCTTTATCAGAACTTTTTTTTTGAGATAAAGCAGTTTCAAGGAAAAAAAAAAGATAGCTAATGTCAATAATTCAACATTCCTGTGTTCCCGTCTCTTCTGGTGTTGAAGCTAAAACCATATTTTACAGAAAAGGTAGTGCCTTTTGAGTAGGGCAAGGACAGCGAGCAAGCTATCGATGTATTTCACAGAGCACCTGATATTGCTGAAAAAGACAAACTCTTGCTCATTCAAATGAATTCCCTTTCCTCCCCTGTCCTGGTACCCAAACATCTAATTGACTTAGCTGTAGCTATTGTGAAATGTCAATGAAAAATGTTAAAATGAGATTATTGGAAATGTTCTTCTAAATCTCTTGAACAACAGTGGGCAAAATAACCCAGGTTATGCTTTTATAACATAGCATAGTGTTAAAACTGGTTTACATGTAACTCAGATTTCTCTAACCTGTATAACTAGTGTGATCTCTGCACAAAAAAGCAGTGATTTATTCGTTCAGTGGTGCCTGTGGGATGGAAGTAAATATTACATACCAGGGCTGAAATGTGCAGTCTGTATCACAAGAGTTCACTGGCAAAGATACCCATGAGATGGAATTTCTCTTGAAATCAAAAAGAGATAAGATTACTGTTGGGATGACTGAATTTACTAAATGACTTTCCAGTCTACTTAAATAAATTAATACTAAAGCTACCCTTAAATATTGAGAAAGGCCCCAAATGAACACAATTTACTAATGTAGCTGCTTTCAAATAAAATCTGGCATATTAGTGTCCCTGGCTTGATGAAATTTAAGAGCTGTTTAAACTCTAGCTCTTTGTTTAAGCCTTTATTTGGATTGGAATATTTATTTTAAAAAGTTCTTATTTCTTTTTCCCTGCCTTAAAATTCTGTATCACAAATGCACCATAAAAACCTCAGAGATTAATAGCAGAACTATAGATATATAAAGTCAGAGCAAGAGGAACACAGCAACTGCTTAGTTTGTCTCTTTCCACACTTAAAGACTGATTATTTAACACACTAATTCAACCTTATTAGGCATATTAAAACTTTACACAAAATAATATGCACAGCATCTTAATGTATTAGAATAACAAGGGATTAAATCTGTTTGAAATGGCTGGGGAGACGTTTGCTTTATATTCTAAAATGAGTTTTTATGAAACTCCTACATGGGAATGAGAATTTGGCTTAACGGCTCTTTTAAGTACTCTAGTGAACTAGTTTTAAAAACTAGTGCTTACTTTGCAATCACCTCTCATAGCACAGCTTGCATTTTCATGCAACACTTTTCTGTGTCATGTTGCATAAGCCATTGGATTTTGCACTTTTTCTACAAAAAATGTTTTGTGTCACTTGGGTATTAGACACCTTTGGCAACAGGAAGAGAATTGTATTTCCCTGCAGCACAAGAAATTAAAACACAAATGCCTTTATTTTATAGTGTATATTAATTTGAGGCAATGCATTGATTAAAGGGATTTGCATCAATGGAGAATGGAGTCTTGTCACCTATAGGCAGAAGCTTGGAGGTTAAGTTCAAGTAAGCATTTAGAGATTTTGATGTTTCCACTTTGCTAGCTACTTACACACTTTCTGCTCTGCCAAAAATGAAACAGATGCTGAACTTTTATGTACAATTGAAGCAACCGTCCTCGAAAATCCACAAAAACCACCCACCACTCTTCATCCAAATTAGACAATTCTGAAGCATATGGGGAAAAAGAAGCAGTAACTTTAACTTAACTTTTTTTTTTTTTTTTTTTTAAAGCAATTTCTTCAGGAATGTGGGTGAGAATTACAGAGAATAAAAACTTTTTTTTCTTCTCCAGAACACATAGCTTCTGGAAATAACCTGTACAAAGTTTTTGCAGGCTGACTTCCGAACCTGTTGTGATCTCAATACTGAGGAACCTTCTCACGATCTCCATCCCTGTTTGGTCATTCCTTTTGTTTCTGCGTAACAGCATGAGGTCCCATACCTGAGATGGGGTTGGTTCTGTTGTTGTATGGTGATAGACAAGTTTCCCTAGCGTCACACAGAAGTAGGACAGTGACTGGGGTGCTATCATGAGAGAGGTGAGTCAGAATGTCTTTGGCAGATAAATATCTGCCTAGAGTGTAAGAACCAAGTGCCTTGGTATTGTCTAAAAATAGATCCCAGCTTGATTTTTAAAGTAGTTGTAAGCTCAGGAGAAGATATAAGTGTGTAGCTACCAGGTGGCTGTTCTGGACCTTGTTTGAGCTTTCTCTCTTTCTGCATGCCTTATGTATTGAGGTATCTCGCATGAGGTCTAGATTCTGCTGAAGTCCTAGTTTGGATGGAGCCTCAACTGCCTGTCTCAGCACAGTGTGCCTAGGACCGGGTGACTATGCACACACCAACAACAGGAATAATGATGGATAGGCTGGACCATGACAGGTCCCTTTTCCTCCCAGCTGCCGTATCTGAGGTGACAACTGCACATGCAGAGGGGAAGTTTGCTCTCCAGAATACTACTCCTCTGGCCCTAAAGAACGTGCATTGAGTTAAATTAACTCCTGGAGTTTGTCAATATGTTTTCCCTTTCCTAATAGGAATACAGAGACTCTAGCTGACTGAAGGAAGAATTTCTAATAGGTATATTCCTTTAAAATGAGTCACCATTGGCAAAGCTCTGATGTTGAAATACACAATTCTGTTCAATATATGCAAGCCAATTCTCATGAATTTAACGCTGTTTAAATGGGGATTATATCCTTCTGCCTTCAGGCAGACCTGTAAAATCAAATGGTACAATTAGAGCTACAGGACACATTCACTGGTTGGTTGCAATCAAGATAAGGCTTGGACACTATGGTGGTTTTCAATTTGTAAAGTCTACGGATTCCTCCCCTAAGGGTCTGAGAAATGGAACTATGAAAGTATTTTGTTAGTAGGCTTAATTTCACTCTATGTCTCCACTGGGAAGTTTTTAGAGGTCTGCAAATTGAAAAAAGGTTGAAACCAAAACTGCATGAGGTCATTATATAAAAGGAGGGGCAGAAGGATAATAAAAAATATGTATTTCAAAGCTTTGGTTGGAAATCCGTGCCCTTCATTTGAAACATAAAAGGGTACAAGTTAGAAAGATGAACGTTGTGTTTGCATAGGTATCAGAAGAACAGTCTGCACTTGTTAAATGAAATGGAGAATGTCTAGAGAGGGCCAAAGGCTTGCCTGGTGAGTAAGGGAGGGAGAGGAAGGGAGAGGAAGGCTGGCCACTGGCTGACTACTGGTGTCAGCCTACCGAAGAACAACTTGAATACTGTTGAGGTTTAATTGCATTGTAATTGCTGTATAATTAATTCATTTAAGCCTTGGAGAAGTACCTTTGTCATTTAAAATCTAAATAAATCCCTGCATCCATTAGGGGAAAATGCAGTATTTTGAGGGGGGTGGGGGTGGTGCATTTTTTGAAAGCTTGGGCACTTGGCTGAATCTCCAGGTGGACGGCTTTCATGCTGCAGCTCAGCATCGAAAGCAAACCTCTCTAACTGGCAGCAGCACTGCCCTGGAGGTGCCTTTTCTGCCTAGCTAAGGCAGCTTCTGCTGGGCACAGCATGACTCAGCCTTCAGCAGTCCCTCTCCTGGCCGAGTGTGTGAACAACTAGTCCTTGAGCTCCCGGAGACACTTCTTTCTCTTTCTTTATCCTGATAATTGCTTTTTTCTGCAGAAAGGCATATATTCTAGCTCTAAGCTTTATGAATGCTCTTCTACATTTATCACTGCATTTTCTGCTTTAAAATAAGGGTATTGTGTTCTATAAAATCAGAGAATAACATTTTTGCACAAACTTTTCTGTATTTCTGGTACTTAATTCTGGATAAGGAACAGGAAGTGAGTACTATCAAATCACTTGCAAGCTGCTCTGCTAACTGCATAAATAACAGCCCATAGTCGTTGCAAACTGTTTTGTTCCCTGTATTTAGTCTTACCTATTTATCTTAACTAACCACAGTTGAAAAGAAGGCTCTAGATTTGATATTGGTGAATACATCACCTTGTAAGAAAGGAAGAGCGAGGGGATTCCTGACCATTGAGAAGGGCTTTGTCAGATCATGACACTGAAGGAAATCTGTTAATGTTAAATCCAGCTTTAATACAGCAAAACAACAGTATCCAGTCCAGCTAGTAAAGAAGTTTTTCCAATGGAATAAATTCTTCCGTCCCTCTTCCAACTCTGTAAAACTGATTTCTGCTAAAAAGTATTTATGTTCTACATTTTCTTGTTTCAATGACATACAATTCCATGTCCAGGTATCTCTGAACCTTCGGTTTCTACTTTTAGCCTTAGATATCAAAGTTCCTAATTGAATTAGTGAGATAATTTTCTTTCCTTATTATGGTCTTCCATTAACCTTTCTCATTTCTCTGAGATTTATTATCTATTCTTTGCTTGCCAACAGCTGGAATATATTTGCCCTGTGCTCTTGAAAGATCTGGGTATGGTAAGAGGGGTATGGATTCTAATCACACTAATACTTAAATGACTTTGCTAACTTTTTTCATTCATTTTTTACTTTCTTGATCCCTTTTGGAAGGGAGATGAACAATGCACACCTGCTTAATCAAAATCAGGCCTAATCAATCACAGTTTTGTAGTATATATATAAATATATATATATATATAAATCATGGCTCACTCTCTCTAGTGGAGAAAGAATAAATTTGAGGGAGTAGCATTTAAAACAAATTACAGTGATGTTGTAGGACCAGTAATTCTTACTATACAGTAAAATTATAGTAAGATGCTATATTATTAAAAATATTGTTTTAAAAATACTTTGGCATGTTCATAAAAATACTCTCCCTTTTAGCAGAAAATCCCTACACTTGATCTTCACCCATGCATACATTTTCATGAAACTTGAGAAAGCTCACTTATTCTGATTTATGTAAGACTTATTTTACCCTTCTGAGGCATTCAGAGTATATATTTTCAGAAAATACACAACTGTGATGTCACTGAATCCATATTGAACATTAAGGAGAAAATCCTAAACTTATGAAACAAGGGAATGAGCTGTAGTCTGTTCCCTGTGTCTTTTGGAAGAAGGTAGCGTTTGTCTCAACCAGCTAAGAAATTTAAAAAAAAAGAAAAAAATCACTCTATGTTTAAAAACTCTAGAGTAGACATGGTAAACATTTAGCATAATAAAAATGATTAGCCAACATATTTTAATATTATATCTTTTCCTTAACCATGACCAGGTGACAGAGTGAGGTTGCTTGGAAAAGGGCAGGTTTCATGTGTCTGTTTGAGATGGAATCAATATACATTATCTGTTCTACTAAAATACAATTGTCTGCAAAGACAGCTCTGTCCAAAACCTGGACACAGTTGGTATTTAAACACCTGTGCAATAGAAGTTATCATTGTTGGCAGGCTGATATTCATCAAAAGTGTCTGCAGGCTCTTATCATAAAGTGTGATCCTCAGTTTTGTACCATGTTTATTATAATGTTATTAATGTCATTAATTATTTTTTATTTTTCTTCTGCCACCAAGCAATAGTGCTGAAACGTTCAAGATATATAGAGGCAAAACACTTTCCTCTGCTCCTGCCTAAAGCTTTCCCAGTCAACACTCTTTCAGCAGACCATACCGGTCTGTAGTTCAAAGACTTCAAGGGTAACAGATGATGAAAGAGGGTTTTCCAGTCAGTACTTTCAAAGTTTAAACAAAGAATGAGAAACATGTCTCAAAATAGCAAATATCTGGGAAAGGGAGTTCTCTGCTCAAACTGCTGCATTGCTCCCTTCTGCTTACCAACTGTTGTGTTTGTCCCTCTCACAGTCTCCTGTTGCAGCTGTTCCACTTTGTTAGAAACCCTCTAATTTCTTGAGTACATCTATTCAGAACCTGTGGATGAACTTATTCAGAGCCTATTCAGAGCCAGTGGAGATACCCACTCCTTTTGTCCTTCAGCGTCAATATCTCTTTTTTACTTTGTGTTTCCTAGAGACACCTCATCAGTTTCCTTTCTCTCTTCACCCCTCCTTCTTCAGCCTTCACTACAGTAGGCACAAGATGACAAGTCTCGACTTTCTTCTACAATACAAGTAGCCCTGTCATTTCAGTGGCCCTTTTGGACACACGTTCCAAGTTTCAATTCCTCCTTCCGAAACACCAGTTTAAAAGCTGATCCTTATTGTTCCTGACAGGGTCACACAAGCATCTCGTACAGAGGTACTAAAGCTTTATTTCTCCTGCAAAAAACTTCCAGGTGTGTCCATTTGCTGTACAGTGCCACTTTACATCTTTCTTCTCTGTTTCCGATGAATGAACACTGAATTTAGCAACACTATAAAAGGAGCTACTTACAGATGTGGGACATGCTGTACATTGAAGACCCTGCCGCAGCGGAGCAGCCACAGGCACACCACCTAAGGGGAGCTGGGCATGCCTGGACCCCTGCGCATGTTCCTCCGACAATCTCAATGCATCCATGGCCCTATTCATACTGCAGTAGTAGTGGTCGCTGTCTCCTGGGTAGACTTTGAGGATCTTAAGGAACCTTGCCCTTCTATGAATACGATGAGGGCTCTTCCTTTCTCTTTCCTATCACTTTGTACACACAGATTTATTATTATTCCTCTTGCCTTTGATGTTTCATGCCTTCTGAAAAGAATATAGTAATTCACAAGGTCTTAACTACTCAAGGCCATAAATGCTGCATTTTAAACTGTTACCCTTGAAGTCTTTGAACTACCTCCAATTCAACATTAATTTTCCTGGGTTACTTGCTTTGAGTTAATTAGTTCTCTGTACTGTCTGCCCACATTTTTGATTTGTTTTAGAGGTTTCCTTACTTGCACAGATAAAGATTTCTTCTTTCTGCATGTGAGTGAAATGAAATAATGGTCTTCAGTATTCTGCAAGATTATTAATTCAGGAAGTTGAAAATCATATTGCCATTCTCTATGGGAAAACCTATTATTATATCACCATTAAGCACTGATTAAATATAGATTGTCCTTGTATAAATATATTATGCTAATAGTCCTTCCATGATCTTATAATACTTCAGGATTATTCCAAAACCAATACATGTAGAAAACCCCATTTTTTTGAATTGGTAATGTATTAATTTTCGTCTACATAGTCTAACAGATAACAGGTATAGGAGAGAGATTGTGGAGTATAGGCAAAGCTTTGGCTTTGCAACATGTTTCATAAAAATTGTATGAGCATCATAAAGTTTTCAGGGGGACTCATCTTGATACAGCCAGTATAGAGGAAATCTGCAGACAAACTTGAATTAATAGCACTAAAGCTGTGGTTAACTGAACTTCCCTCCTACCATGTGTTCAACCTGCCATCTCAAAAGTGCCAATTTTATTGAGCAACTTTTGTAACTCATACTGCCAAATTCTACACCGTTAACAGAATGTGAGCTACTTCAAAGCTTCCTCACATTTCTCTCCCAAATAACTGCAGTATAGGGATGCTCTTACTCAAGCATAACTTCATTCAAGTATGGCACAAGTATTTGGGTGGAATAATGTGCTAGTCTCTGCCATTCTTCTGTGAAAGATATCGAAAGGACTCACCTTCAAATCAGTCTCTGAAGTGAAAAGTCTTGGAAAGAATTACGGCCCCTGTAGGAGTCAAGAGCATTGATTTCAATGTGATTGGGATTTTAACTCTGCAGCTTGGTTTGCTGGATGACTGGAGCACAGAGACACATCAGAACTTGAGGAGACATAGTAACAATGTGCAATTGGATGCACGTGATTAACATTTTACAAAGTGCATTTATGAGAGAGTTGAAGTCCACAACATATAAAGTCATGAAAATTGCAAACAAGCAGAGTTTGTTTAAATAATGTGCTGCAATAGTATCCAGGATCAACTTATGTTTACTCTTTCATTTTCAGCCAAATAAACCATGTTGTGTCATTTGAGCAGAGTTATATGGCTTTACAAGCACTGTTCATGCCTTTTGAGACATATGTTTTCAGCACTGTTGGTGTATTAGTGAAGTACAAAATTCTTCATTGCAAGAATATTTTTTCAGTTTCTTTTAAGCGATGGAACACCAAAGACTCGTTTTCCATTTAAAATAACGTACACAAAATTAAATGAAAAGTATTGAATAACATTTAACTTTGAAATATTCATTTTTTCAAAGTATTTATGATGTAACAGAGGAGAAACTTGAAGCCTGTGATTTCTTTCTTAAGATGGAACAGGCTGGTAGAAAATGCAGGAAGCTGAGAAGAAAATCACCCTGAAGAAAGAAGGGAGTTTGGTGAGAGAGATGTATTTAAAGAAAAAATTCTTTATAGTCTCTTTGGATAGCTCAATTAATTTGATTTTTGGTTTAGGGTTGGGGTTTTTATTTTTGGTTTTAGTTTGTTGTTTTTTTTTTAATACACTTTAAGAATGATTTTGAGGAGACACTGTGTTCATACCTGAATTAAGGATAGAGCTGCTGCTGTGCAGAAAAAATAATTTAATATCCCACATTTCCTGAATGTGCTCATGAGGGCCTGGATTAAGCGACACAAAACCAGGGAAGCAAGCTGTTCTCTGCAATCCAAACTACTCCAGTGAAATTGTCTGAAAGCAACAAGTGTGCCAAATTGGGCTGCAGGTACGTCTCTAACAGAGTCATATAAACAGTGCACAAAGACTACTTTGCATATTTTCTTCAATTTTTTGCATGTGGGCTGTTGGTGTTTTTTGGTAGACTAATCTCTTAGTTGAATACTTATTATAATGTAGTCTTTAGGCTCAGAGCAATAGAAAGGTCCTTATGCAAACACAGCCCCCTGCTAGTCCTTTAAAATTTCAAAAATTAAATAAGATTCCATTCAGCTACAATTTGTTCCTTGAAGAGGAACTGTGATTGGGAATCATAGCAGCTATCTACACTCTTCTGTGGAAGTAATCCTGCTGGGCAAATACATAATTCAAAAAAACCACAAAAGTCAAGGATATGATGGTACAAGGCTACTGTTAAACCATCGCCTGTAATAAATGGGAAGTGAAAGACAGGAGTGGGAATTCTGTGAAGAGTGTGGAGATGGAAGTTGGAGGTATGTGACTTGGCAAATTAAATTAAAAAAGACCTTTTTTCTCTGGCCGTGCTTATGCCTACTTTTCGATACAGCGGCAATTTGGGTTTAGATAAAAGCTTCCTTCATCAGATGTAGTACCACATTTCCCAGGCAGGCAGGGGAAGGAGCTGCCCCTGTGCCCCCACAGCATCTCTCAGAGCTTCCCAGGAAAAAAAGAGACTTGCAATGCACCAGATCAAGCTTCTGAAGCCAGATGGTGCAGTGAGACACTTGCATGGAAAGCCACCAGGGAAGAGGTGAGAGCCTGTCGCCATGTTCCCAAAATGTGCCACACAACTTTGTCCACCCATGCCAGGGACCGGCCAAGCCAAGTTGAGGACCTGTCCAGGTTCTTAGACAATAGGGACCATCAGCAAGAGATCAGAGCGCAAAGCCAGGTACCAGAGAATCAATTAGAAAGGACATAACAAGTTCTCTCTTCTGAAATAATCTTGGTGATGTTTAATAGACTCTTCCCTGGGCGCCCCTTTTTGTGTGGCAGATTTGAATAGCCCCATCCAGAACTTTCGGGTAACACAGCGGTTACTCTGTAGACAGCAGCATAACGTTTATGTTGGAGCCCCCAACATAAGAATGACATGGACCTGTTGGAGCAGGTCCAGAGGAGGGTCACAAAGATGATCAGAGGGCTGGAGCACCTCTGCTATGAGGACAGGCTGAGAGAGTTGAGGTTGTTCAGCCTGGAGAAGAGAAGGCTCCGGGGAGACCTTATAGCAGCCTTCCAGTACTTAAAGGGGGCCTACAAGAAAGATGGAAAGGGACTTTTTACAAGGGCATGTAGTGATAGGGTGAGGGGTAATGGCTTCAAACTAGAAGAGGGGAGATTTAGATTAGATCTCAGGAAGAAGTTCTTTACTGTGAGGGTGGTGAGGCACTGGAACAGATTGCCCAGGGAAGTGGTGGATGCCCCATCCCTGGAAGTGTTCAAGGCCAGGTTGGATGAGGCTTTAAACAACCAGGTCTAGTGGGAGGTGTCCTTGCCCATGGCAGGGGGGTTGGAACTAGATGATCTTTAAGGTCCCTTCCAACCTAAACCATTCTATGAGTCTATGATTTTGCTAGCAGCTGCTCAGTTGCTCTCTCATGTCAAGCAGTTCCTACCCAGATGCTCGCAAGTACAATACTGTGTTGACACAAACTATCTGCCACATGCAACTATTTGTACATTATCACTATGTTAGGGAGAGATGAGGGCAGCTCTGTTTTTCCTTAAAAACCCCTTTGCACTTTGGCAGTTTTGACTCAGTGTCGTGGAAATCAATATTAAAATGCAGCCTAGTTTTCTCCCCCGTTAGAGCATGGGCAGCTCCTTTGGACTCACATGTGAAAGAGGAAGCATGCTTTGGATTCCCTTAGTGAGTCACCTCTATTTCACTGGTGATTCATTGCCTGAAAGGAGAGGAAGGCAAATCAGGCCTGCTTACACCAACCGTCGTCCATTTCTCTGGTTATTTATTTATTTTAGTCCAGGGCATTCCCAAAGCAATGGAATGTGGCTGGATTGACAGCTGCCGAAGTCTGATGCTTTTTCTTGGGCCCTGCACGTAGGGAACTGAGTAGGGATGAAATGAAGAACCTTCATTTACGTAAAGATCTCTTGCACTGAAGCATGGAAGAGTGGGGGAAGGATTCGTACTGCCAGCTTAGGTACGTGCTAGGAGCGGTTTGGACTCGTGCATCCTTGGGTACTTCAGCCTCCTCCAGCAGGGCTGGCTGAGAGTCCATCCAACCTGCTCCTTGGGAGCTGGGGTGGTTCTCATCTGCTTGGCTAGGGAGCTTTCTGATCTCTCTCTCTGTTGGTGCAGCAAGGGGCAATTTAGGAAACAGTGATACACAGAGCAAGTACTGAAATTTAGCTGTTTGTTTATGCAAATGTCTTGACTATGATTTAATTTTCCTCCTGCATAATATGTCATCTGCAGCGTGCAGAAAAGCTAAATTCTTCTTTTAAATGTATAAAAATACTATAATGGCAATTACTTAACCCAGATATGTTTATAAATAGCTCAGTGTTTTTTGCAAAATGTGAGCAAACTGTCACAGGCTACAGCTACATCCATAAGCAATTATGTGGTTTATGTTTTTTTCTAACAAACACGGGACACAGCACAACACTCTTCCCCCTAAATCTTACCATCTAGACTCCATAGACAAAGAAGCTACATTTGTATTGACTCTGTAGGGAGCAATGTGATTTTTTTGTTGTTCTTGTTGAATCTAGGCAAGACATTTCATGTTAGAACTGTCTTTGGATTATTTGTTGTTAGTGATAGAAGAACACCTTCGCATGTGTTTTAGCTAACATTAGTCACAGACAGGAGGAAACTCTTTGAAGTCCCGGGAGGCAGAATCATTTTTAAAATGCAGATTTTTTTGCCACCCAAGATAAGGTAATCTTGGATCAGCAACACAAGCTTTCCTGACTAGGAGCAGTTATTGGACAGACTGCTAAATGAATTCTGGCCATTCTTTTAAGCAACACTGAAATTAGGGCAAGGGCTGAAATTTTTTATCAGGACTTCAGAAAAGCATCCATTTTTTTAAAATTCAAAATTTCAATGCCCTCTTGGTAGGAATTAAACAAAAAAACCCCATGTTTTTTTCTGCTCAAAATCTGTCACTGCCAGAACTGCCTATTCCAGTGGTTTTCAGGCAATCTGAAGGTCTGTATTGTGCGTTTTGTTCTATAGTGACTTGTGCTTGTTCACAAAAGACACTATCTTTTAAACCAGTTTGTCTGGAAAAATCATCCCTCAGGAATCCTCCTGTTTGTCATGCTATATTCCATTTAACTTTCTGCTTGTTTTACTAATCTTTCGTGCTACTGACTCTCTAAAAGCAGAATTGAACTAATTTTAAATATTTTAGACATAGAAGTGTCACTGCTCAGATGTGTCGTCTGTCTACAGACTGCACTATGGTGGGGGAAAAAGAGATGGAGAAGCACATCCTCTCAAACAGCGTCTGAGGCCTTGAGGCTTAGGCAAGGCCATTGGTCATTGATAAATTCGTGGGCAATTTTGTGGGCAACACAAGGTAGCAGAAGTCTAGCGTCTCTCCTTTCTTTGTATTCCTGGAAAAAGGGTTGATCGTAACTGGCCCTATGTCTCTAAAATTTTCCCTGAATATCAATCTCACTGTAGCAATAGAAGAGCATTTATCTTTGAACTTCAAAATATATTCAAACAAAATGAACCTGAAAGTAGTTCCATGTTGTCATGCTAATATTTAGGAATGCTGAATATTTCTATCCCTCTGATAAACAAGCTCTACTTGCCCCAAGCTGAACACCTGGAACATGAAACATCACAAATCTGTGTTCCTTTACATAAAAAACATCTTCAAAGTCCAAGCAATACTTGTTGAAAGATAAAACAGACTGAATTTGTACAAGTAACACAAATGTAAAGACATTTATGAAATTATTTAACATATATTTGCATTTTCTGCATTCTGCCTTGTCTACCGAGAGCAAAGGTCTTGTTTTGCTGTAAACTTACTTTCAGCCAGCTGTCATCCGTGAGCTCGCCATAGATGTGAAAACAGGAATTTGTAGCCGAAGAAAAATACCTCTCTTTATAAAAGCAGATCTCCCCTTCCACTCACTCAGACTGAGAGTTATGAGCCAATTCTATTTATCTGAGCTTTCCCATCCCAGCACCGCGGCATGTGTGTTGCATTGCCCTCTGCTGCTTGCTTTATGCTTGTCCTGTCAAGGAAGACCTACTCTGAAAGGACGATGCAAGTCTCGCTACTCCTGATAGACAGCAAAGACTCTCTGCTCATTCCTTCTGTAGATCTCGGTGTATCTGTAGAAGACTAAAAATCCTCATGTAGGTTTTAAGGCTCAAATATGGGGGAACAATAGTCCTGGGAATCTCATCAATACGTAAGATGGGAAAGCTCATTTCAATTTCCTGTTCTGCTGAACTTCCCAGGGCACTTTGGGAAGTGACTTAAACCTGATTACACACAGCTGAAATAAAGCTAGCATGGGCCATTCACTCCTCTCTTCAATCAGGCAGTCTGTATGATAGAGCTTTTGAACAAGCACAATAACTCTTCCCAATCCTGGAGCGTCACAGTTAGATGGAATATCCTGAAGATTAAGAGTTGCTTAGATATTTACAACAGTGGGTAACACATAAGGCCATGAGATTTTTCTTGCTTCCTTGTTTGTTATACTAGCATCTATTGTTGAACGGTACACTTCAAAATAATTTCACCTCTCTGAGGGATTTGGGGTGCAGTCTTGCAGAAAGTCAGTGACTAGAGGGGTTTTGGAGACTTGACTCTTCTTTTCCTATAGAAATCTTATTTCCATCATGAATTCAACGGGACATAACGTGGAGCTGCTCCTGAAAGGAGCCAGCTTGTCCTTTCTTTTCACTCAGATTAGCATTCATGTAGCTGCACGATGAACCAGTCTAGGGACTGACTTGGTCAAAAACTAATTGCCTCTTCAGCTTTTTATTTTGTCATTATTCACATAAAATAAAATAAAATAAAATAAAATAAAATAAAATAAAAGTTTAAAATTACATAGGCATTGTATTTTGGTTAGGTATCTCAAACACTTGCATTTGTACATGAATGGTTAACTATTTAATTCTTATAAATATAAATTTTAAAAGGATAAATAAAATAGTCTTTCCAATAATGAATACCATATTGCTTGAGATGTGTTTTATGCCTTTTTAGAGATTAAAGCATTTATAAAAAGCACTTTACAGTAAAAAAAGTCCACTGCTATATCACAAATAAACATTTCTGAAATATCACTTCAGTTTTCACATATATGTACTGAACCCAAATGATTATTGTTTTTATTCTTGCAGCTAAGAGTGTTGCTGGCCTAGATACAAGGGTGAGGATTATTCTCAAGCAGCACAAAGTATATGATGTTTACCTCAATCTGACAAAATTTTCGTCTGGAACTAGTATACTGCAGAACGGAGCCCAGATGTCCATGGCAGAAAATGTTTACTGCCACCTCCCTAATGGCTACAAAATGGAGGTATTGGTTTTGAGTAATTTAGTCTGCCTGAAGGATGGAGTAAGTTTTGTCACCTAAATGATTCTTTTAAGCCAAATCATAAAGGAACCATTTGATTTGGTATTTTGCAGTATGGAGAATGACTTGCCTGGGCTTAACCTCTCCTGTCATTCTGTAACCTCTAAACTGGAAGAAGTGCTTACGAAATGCCACATACCTGCCCTGCTATTCAACTTGTCCTCACAGCGGAAGGCTTTCCAGTCTCACAAAGGTATTGTGAAACACAGTTTATCAGCGCGTGCAGAGCTTTGAGATCCTTGGCAAGGGGGAACAATAGGATTGTAAGGTCCTTTTGTCAAAGATATTTTTAAATATCAAAATAGGGGTTGAATTCTAGTTATATATGTCAGCAAATATAGCAGGAAAAAACCAAAACCCTTTAAGTAAAATAATTTGTTTATACCCTCAAAATAACAGGTTGTAGACCTGCTGCCTTCCAGTGGGCTGTTCCAACTCCTATTCAAACCAATGGCATGACTCCCTACCTTCTAAAGCACTTGCATCCGGACTCAGGAGAGTCTCACCAACCCAGACGACATGTTGGACACCACGCATGACTCGGAGCTAACTGAAATTCAATAACGACAGCCAGCATTCGATACCACTCTGCAAATAATAACGCAGAGGGAAGAGGCAGTTCCCTGTTGACCACGCAGCCGAGGGGGCTCAGGTGCGCTATTTCTAACCACCAAGAGCTAACCATCCAGCGCTTGGGAGCCATGCATGCATGTAACCCAACCAAACAATAAAAACCCAGCTATACCACGCTTTTCGCCTCAAATGTCTTCCAGTTCATCAGCAGTGTGGGTTATAAGGGTGTGGGAATATCACAAAGAACCTTCTCTCTGGTAGTAATTATATTGCCTCTGATCTCTCACACACTGCCTCGGTAATCTGTCCCTGTACTCAGCTTCCCCGTGATTTGGGATGCCAAGGGCTGTCCAACTTGTCTGAGAATGGGAATGAGGAGTTATTTTCAAGTTGCTGATACTTTTAAGGTGTGTGGTTTATCTGAAGTGTGACTTCAATGCATGAAGCTATGGTAAATCTCAAAGAACATCACCGGTAATAATTGTGATTAGAGCCTAAGACCCAGCACATTTTTCTGGAGGAAGGCTTTGAGCAAAAGCTCATTATAAATACATACCTACCCCATGTGGCTTTTGAAGAATGACAATATGCTATCACAGCAACAAGGAGCCACTGTGACTGCTTCCCTTAACAACTGTGTTTCTCTGTTTTTTGATGCAGCTCACATACAAAGATTAGATTCTAGTTTCGGTATTATGCTTACTTGAAGTGTCTTTTGGGAAGGAATGCTGTGAATACCTGTGGAAAAAAATGATTCTGCTTCTATTATGTAATGCATTTCACATAAGAATAAATCATGACGGCTCTTCACTTTTAATGACTTTTTTTCTGCATATTGACATTTGTGAAGTCATTGTTTCTTAGGACAAGTAGTTTAAACCAGTTTTCTTTACTGTGAGGGCTGATTCTGTCAGTTGTTAATTCCTAATACATGGGGACTCACAGGCAGATCCAAAGAAGACTTTGGATTGACCATAGATGCTTAACTGGTGAGACAATGAAGAACTGCGAGCAGAGCCCATTTTCACGTCTGGGCAGGGAAAGACGAGGGCCTTGTACCTTAGGTACGGCCAGGGTTAGATGGCTGCCAAAGGCGTGATCGTCGGATTTCAGTGTTTGCACTTGTGTCCTTATCTTTGTCATTTCCCACAGTTCGGGCTGTCATTTTACTGGTTATTTAAAAACAAGGAAATCCCGCTTGTTCCCTCTCTCTTCCCAGTCTTCCTTCCTGCAAGTTATGAAATATCTCAAAGTTGGAAGTAACAGATTGTCTTGACAGCCCAAGCACTTTTCTTCCTTCTGTGGTCTCTCATGCTCTGCTGGGGAGCCATTAAGCCACTAGAGGAGAAGCAAAACAAGGGGACCTGCAGTTGCAAGCAGCAACGCTTGGGAAGCAAGAAACAGAAGAAAAACAGCAGAAAGGAAAGTAGGAAAGAGAGTCGTCCGTGTGTCCCCCCCCATTTTTGTAGTTGGTTCTATAGTTAACTGAATAATTTTTTTCTTTTGGGTTTTTTTCCTCCTTTTTTTTTTCACCACGTCTGTGCATACAATTTCACATGGTCATTTTGGAACTGCTGATGATTCAGAAGCAAACTTCAGTGAAACAACTTCAACCAAAACACAATAAGCAGGCAGGCCAGTGATGTTAAGAGGATAATTGAGAGCTTTGTTTTTGGCAATTAACAAATGGAAAGGAAAGGAAATGGATGGAGCTTGGTTTAAAAAAAAAAGACAAACCGAGAAAACCCCGCAAACCCCTGCGATGTTATGGCCGGCGTTATTTAATTATTTCCAAGTTAACAATGCAAAATGAGGGTACACTAAATATAAACCCTTATCTTTAATTGTCAAGCCTGTCCTGATCTACTTGCGCTGGAAAACCTGAAATCAACGGGAATGAATCCCAGCAGCGGTCCAGTTACTCCCAAAGAAGAACCGGCTCTAAGAAAGGAGGGCACCGTGCTTTAAACGGCAACGCACCGGGAAGTAACGCCACACCGGCAAAAAAAAAAAAATAATAAAAAAAAAAAAGCCAG